>CM037879.1:210090320-210243897 GCA_021292165.1 Shinisaurus crocodilurus
GTTTTACCACTACCAACCCTGACTCCCTCAGCAAAAAAGCATTTAAAGTGGTTATGGAGGAAGCACACACATATACCCAGTAGCCTGTCTGTCTCACATATAATGTGGTGACCTGGAGCTAGTTCACAAGCCTTGCAATCTATATATATATATAAGAAGGTGTCCTGACTGACTGACTGACTGATTGACTGACTCATCAACGCCCAGCTCAAACTGTTTAATCTAGGAACGTGACATTTTGAATGGACATTGCTTTTATGACATAGACCCCCACTAAAGAAGGATTTTTGGAAATTCCATCCCTAAGGGGGTGAAAAAAGGGGGCAAAATCGCCCCACTCTCATATCTCCTATGGGCAAAACAACAGGGGAGCAGTTATGCAAGTCGGCCTCACCTCAGAATTCCTGCAGGAGCCAATAGTAGGAGCAGTTATGCAAATAGCCCATAGGACACTTAGAATGTTCGTATGAATTCCTGCAGGGGCCAATAGGGGTGCAAATCTCCCCTAGGCCATTTCGAATGTTCTCTGAGGGGGTGAAAAGGGAGGGAAACTTTTTAAATGATGGGGTGAAAAGAGAGGGAAACTTTTTAAATGACTGAATGACTGTTGTGTGGGGGGCATCGTCGCATAGGCTCCAACACGTTTAGACGGATCTACCCCAAACTTGGCATGGTCACTCTTCATCACCTGTAGACTTTTAGGATTAACCTGATTTTTCTTTAAGAACAGATATTTCTGTCACAAAAGATTTCTGCTGCCAGCACCCAGCCTAAATGTTACACTTTCAGTCAGAGACACTGCATCTTTTCCATACATGTTTCTTTCAAAAACGATTATACCAAATCTACATGAGCGAAGCCACGGGCAACAGCTAGTTTAGTATATTTGTGAAGGCTAGAACTAGTACATAGATCATCAGTCTCATGCTTGAACTAAGTAAAAATGCTGCTGCTCACTTAAAAACAAACAATTTTAGTCCAAAAAGTCTGGGGTTTAAAGGGGAAAAATTCTGACAGCTGGTTTAGATTGTGTGTGTGTGTGTGTGTGTGTGTGTGATAAACATGCACAGTTGGTCATTTTCTTTTTCTGGTGCATTAGCAACCCCATAGTCAAGTATGGATAGACAGTTAAAGATCAGCTCAGTCTGTGCCTAAGTGACACAAGTTGCTCAGACTAAGGAGCAAGGCCAGAGACTCAGCTTTATAGGGCTAGGTAGAACCCTACTGGCCCTTTGTGTCACCTGGTCTTGATGAATTGGTAGCTGCAAGTAATACCAATTCCTTCCTGGCAGTCTGCAGTGGTGGTGCTGCAGCTTAGCAGAGAACAAGCCAGAAGCTCCTTCCACTGGCAAAACAGCTGGTTGCTGCTATTGCTATTGCTATTGCTAAAGTCCCGGCTCAAGGCTCAAATGATGCCTTTCACATGGTCCTGGTATCAGAGACAAAGAAATCAACTTACGTTTGGACAACTGAGATTTTCTATACAAGAAAAACAGGATTTGTACTTTACATGCCTATCCCTCTTTTAGGAATTCCAAAAATCCACCTGTTTTGCCAGACATCACCATCAAAAAACGAAGTTCAGCGTTGTGAATGATTAAGGTACAAATAAGGTCATAATTGTGTGATTTCGTAAAGTGTTTACAGCTGATTGACATTGTTTGCAAGTTAAAAATTAACCGGTAAGAATCTCATCTTCTATCATGTTGTTAAGAAAGGTTGTATTCTTTCACAGATGCCCATGTAGGGCACAAGCTAAGATAGGAATTGCCAATTGTCAGCCCCTATCCTGATTTTATCCAGCCCCCTCCATCTCTTCCATGTACAAGGTTAGGTGCATAAGTTACCTCTTGTTAACTGGCCCTTCTAGTTCCTTCCTCTTCATCGCCTTCTGGACTGGCCAGCACCACTTCCTAAACTGAGAGAATGATTCTGAACAGGAGGAAAACAGCACAGGATGCATTACTCTGAACTTTTAAGGAGCTATCCGTGGTGCTCAACCCTATCCCAAAATAGGTTCAGCACCATGGATAGCTTCTTAAAAGTTCAGAGTAAAATACGGAGTGGATACACAGCCCTGCTGACACTGGAGCCAGCCTCCACTGACAGGTGGAATGGTGTGTTACCTGGCAAACTTTCTCCCATCCTATCAGGAAATAAGAGGTCACCTTGGAGGCCTCCACAACAACACAGAGAGAGTCTAGGGCAGGGCTCTCCAACCTTGGTTCCCCAGATGTCGCTGGCCTATAGCTCCCAGCATACCCAGCTAGCATGGCTAATGGCAAGGGATTCTGGGAGCTGTAGTCCAGCAACATCTGGGGACCCAAGGTTGGAGAGCCCTGGTCTAGGGTAACATCTCACTTTCTGAACGGATAGTGCCTGCTAGGTTGATTCTTCAAGCGATCAAGTGAGGTATGATAACATCATGACCAGGGACAGTGTGCCCTGGCTCCCAGACAGCTGGGATGTGAAGAATCTAGTTTTACCAAGCTGAAGAATGCGCTGTGGTGAAAAGTCATCCTCTCCACTATTTACAGTACTCACTTTGGTTGTAAAAGAGCCAGTTCTTGCATAATGGTTCAGCATCTGATCAATGTGGAGATTGTAGTAATCAACCGCATCCTTTTTTATAGTCCAGTAAAAGGAGGTTTCTTCATTTCTTACCAACCTAGACTGGCCCAAAGAAGACCATGTTATGATTCGACCTGGAACATATTATCCAATTCGCCCAACACCATTGAGCTGACCATTTTCTGCTATAAACAGCTATTTTATTTCATTTTATGGAAATTCCAATTCATGCAGTAATGAAGGAGCAAGCTGGTGATTACTTGAGGTTGTGGTTGTTACGCAATTTATTTTCGCACTTCATGAGCTTGAAGAAAAGAGCCATTCATGTGACAAGAAAATTATCCCCACAGTAGCTGATCAGTGAAAGCTCATGTCACACAACTAAACAGTCATGGTATAATCACAATGACCCAGACTGAAAACATAGTTGTGGTAGAAGCACTGAGTCTCAGGCCGCAATCCTTATGCACGTTCGCCTGGGAGTAAGTCCCATTGAACACAGCAGGATTTCTGAGGAGCAGACTTTAAATATGAATGGCACAAGAGATCCTTGTGCTGCCCCCTCAGTGCTTTAGTGCACTAGAAGCAGGGCTTTTTTTCTGGTGGAACTCACCGGAACTGAGTTCCACCACCTTTTCTTCTATTAATTGCATTCCAATTTAATCGCCATCTACTCCCGAGGAAATGTGATCCAAGAGTTCCGGTACCCTTTTCTCCAGAAAAAAAGCACTGACTAGAAGAAATAGTTTCCCCAAAATGAATGCATCATGTTTCAAGGGTCTTGCCCACATCCTTTCACTGTGTGGACTTTGCTACTTGTCCTTAAAGCTGAACAATGTCTCTTGATTGGTGAAGTTAGGAACCCTTGGTCTGGAAGCATCCCAAGTCTGCCATGTAGACTTACCAGGAAAATCCATGCAGTATTTCCACAGGTGCTATATAAATTGTGGAGACTGGGTGACCTGAATTAATGTACCTGAGCCCCAGAAATGGGCATGTCTATGCTAGATCATTGGGATGACGCAGTATAAGGCTGTTCCTTGTCTCTTAGAGACTGAAGTCAGTGTTTACGCAACATTCTTCCTAATGTGATATCAGAAATGGCACAGGTGAGGCTGGGGATCAACTTTGTATGTACCTTACAAAGCTTTCTTAACATGCAAGAACAGTCATTACCTGCGTAATCTTACCATTATATCATGGATGTCATTTGAATGGTTAAAATGACTTTCCTCTTCCTGCAAGGCAGTTTTGCTTTCTTCAACAACAACAACAACAAAGTGCAAAAGAACAGAACAGGAATAAGTATATTGCTTTAAGTGCAAAAGAACAGGAATGTATATTGCTTTTTAAAGAGTCAATCAATGGGTTACAGCAAAACAAACTAAAAATACTGTTGTGAAGAGTAACACTGCAAGATTCATCTACAGTACTGTCGTTATATTTGCTGGCCCAAGTATATACATTAATTGGAGCCACGTCTTTAAATTCTCTGAAAGTGCCTGAAAATTATATCCCCATCTCAGAAGGCGTGGGCAACCAGTCATCAAATATGACAAATCTTGCTCCAATATAATTAGTAAAGAATTTACTAGACAGGTCAGGGAGAAGAGGGAAGCATTGCTTAATATGAATCCCTGTTCACCAGGCCTCACCACCAGAGCTTCTTTTCAATGTCAGGTTTGAGTCCTAGCATGTGAGCAAAACCTTTAAGCAAGTGCAAACTGTCTTTCTCCCAGTTGTAGATAATCACCATGAACATTCTCACTTTTGGGATGAAATGGCAGGTTTGCCAATCTGAAGGGTGTAGCTTCTAGGCAAATTTGGAGAGTGCTACGTATTAAGCAGGAAAGAAGGCTATGTTCATAGTAAGTACAGAACTCATGTCTGCTAGACATCTGTTCGATGAATGTGTAAAATTCTTTTCTTTCCCCTAAGCATAGAGACCCTCCTATCCATAGGCTCTTTTGGAGTCAAACTAACCCAACCTTTCTCTTTCCAAACAGCTGCACAGACTTTCAAACATTCCATGAGTGACCCTTCTCCCCCCTCACCAGTTAGAATGCTTGTGAGCATTCTGTGACATTACAGTAGTTAAAGCAACAGCTAAGGAAGACTTGTAGCCAGGTGACAGCCTAATAGGGAGAGAGAAATAAGCCTGCAAAAGCTTGTGGATCTCATGTGGATTTCAAAAAAAAATTCTCAATTTTTCCACAAGAGTCAAGTTTAACCTTTAAAGGCTACCAACATACCTGCATCCAAATTTTCTCCTGAAATCAGAGTAGAGAAGTGGATATCTAAGTCTTTTAAGTCAACACCTACACAAATGAAAAGCAAGAAAAAGGTATCTAAAAGAGGGCTCTTACCAGTTTTGCCAACGTTGGCACGTTCTGTTTCATTTACATCATCTTTGTGGTCTGGAATGTCGCATTTAATGGTGTGCTTTCTTTCCACCCATCCCCTCTTCCTTAAAGCTGTGCGAATCACTGGATAAGGTCCACAGATGGTAAAGATTCTCTTTTCCTAAATTCCCAAACAAACGCAGTGCAGAGACAAAGTAGACATGATGCAGAAAATTCCTGATCGGGATCTCCCACAAGTTTATTTTCAGTACTTCGCAGCCATACACAAAGGCCCAGCATCAGCAGGCGACATCCATGGGCAGCTGCTGAGGCCCCCAGCTGATGATTCCATTGCCCCGGGACCCCTTTTCCAGGGCTCCAGTGAATGCTGGGCAGCCACCATTGTAATTGCCCACAATGCTCTGAAACAACAGTGTTGCTCCAGGGCATTGTGGGTACTTACATGTATGGCCTCCTGGTACTCATTAGAGCAGCACCATTACCATAGCCACCACCCTTACTACCACCATCCTCCTTTTTCAGTAGGCCCACCCATCTCGCCCCCACATCCATTGAAAATAAACAGGAGAAGTAGGGAACAGGGGCTACCTGCCTACAGGGGGAAGTCACCAGCATGGGGCACCAGAGAGTCTCCCTCAAACCTGGAGCCAGCCCTACCTATGCAGCTGCTTTAAAGGGACTGGGGGAAAGAAGGTTAACTGTTTCCCCAACACATTCTTTCCCCAATCTGAATGCCTCCCCACCTACAAGTTGCAATTAGCTCTGCAGTGCGGAAACATTTCCCCAATGGAGCTAGTAACGTCTTTAGGAGGGCAATTTAAATCAGGGAAATGATGTGTAGAGAAAAGGGCAGCTCCCATTGTCCTTCACCAGTACGTTTTCTGTGATCTTTAAAGCAGCTGCATGGGATTGCTAATTACCATTAAAAAGGAGGAGATCGAGATTCCCATCCCATCATGCCTCATGCATCTCCTCTGTCATGTCTAGTTTGGCCTTCAGTCGAAAAGAAAGAATAGACATAATAAATATGAATATGTTTTATGAAAGCATGACCTCCAAGGCTGGCAATCACCTCCAAGCTGTGGGGACTTCTTTTACAAGAAGGGAACAAATGCTACGCATTTAGCATTTATATCCGATTCCATTCAGAACTTTATTAAAAAGTTTTCCCACACACATAAATTACAGGGCTTGTGTCCACATCTAACACAGGGTTACTCCCCTTTAAATTAATGGTCTTAAGCATGAGGAATGCTGTTGTGGATTGCGGCCATTGATTTATAACCCATGGGCAAGGGGTTGCATGTGTAACAGAGATTTTCTCCATTATCAGTTATAGAAAGGGAAAGATGCTCATGTTTTCAGACTTTGGCCTTCTGTATCCAGGAATTCTGTAACAGGAATCACATATGCTCACACTTGCAGCTCTAGCTGCTAAGATGTTTAGATACCTTGGAGGTCTCACATGTGTGCGGAAGCTTCTAATCTGGACACCTCTGTTGCCTGTGCCCCTCTTAGCTTGGGTAATAGCATTTCCACTGTAGCAGTGGCATGCCTAAGCTCCAGTAAGTAACACAAAGTTGGGAGTAACAAGAAATGGTGCCATCTTGGTTGCACAGGTACCGTACAGGTAAGCTTCTGGGCCTTCTTGCACTCCCAGTGACATCAGTAGGAGCATGACAGGGCCTAGAACAAGCCTCTCCCAACACAATGCCCTCCAGATTTTAGGACTACAACTCCCACCATCCACCATGCATGGTGTCGGGGATGATGAGAGTTGTGGTCCAAACCATCTGGAAGGTGCCAGGTTGGGGAAGGCAGGCATAGAAGCTTCCAAGCTTGCCAACCCCTCCGTTCCTGCTTTTCTTGCCATCTCTACAGAGTCACCTGAAGGGGAGTGGTGTGTTTGCAAACAGATGTTGTGTGTGCTTTTGAGTTTTGAGCAATTCCCTTTTGTAAAATCTTCTGTTTTGTTTACTGGACATTTCCCCTTTTCTTCTTATCTCAGGATCAACAGTGCATGTTTGTTAAACAAACATGCACTTTTAAAATATATTAGGACCAAAGATGGGAAAGAAATATAATAATATATAATATTATTGCAATAATAAGAACAACAACAACTATTGTTAGTCACATATACCCTGATGGCCTTGTCTGTTAAAAATCTTGCCAGTTTGTATTTGTCTATTTTAGGGGGAGGAGGCAACTCGTCCACAGTTCTCAGGGTTAGCTCTAAAAATATAAAGAACAATGTCATGTTACAGCAAACGTCAAAGAAAACAAGAGCAATACAACATTGGTTATCCATTCCCATTCGTATACATCATAGGCTTCTATTGGCTGTGCAGAAAGAGAGAAGGCTACAACTGGACTGCAGCATCAAGTGTTTGGTTCTATGTATGAACAGTGATTTAGGGTGCAATCCTATGCATATTTTGACAGAAAAATGTCCTACAACTTGCAGCTATGCTGGCTGGGGAATGCAGGGAATTGTAGGACTTTTTTCTGCCTAAACATGCATAGGACTGCACCCTTATTTATTTAAAGCATTTACCTGCCCTTCTACAACCAATTGGCACTCCCTGGGAAGCTGGCAATAGATCAGCATGTGGCTTACGCTGGCTCAGCTTGTCTGAGCGTGGAAAGCTAAGCAGGGTCAAGCCTGGTTGTTACTTGGATGGGAGACCCCTCCTCTAGTTTCCTGCATTGAGCAGGGGGTTGGACTCGATAGCCTTGTAGGCTCCTTCCAACTCTATGATCTATGAAATCTATGAAATCAAATACTACAGACAAAACATTCCTTTTACCTCACGTTACCTCAGACACAGCGAGTTTCATTGGCGTCAGTTCACAAATTCAACTGCATGTCATCAAAGCCCTATTCAGGGCCAAACAGAATGCGCTGAGGGCAATAACTGAGGGTCAAACGGCATTTTGCGTTATCCATGCTTTCCCTGAAGCATGCCTCAGCTGGCCATTTTTAATTCTGAAGGAAAAGTAGATCTGCACGAGGTGGGGCCAATCCAGAATGTGCTGCTGATCTCGATCGGGGTTTTTTTTTTTTTGCTGGTTTCCCACCAAATGTCACCATCCCCAGGCTGCCCCACAAGTTCCTTTTACTGTAGACAGCAACATCAGGGGCAAACAGCAGCGGGGGTGGGGTTGATTTGGGGATGGAAATAGCATGAGGGCAAACCCTGGCATATGCACTGACATGGGGGGAGGGGCAAATTGAACCCTAGAGTTTTACTTTTAGCACTATGTAAACTTCCCTGGAACACACAAACTATTTATTATAATTCTCATCCCACATATTTTCCAGTAAGGTTGCCCCAAAATAATAACAATGAGCACTTGAACACCCAGGCCTTAGTGAAAGTTTTCCTAGTGCCTACTTTACTCTTAAGTATCTGTCCAGATAGAATGGAGCTTTATTGAGTGTTGCTTCTCTTGGAATGTTGCCAAGGGAGAGACCATGAAACAATTAATGAGGAACATTCCATGTGTGCAGAATGCCAGAAGTTGGTGCCAGTGCTTATTTCAGGAGCAGCTGCTTTGGGATTGCTATCCAGAATCAACAATCCTTGTTCGGGGGTGGGAGGAGAAAATCCTCCCCACAAAAACGTTATTTTGGTTGCACCTCCTTGTCAAATTGGCATTCAAGGTGCAGCTGGACAGCCATCTGTCAGGGATGCTTTGACCTGGATTCCTGCATTGAGCAGGGGGCTGGACTCGATGGCCTTGTAGGCCCCTTCCAACTCTACTCTTCTATGATTCTATGAAATATCTTGGGCTACTGACCTTAGTAACTATCTTGAAGTTCTAGGACCCTGCCCACAACTGGACATTTCTGTGTAGATCAGGGATGCAGAACTTCAGGCCAGAGGTCAAATCCAGCCAAACTGGCCTTCCAGGGCTTCCTTTTGTGCAGTCCCCCCCCCCCCCATTCCAAAAGGTTGAAATGCCTCTCCTGAGACTTTGTTACTTACAGGTAAAAGCTTTGAGCTAAAATATGCTGGTATTTTTTGTATTTTGGCCATGCCCCTTTTGCCTTCAGCCTCACCCACCACCGGAAGGCGACTTCTGGAAGCTTCTCTACAATGGAATTTGGCCCTTGGGCTGAAAGAGGTTCAACAATGCTAGTGCAGATCATGTAAGTTGAAACCAACTTTTAAATATTCCATTTAACTTCCCAAGAAGATGTGGAGCGGCAGTCAACACCTTTTATCCAAGGGGTCCTTTTCTTCCAGCAATTTCATGAATTAGTCTCTAAGGCTGCAATCCTATGCACACTTACCTGGGAGTGAGTCCTTTTTTACTCAATGGAGCTTACTTCTGAGAAGACCTACATAAAGAGTTTGCACTTTAAAGCTACAGTCCTTTGCTTCTAGTAATTTTGGACAAATCAGTACAGATTATTTGCCCTCAGAAACCTTTTCTCTAGCAATTTACTTTCAAATACCTATACCATTTTCATTTCCTATCAGAATACATTGCAAATGCTAATCAACTCATTTGAACCAGTTCACAATATTTTTTGAAAGAAATACTCAAGATGCAACACAAAGATGCTGGAGACATACCAGGAAACAGTCCCTGGTGGCACGGAACTACAGGAAGGCAATTGTCCAAAGCGAATTTCATGATTTTTTGAGAAGGGAATTCAGTCTTTGCCAATCCTGTTAGAGGGAGAATAAGCACAGAACAGTACAGAACCTGAGAGCCAATCTATGACAAAGACAAACACAAGTCAGGCTGGTATTTTATTCATGTAACATAATGCCCTGGTTCGCAAGTAATGACAACCCAGACTATGGGTTGAGTATGGGTTGTTGATCCGGGGTTGTCATTATGTGCGAATTCAGAACTATGACTTAACTATGGGTTGTTAACCACAAACAACCCAGGAAGAGAACCCATGGTTTGTTGTTGCGTTGTGAACTCTGGGTTGTTTTAACTATGGATTGTCATTATGTGTGAACCCAGAACCATGGGTTGTTTCACCAGGCTACAGAGGTGGCAGGCAAGAGTGGTAAAAAAAAAAGAAAGAAAAAAGCCTACTCTGCATGCCAGTACTGCAGCGCCACAAAGGCATTTGGGAAACAAGGAGGGAGTGGGCGAAGGAGGAGGGAAACAAACAACCCAGGAATGGAAAAAAACTGTGCTTTTCGCAATCGTTTTGCAGACAAATCATGGGTAAACTCTGGATGACAACAATCCATATTCTGGATTGTCATTTTGTGTGAACCCAGTCAATAACTGTATCAGTTTGTGACTGCAGCAGCAAGCATAGGAGCTTTCGACTCCCTTGTGAGAAACACTCCTAATGAATGGAAAGAATAAATCTGCAGAAGGCATCTAAAGGCAACTTTAGATCTCACACTGAACAGAAACAACTATACCTTAAACATAAATTGTTAGTGCCTGATGATCTCTGAATATCATCCTTTGAACTTTTGCACACATTATATTGTTTAGATTAGGGCTCTCCAACCTTGAGCCCCCAGATGTTGCTGGACTGGACTACAGCTCCCAGAATCCCTGCCATTAGCCATGCTGGCTGGGTATGCTGGGAGCTGTAGGCCAGCAACATCTGGGGACCCAAGGTTGGAGAGCCCTGGTTTAGATGTACAGCTAAGATTTTTAAAGTATGAGCTGAAATGCCCTCCCCACTCCATACTCATTTTGGGGAAACAGGCTGTCGTGGCAGGAAAGTCTGAGGGGGTATTTCAGCAATTTGGGGGTGTACAACCAAAAGCAAAGTATGGGACAAATTTACAAACAGCAGTAATCGCATGAGCACCTGCTCATGGCTGCCATTATATTTTCTTTTACCCAAAAGACCTTCCCCCCCACAAAATTCCTGAGAGAATGCAGAAAACATTACCTTAATTCTGATTTGACTCAGGGTCAGGGATGTGAAAAGTGCAGCCTGCAGTCTGCTTGTGGTTCGCCAAGCCATTTTCTGGTGGCCTACCAGACCCCTGTGCACCTGCGGCAGTACTGCCTGGGGTTTCCCCACACTAGCAGAAAGATCGGAGATAAGGAAGGGATTTGCTTGCACTACCATAAGAAACCCCAGGGATTCCCTTGCAAGTGTGTATATTTATTTGTGTGTTTGTGCACGTGTGTGTGTGTGTGTGCGTGTGTGTGAGCGTGTGAGCACATGTGCATGCATACACATGTGCAGCCCCCTGGAATTGCCTGATGCACCAAAAAGGTTGTTCACCCCTGCTCTACATGAAGATGTCTGAAGCCAAATCAGAATGAGGGCAATGCTTCCTACCTTTACCCTGTAGTCTCATGGGTTTTAAAAAAAAAGTATTGTGATTTACAAATGGTGCCTAGAAGCAGCTGGGAGCACAAACACCACCAGTGTGGCTAAGACCATGAAATAGGTGAGAGCAACTAAGATGAGACAGGGAACTGTTTTGCACAACACGCTCTCACCCCACCCCGCACATACACCAATCTCTCACTTTCAAGCTGAAAAATAACTTCTGTCTTAGCTCTAGTGTGCATCTAAAAATAAAGTGAGAACGTGACAAACATATGTATTACATAGTTACATGCGTCAGAGAGCCAGGATTGGCTGTAGTTCTCTATGGAGTGTACATGAGCAGCATAAAAGCGTAAGATTTTTGCATGAAATTGTAGCATCTTATCCATGCTGATCCATACCTGGATCAGACCGAGTGTACAATTACTTCAGCGCACTATTTCTAAAAGTGGCCAAGCCAGTGGCTCATCAGGGTTGTTCTGCTACAAAGGAATTAACTTCTATGAACACTTGACTTGGACATAAGCCCTACTGGACTCATCAAAACTTTCTTCTGGATAAACATGCATAGCCAGGCTGTTATTCACCTTTGTGGGAAACTCAATTTAGGGAAAGTTGGGACACTTTGTATGTATGTAAGTGTGTCCATGCTTTATATACTGTGAAATGAAAAAAGTTAAATAAAAAGTAAAAATAATTGACTAGTGGAAATCAAGATGGGCTTAAACTTGGAAGATCATGTTTCCAACCACTTCTGGGTCACAAACTCACTGGTTGACCTTGGTGAATAGTCTTGGTCTCATGATGCCACAATAGGTAAGGGGAAGCAGGCACTGGAGGGGTGTCAATGCTACTGCTGCACCAGTGATGGAAATGGAAGCAAAGATCCAAGGGCTGCATTGGTACCTATGAATTGTCACCTGAATGAAGCAGCACGTAAGATCATGTCATCAGTGGACTGACATCCGTATGGACGTGATCACTATACGTATTAATTAGGGGCACTTCTATCCTTTTGCTATGTAAAGGAGAGCTTGCAGACTCTTTATTATATGCTAACTAATGGTACTTTTTCCTGTAGTATAACTCCTCCCAGCTAAAACAAAAAACAACAAAAACCCAACAACAAAAACCCAGGATTTCCAAACACTAACTATTTTCTCCTTCATGTTTTGTTTCTTCATTTATAGGTACCAGGAATGGTTTTCTTTCTACATGAAGCCGGTTCATCCTGTCATTGTTGCTTCACTGCTTTGCAGTAATCCTGCAAATTAAGAAACATTATAAAATTGAAACTCGGCTCCCACCAGCTACTCATGAGAGGCTATTAATGGAAATCAAATACGAAAATACATTGTATGATAACAGTTAGATTCAGGTTGCTATCACATGCTTTCTTCAGATAATTTTTTTGTTTGGAGATTATGCATGCGCACACACTGAGGGAAACCTTCTACAGTCATGCCTTGGATTGAGAGCATAATTCGTTCCGGAAACGTGCTTGTAATCTAAAACACTCTTATATCAAAACGAAATTCCCCCAAAAAAATTTGTACAGAGATTTTTAATTTAAGCCGTACTACAGTACTTGTATTGCAAGACGTCACTTGTATATCAAGTCAAAAATTTTTAAATAAATATTTAAAAATTTGCTTGTCTTGCAAAACGCTCTCAAACCAAGTTACTTGCAATCCAAGGTATTGCTGTATTTTTGTTTGAGGATGCCCCACCATATAATTACTTATTAATCTTGCAAGTAAATACCCAACAGTCACAAGCATCACCAGAATGAGTCCAATGAAAATGAGCAGGGTTTATTGTACTCATCACAAGGTTTCCTAGAGAGAGGGACAGGAAAAATGGTTAGGGAGAACTAAGATGGTGACAGGGTGGGGGGAATGGAATGATCTACTTGTATATAATTGATTGCGTTGTTTGACATTTTAAAATGTTTGATTTGTATACATAGTATTGCTTCCTTCAAAAGGACTGTGACTTCCTTGAGGTAGCGAGAATCTTTGAAGAAGAAGCTGTTGGAAAACATGGGAGGGTTACAAGTGGAAGACCATCTGGACCACCTGTAAAATTCTTGAATGAGGTAGGGCAATTGCATGATAAAAAGCCTTGTCTGGAAGCACCCCAGGCATGGAAAATAGGTTCCATGGCTAAGACAAAGTGAGTCTTGGCTCAAATTAAGTTCTACTTAGGGTAACTCAAACAAGGAGCTTTGTTGGTAGCTCATGCATGATTAACTTATAGCACGTCAGCTTTCTTACCATTCACTGAAACTTGATTGAAATAGTACAGCAGCACTATTCCCGATAGACAGTCTTTGGGTGCTTCTCTGGACAAGGCTTTTCTATTGCCATCGGCCGCCCTTCCTCATTCACAGAATTTGGGGGGTGGGGGTGGTCCAGATGTCATCTTATTTTATTTATTTATTGTATTTATACCCCGCCTTCTTCCACTCATAACCCTCCTATGTTTTCCTACCACTCCTTCCATCTTTTCTCTTACTGCAGAAAATCTGTTAAGAAAGAAAATATGGAATGGCGGCACAACACCTTCTCATTGGTAGCACTAGGAGCCCCGTGTCTGGAAGCACCCTTCACTAATCAACAACTAAGCTGTTGTGCTAGTTACAGTTATGTGAGAATCTGTATCCACCTCTGGTTTTAAATTTATCTCTGTGATCTCCTCCTCAGCCAGACTAGCATACAGCACAATCCTATACATGTCTGCTCAGAAATAAATCCCAGTGAGATCAATGGGATTTACTTCCAGGTAAGCAGATATAGGACTGGAGCCTTAGTAAGAGGCAAATTTCAAGGGTAAAAATGAGTGTGCTTCCTGGTCCTAAGTGGGAATCTGTCATCCCAGGTCTCCATGCATGTAGTTCTTTAAGGAGGCTTAGGCTGGCTGTTAGGAGAAACACATGTCCCTCCTGTTCAGTCACTCCTCGGCCAACATTTGCTTGCAGAATCAACTGTGCAACAAAATGGATAGTCAAGATAACACTTTCTACTTTTGTCCAATGCAAAAAATAAAAGGAGGAAAAGGAAGCTGTGTTTGTACTTCTCCAAACCATTTATGTGGTTTGACATGGAAGACCAACAAGACAATTTGTTTGTGAACATCAATCGGAACTTCCAAATCATTCCCTGATATTACCTTAAAGCAGATCATAGTCTATATAGTCAATTACCCTCCTTTTTCCTTTGATCCTCTTGCTCTCAAATGTCAAGTATTTCTGTTATGCCTGGGCATCACAATTAATTTATTGACTTAAAAAAGCTCACTAGGAGAATGTTGGCATCCTTGACTTGTCACTTCCAAACTCCAGTCTTACCCCTCCTGGGAACAGCAGAGCTCCTCTACTTGGTGACACTTGAAACTTCTCTCTTAGTCCCTTAACTAACAAAGAGCTACCCTCCCTAACTACCATTGTGACCTTTGTGGGCAGGCAACCCTGTGCATGCTGGGTAGGGGAGCTGTAGCTAAAGTAAGTTAAGCTGTGGTAGCAGCTCAGTTTTAAACCAGACTGACTTTATTTTTATTTATTTTTTGCTTACCAGATTTAACCTCAGTGGTAGCCACTGGAAAGATTTGGCTGCATAATTTGAAAGTAATTATGCTTTGCTAAAGAGAAATAGGAAGCACAATGGTTCCAAGAGGATTTACAGGCCCAAATTCAAATTCATGTTGCTCCCTTTTCATGCTGAAACTACCTAGCATTGTTCTTTGCATCTGCCACAGTCCTGGCATGTTTCCTGGGTACTTCTACCGTTTGGTTGAGTGCTTCCACTTATAGTAATGTTCTAGGACTATCTTGGACACTGCAATACAAGTGTGATAATACAAGTTTGGCTTCTATTTTGACTGGCTCTTTGACCTGTTGAGTTCATATTCTATTGGAGAAGCCTTATATTTTGATTCTTACTGTTTCAAATGGAGAGGTATGTTCTTTGTGAGACCCTTAATCTCGTCTTCTGAGCCAGGATTTGTTTGCGCGAGAAGTCTTCTTTCTGCTTTTTGAAAGTTTTAATTCAGCATTCAGAGTGTGCTCACTAGGAACTGTAGGAACATAACTTTATGACTGCTTGGGTACACAGAAACTATTTTTGGAATGTTTGAATCTGCATGCATTGTTACATTGGTATATTTATTTTTCCATAGGGGACTTATGATCGTTGATATGCTGTGTTGATACAATAAACTTGGGAGAATGATAGGTATGTTATGTTCAGGCTGTTCTCTTCTTTGTCTCAGTGTCTGCATTTGGGACAGCTCCTTTGTACCTTCGTTTTGTTGTTTTCTTACTGTGCATGAAGGCCTTCATCCTGGTGTTCATACAATATCTCTGTGTAGTGCTGCTCTTGGGTTGCTTCTCAATTTAGGGAAGCTATGACAAAGTTGGAGAATGTGGGTCAGCTTATCTACTTCTTTGGGTGTGTGTATGTGTGTTTTAACGACAGCCTTACGTGGTACACAGAAACAATGACTAGCAGCAAACTGTTAAATATTTTTCCCATTGGGGGGCAGGGGGAGGTTTAGAATAATCAGATTTTGAACTGATATATTTTTCATGGTCTGCAAAGTATAAAGTCAGGCAGGCATTACTCCTTTTTGCACAATAAATTTTGCTTAATCTACACTAACTTCCAGTTCATTTCTGGGTGCAATATTCAAAGTACTGGTTATTACCTGTAAAATCCTAACTAGTTTGAGATCATGATATCTGAAGGACAACCTCCATACCATTGTTGTCAGAGGCCTTGCCACCTTTGGATGTAGTGTTGGCTGGCATGCAATGTAGGTCATGACCTTTAAGGTAGTGGCACCCGGGCCCTAGAACAGGGATGGAGAACCTGCAGGCCACCCAGGGAGGGATGTCCCTCTCCGGCCACAAGCTTCTTCTGCTGTTATCACCAATCAGTGATCAGCGATAAGAAGGCATTTGAGCTGTCCTTTGCATGCCTGAATGCTGTTGTGCTGGGGCTTACTCCCGAGTACACATCCACAGAATTGAGCTGTATTTTGTATGTGTTGGGACAGATAAGAAACTAGGAGAGGATATATTTGTTGTGATATTATCTCTCCTTTCCCGCGTTTACAAGAATAGCAGAGTTAGTCCCCTTTCGGCTTTATGTGGAAGCTTGGATCTGCTAGTTACAGCAGTATTGGCATTTGGTAATGCAGGATGCTTTGTAGCAGACTGAATTTCCCTGGATTGGCCCCCGTTTATCTCTCTTTAAAATACCAATCAGACAGACTTGTAAAGGTTAAAAAATAACATTTACTCACTCAGATGTTGCAGTTCAACTTCAGGCAGACTAAAAGATATGTACAGTTGCAAAATACTCATTCATCTAGGTGCATTGGATCTCTGAGCGATGAGCTCAGATCAGAAGCAAGATTTTACATTGCTGCCATGAATTCTAAGATTCAAGTCAGTGTGTGTCCGCGGGCAGGAAGAAGAGAAGCAATAAGCTACGCCCACTTTCTGCCAGGGACACAAGGGAATTTGCCTCACAGAGTCCTCTCTGGGAATGTTCAAGAAAACTCTGTCAGGCCTCCTTGTGGCTAAAAATAACTCTATGGTTTTTACTGTAAACATGCCACAGTATGCTTGTTTGGAAAATGTCCCAATTGGTAAGAATTACATCCAGCCCTGCCCACTTTGCTTTCTCTGTCCTTGGCCCACCCCATGTCCTTAGCCCCACCACTGCTGGAATGTGGTCTCCAACACCCTTCCCAAATTGGAATTTGTCCCTCTGCCATAGGTTCATCACCCCTGCCGTAGGATGTCCTCCCTAGATAAGTTTGGTTACCCCTGTCTCTTAGGGATTTTAGGCATGATGTAAAAACTTTATTTTACCAGGTGTTTGGATTCTCCGGAAACTCCCCTTGCTGTTTAGTTATATTTTAGGGGGCAATCCTATGGGTTGTGTGTCCCCGTTAGATGGAAGCCTCTGAACTTGGAGGCTTCAGAGTATCCAATGCCTTGCCGGGCTGCTGCCAACAGGGTAGGAGGAGCGACGAAGGTAATTTTTGCCGTTGTTTCATTTTTTTCTAGACGAGCCTCTGAGCCCATCTAGATGAGGCAAGCTGCTGGGGGTGGGGCTGGTGAGGCCATAGGATCCATCATAACCTGGCCTCCCCACTCCCCACCTGCCAGAATGCCCCCTTTCAGATCCCTATAAATTCCTCCAAGTGGGCAGGGAGACAGATTGGATTTTTGAGTCCAACTACCGAGGTTGTTTGTAGCAGTGTCTACAGCCTCAGAGGGGGACTCTGAAAAATCCTATGGTCCCTGGGACATTCTCCAGGGACATTGTTCTCTTAATGACCTTTTTCATACTTCTCTGTTTACTCTGTGTGTGTGTGTTTGTAATTGTACAGTCCCTTTTAAGTGTTGAAAGGTGGAGTAAAAATCATTTTAGAAATAAATAAATAAAATCCAGAAATCTATTACTGGGAAGATCAGAGAATTATTTCCTAATTCCTAACATTCTTTTTCTTTGCCACACACTTAATAGCCCAAGTATCACTATAGCATTTCTAAAACTCCATAATACTCTGGCATCACACCAAGGACTCAGTGCAGGAACATGCTGATAAAGAGCAATGCACATGTGGAAGAAAATAAATGGTCTCCATATACAGGATTCCCATTGTGGATAATGTATTTCTTTGTTCAGATACTTTGCAACCCACCACACCTATAATAAATGAAAGATACTTTTGCTCATTTTGTATAAATCAACATCAGTCCATACCTAGACTTGTGTTGTGATAAAGACTTTTATTTTATATAAAAGTAATATGAAATTCTTAAGAACTTTGCAACTCCTACAACAATGAAGTTCATAGGCAAAAGCATCAATGACGACATATATTTATAACTTTACAAACTTGCTTAAACTGTTACATCAACTGAACACTAGCAATTATATTAGTCTCTTGTAATAAACAAGATCTACCACCGTTACATATGTTTAACTGTTCAGATGGTCTCAATTTCTAATTAACAATGTCACTGCTTTAAAGTTTCTTTGCAAATAAAAACACTACAATTAAGATGTTAATAAATGAAAATCAAATGCACACTCTATTGAAATAAGCTGCATTACTTTTAAAGAAAGATATGATCGCTTGTTGTTAACATTCTGACTAGATTCTGCCATTTTCAAACCATTCTAAAGCAGTAAATGGTGCTGCTATGAGATAAGTTTCTTTGTGACTATAACCATATTACTTGCAAATGCAAAGGTTAATATGCCCTAACTCCAACAATTTTCCCAGCTCAATTTCTTAAATCCAGATTACTGGGCCATCTGCACTACAACAGCTTTCCAAGCCTTCTCTTTGTCAAAATCCTTCATACTGTTATTGGAGACCTAAAACAAAAAAAGGTTTCAAATTGACAAAGGGGAACAGTAGAACACAAAATAAGGGCAATCACTAGATGAGGTAGATGCATGGGGGATTTAACCCTTTCCTCCATTCTGTTTTGTTGATTTAAAAAAATGCCCAAAAGCTGTTGTTTGCTCTGGGATGGAAGCAGTTATGGACATAAATATCAGCTTCACTTCTGGGGCAAATAGCAGGGGGACAGGGGACGACTTTCACTGATAAAAAGGCAAGGGAGGAAAGGGTTTTAAAAAAAAACCTCACCTAGTCTCAATCCAGATAAGGGCCTCCTACAACTGCAAGTTCAAACAAAAATTACAAGATGCAAAAATGTGATCACACATCTAATGGATCATATAGTTTGATGCCTAAATATATGAGGCAGCTAATAGAAGGAGAATCACAGTAATTATTACTGTATCCACAAAAGTGTCAATGCCGCCGTGATTAAACTTACTTTTATATATTTATAATTAAACCTTTTACACAAAAAATATTTTTTGTAGAAATTTTTAAACACACTAACATTTCGAGTATAAAACCATAATGATTTAACATTCAAATTTGAGGACTAAACAATGACAATGCTGGAATTTCAAATAACATAATTGTAAGTATAAATCCATAGTAATTTCATACAAGTTTGAGGACTTAACA
Organism: Shinisaurus crocodilurus; assembly: GCA_021292165.1. Taxonomy (NCBI): domain Eukaryota; kingdom Metazoa; phylum Chordata; class Lepidosauria; order Squamata; family Shinisauridae; genus Shinisaurus; species Shinisaurus crocodilurus. Next base: position 210,109,608 of record CM037879.1, read on the forward strand.
ATAATGCAATTACAAGTAACACAATATATGTATATTCTCATTTGTGATTTAGCATACCAAGTCCTAACTTTGTTATATTTTTTAACAGAGTTAGTAGAAGCCTTCCCCTTGTTTTTTCTTTTTCTTTTTGAAGTGACTTAGGCCTTCCTTTGTTTATTCTTTTGAGGAGGCCACCACCTGAGAACTCCTTCATTTTTTCTTTTGGTTTTTCTTCCCAGGTGGCTTGAGCCTTTTTCTATTTATCCCTTGGAGAAGCTTCCAATGTGCTGATTACTCCACATCCAACAAGAAACCGGTTTGCCCCGCTTGTTTCGTTCATTATCTTTATCAAGGAATTCTTACGGACTATATCAGTGTTGTTTCTACACCAAAACACAAAAATATTTCTACAGTGTTACAAACCCTTTTCAAAACAAACATCATGCAATCAACCCTCAAAGCCCCACTTGTTTTACTTACATTCTTACACGTTTACCTTACTGTATCTGTATCATGCTTTTTCTCTCAGTGAGTCCTCTAGTGGCCATACTTTTAATACATGTATTTATACTCTACATACAGCTGAAAACAGCTGTTAACCGTTTCATCACTATTCATTAGAGTAAGACATCCAGCAGAATCAATTACCACTCCCTTAGGGCTCTCTCAATGTTCCAGTTAATACTATAAGGGTTACTCTGCAAGTCCACCCATTCATTGCTTGGTGAAGACTTCATGGGTGTGCCCTTCTTCTAATACTCTCTCTGATGACCTAATTATCTCCCTTTATAGTAGCTAGCAACCCATTTTAATTCTTCATCTTCCTATGGCCTGGGTGATTCATTATCTTATAATCTTATTATTTCTATACATAATGATATAAGTAACCCCATTTTTTCATCTATACACAATAAACTGTGGTAAATCCTATCCTCATTATTATTTACATACAATTCTTGAAGTCTTAGAGGAAAGTCTGCTGTTATCTTATCCTTTTGTTCATCACTGAAAGCACAATGTCCTGCAATTGTTATACATGGCTCCAATCTCTGAACAGCTAATAGAAGGAGAATCACGGTAATTATTACTGTATCCACAAAAGTGCCAACGCAGCCGTGATTGAACTTACTTTTATATATTTATAATTAATATATCATTATCTTTATCAAGGAATTCTTACGGACTATATCAGTGTCGGACTTGCAGAGTAACCCTTATAGTATTTATTGGAACATTGAGAGAGCCCTAAGGGAGTGGTAATTGATTCTGCTGAATGTCTTACTCTAATGAATAGTGATGAAACGGTTAACAGCTGTTTTCAGCTGTATATAGAGTATAAATACATGTATTAAAAGTATGGCCACTAGAGGACTCACTGAGAGAAAAAGCATGATACAGATACAGTAAGGTAAACGTGTAAGAATGTAAGTAAAGCAAGTGGGGCTTTGAGGGTTGATTGCATGATGTTTGTTTTGAAAAGGGTTTGTAACACTGTAGAAATATTTTTGTGTTTTGGTGTAGAAACAACACTGATATAGTCCGTAAGAATTCCTTGATAAAGATAATGAACGAAACAAGCGGGGCAAACCGGTTTCTTGTTGGATGTGGAGTAATCAGCACATTGGAAGCTTCTCCAAGGGATAAATAGAAAAAGGCTCAAGCCACCTGGGAAGAAAAACCAAAAGAAAAAATGAAGGAGTTCTCAGGTGGTGGCCTCCTCAAAAGAATTAACAAAGGAAGGCCTAAGCCACTTCAAAAAGAAAAAGAAAAAACAAGGGGAAGGCTTCTACTAACTCTGTTAAAAAATATAACAAAGTTAGGACTTGGTATGCTAAATCAAAAATGAGAATATACATATATTGTGTTACTTGTAATTGCATTATTGTTAAGTCCTCAAACTTGTATGAAATTACTATGGATTTATACTTACAATTATGTTATTTGAAATTCCAGCATTGTCATTGTTTAGTCCTCAAATTTGAATGTTAAATCATTATGGTTTTATACTCAAAATGTTAGTGTGTTTAAAAATTTCTACAAAAAATATTTTTTGTAAATATATGAGGCAGGCAGAACTGCAAAGAACTCCCCACTCTGCCGCTATGATAAATGTATCATTATTAGACAAGAAGTAATTATTCTATAGTTCTATAAATCTTTTAAATTATACTTAAAATTCACAAACATATTCCATATCCTACTCCAAATAAATTGACCCAAACATGTTCATACTTATTTATTTAAATGGCAAGCTCAGTGTACATAGCACTTTACAGAAAAAAAGGTTCCTGCACCAAGTAGCTTACAATTTAAATTTAGACAGTGTTGGGAGACAACAAAGAGAGGAGGGAAAGGAAAAAGCAAGGATATCAACGGATGAATGTGACCAAGTTTTGTTGGACATACATTTATATTGTTTTAAATATTGGGTCCAATTTGGAACAGATCCATATAAACAGCTAAATTTGGAGGATTCCTGCTAGCAATAGGCCCATTCATATCAGGTAGGGTATTGGGTGTATTGAGGCCTTTTCGCCTACATTTTGGAGTATGCAGCCTTCCCACAGATTCCAAAATAGAGTTGAAAAAAACAGACATCCCTCCTCCCACAAATCAGGCGGATGCAGTCTGGATCCACCCATCACTAGATTGAAGGTGTGATGAAAAATCCTCTAACATAAATGAATATGTCTTCCACATTTTAAAGAATATGATGACAACAAGACCTCAATGATCAGAAACATTCCAAGATCAGATCCATTTTAGAGTGTGATCTTACTCACCTCTGTTGTTTTGTACTCTTGTTTGTTTATTTGTGGCACAGACCACAATGAATCATGCATTTTCATTTTTGCTTTGAAGTTTACACACATTATGACAGTGCCAGTGGTCAGGAAAGCTTGAACTAACAGCATCAGCATTAGAAGCAGGAGGAGCACATCATAAGACTGCTAAAAAATAATATACACACAGAAAAAGTTTTAGATATGCACTTTTCTGCCCCATAAGATCACATTGCTCTGTTTTTCCCTTACTTCCAATATAAAATATTATTCATTTCTCTATTTCAGGGATAGCCAATTTTTGTATTCTTGAGGGTCATTCTATTCTCCAGATATTGGCTTGGAAGCTAGTGGTATATTTTGCTACCATTTCTTAGCAAGGGCTTCCCAGCTATGAAGTACAAGCAAATGTGTACATTTATTTATTACATATATGTTACAGATAAAACAACAGATTTACAGAGTTGGCCCTTAATTTGACTTGCAAGGAACAAAAGGTTTCCAAGCTGTAGGAAATAAAGAAAATAGATTGAATTAAAAATAGTCCTTTTGTTCATGGAAGGGACTTGGATGCAGTGGAAGCTTCTGAGAATGTACGGTAAGTGGGGTGAAGGCAATTTTTTTTATTTCTCCCTTCCCTCTGCAGTCCCCCATGCCACATCCCATTAAGTTCTGGAGGATCCTGAAAACCTCTGGAGCAGATATTTGGAGTATGCAGGGATTACAAGAGGAAAGGGGACCAGAGACCCAAGAATACCACATTCCAGAACTCTGTTCATGGAACTTTGAATTCAACCCAGTCTACACTTTGATGTTACAGTATATTGATTGATTACAGTTTGGAAACTTCTTCTCTTCCTTAAAAGTCAAACTGTGGGAAAACTGATGGAAATTGTAATGTTGCCTGCTTAAATCAATGAGGTAATGTAACCACTAGTTAGAGTGGGAGGAAAGGGTTAACTGAACAATCCCCAGGGTGCATGTTTTGTAACCCCTCCTCCCTACTTCCAGCCTCTCTGTGGCCCTCTCTCTCTCTCTCTCTGCCTCTCCAACCTGATGGACACAAGGTCTGAGCTGGCTTCCAGCCAGTGAACTCCAGTGAAGCGGACTCTTAACACCAAAGACACGAATCTGCCTATATGCATCCTGCATATATGAATAAATGGACTGTAAGTAAAACTAATAAATGTCTTGATTAGTTTTAAACCTTGTATGGACAATCCATTCCTTTAAAGAGCCTTTTACCAGGGTTTAGCAACCCACGTGGTGATAACCAGTTTCAATAACCAGGCTGCGCATAAGGGGGAAAACTCTGCTTCATCCTAACCAGTATAGGACCAACTCCTTTCCAATATCCTCCAACAACAACTTTGTACCATACCTTGATTAAAATTCAGTAGGGCCACCAGAGGCCATATGAACCTGTCTTGGGGCAGGATATGGTCTAAGGGCTACCAGTCAACCACTCCTGTTCACTTGAACAAATCACTGTTTTGCTTCAAAAAAGGGAACTTTATTTAAGAGGGTGTTACTAAAGCTGTTTAGTTTTTATATTCTGAAGGAATCTACTTGTGTTCCATTAAATTTTTTTGTAACCTAAGCATGAGACCCTGGGAACAAACCAAATACCCTTTTAAATGCAACTTACTGTGAGCACATTGGAGCTCACCTTTGGACTGTACATTGGCTTCCTGCAGGACTGTGTCAATGCCAAAAACTTCAATTTTGAAACCCCACAGTCCAGACTATGAATGTGATATTCACACAGTTAGCTTGGTTGTAATTGGAAGACTGCAGCCAAAGCCTCAGTTCTTAAAGTATTTGCTAGTTTCTAACTTGGATGCTTAATTTATTTATTTATTTATTTAATTTATTTATACCCCGCCTTTTTTCCTGCAAGGAACCCAAGGCGAGTTACATAATCCTCCTCCTCCTCTCCATTTTATCCTCACAACAACCCTGTGAGGTAGGTTAGGCTGAGAGTCAGTGACTGGCCCAAAGTCACCCAGTGAGTTTCATGGCTGAGCGGGGACTCGAACCTGGATCTCCTGAGTCCGAGTCCAACACTCTCACCACTACCCCACCCCCTAAAAGCTCAGGATGATAACTGAGAAAGATAATTTCATTTTTTTTAAAAAACAACCACACACAAATAGATACAGCCAACATTCACAGGACCACATTTTCTTTTTTTTTCTTTTTTTTTGGTTTGTTTTTTCAATCAACTTTTATTTTATTCATAATAAAACACACAAACAAACACAAACACAATAATGGACTTCCAATCTTCTCCACAGCTTAATCAACCACAGTTAATCTTAAAATCTTTTCTGTTAACAAAAAATCACTTCCAGTTATGGCAAAAAAGAACCCTAAAAGGAACAAACACCAGAGGTCTCCACTCTCCCCCAATAAACATCAACTATTTAATCTATTAAATTCAACATTTATGGATACTCCAAAAAAGAAAACCTATAGTTTCATTAAATAGTGTTTTCAATTCCAAAATACAGTATATTAAGAATCCCAAAAGTAAAAAGTAACTATAAACTAATTAGCAAATGACCACATACCAAAATCATTTTGTATTTCCACCGCTCCCGCACTCTCTAGTACCTAACCATCAAATCAAGACATTTGTATTATTACAATTACTCATTATTCCTTTCTATCTAAGCAGAAATTCCTTCACTTTTAATCTCCAAGATATATTTTTTTAAAAGGCAAGAAAAGAAAGATAAGTCTAAAAAATTAAGAAATAAGTGACATCTGACAGAACAGCTGAAGCACATAAGCCATCATGCTACTTATAGAACAAAAAAAAACAAAAGACCTTCCCCTTTAATACTTCAAAGCCTCCACAAAACAACACCCCCAACAGCAACAACAAATTATTATTATTATTTTTTAAATAAATGTTTCCAAACAGACCAAATATAATTATACCTTAATTATAATAATTTCTCTTACATCACCATTAATATTTAAAATTCAAATAAGTCATATAAGCAATCCCTTTACCTTTGCCATTAATATTTAAAATCAAAAGATTATTTATATTCCAACTAGACATATAGTTCAATATACATCAACCCTTTATCTTTTGCCAATAAAAGACCATGAAGATAGTCCCTTTCATTGCTTTCCTCTGTCGAAGGGATATTCATTAAGTTCCAGGTTTTGAACCAAGAATGAAATCAGCTTGTTCTGTTGTTTTGTGGTCTGCTGCATACCGATCTCCGGCTCCGCCATCTTAGATTTTAAAAAGTGTGTCACAACTTCTTCCTGAACTGTCTTCTCATGCCACTTGAACCCAATTAAAACTTCAAAGTCTCTGTGAATTTCTGGTAGGTTTCCCAAGTCCTTATTTACTTCTTCTGTCTTCTCCTCTGCCGGTCCTGTAAAGAAATCCGTCTTACGTTGTTCTTCTGATTGATCCACTTTCAGATTTACATTCCAAGCCTGGATTCTTATTTCCAATCTATTTAGAATTTCTCTCTCCATTTCGTTCCACAGGTTTAAGAATGCTGCAACTGCAAACATCTTGCCTTGCGTATAGATATTTCCCAGACGCTTCCAAACATATAAGATTTATAGACCTCCTTTCAGGTTTGCTCTCTTATCTTTTTCGCCTCCCAGATAAACATAGTCTACTTACAGTCAATTATAAATCCCACTCTGCTGCCGAAAGATTCCAATTAGCCACTCCAGATGTACTCCTTTATTTTGGAAGCGAACATGCAAACTTCTGATGATCGGTAAAACCGGTCTCTGGAAGCAGCGCCGTTTTCCCCCACCTCAGGTCACGAACCTCCTTTATGCGTCAAAAGACCCACAAAAAGCGATTTATGACCCTATGAGATAATTTGGGGGTAACCTCAGTTCTTCGCTTCTCTAATGAGAAGTAGATCCCCCAGCCTGAGACATTCTCTGGCCAGGAAACGCTGAACCAGCCGCCCACAGAATTTCTGTGCAGCTTTCAAAGTTCCATGCTCACCCGGAAGCCAGGACCACATTTTCTGTATGCCTTCTGAACTTATTAGAACAGGTATGGGAAAACAATAACAAATATGATGGTAGTTTGTCTTTAATAACTGAAAACAATAAATCTTTATATACTGCATACGCTTACTATGTGTAATTGCTAATACTGGACAGAAATTGGCAAATAGTGACGAAAGCTGTAGTTTTAATCTTACAATGCACAGAATAATTATTGCACAGAATAAATATTTGTATATAAATCCAAACAGCAGCAGTAGTGTAACACCTTTAAAGAATGCCAAATATACTATGCTTCCAAGTCTCATATGTTAAAGTGACTGAGACGCTCGTTTTGCACATCTGTGATCAGAAGTACTAGCACATTCAGTTACCACAGCTAGCAAGAAGAAACTTGTCATACTTTTTACAGTGTGACTGAAATTATTTCCTGAAACTGACGTCTTTGGCAGTATGCAAATTTGCAAGCAAGTATTTTCACTGTTGAAACGTAAATAGATTTCAACCAACTGATAAACATCTCTAAAACATCCCAAGAACTAGAAATTGCACAAATGGCATCACAGGCAAATTGCAGCATAAGATTCACCAGCCTTGACTTGGCCTCTATCATGTTCTTACAAATGATATGGCAAACTGTAGACCTGTAGCCAAATATGGACTGGTTAGTTAAAATAAATGTGCAACATTCTGCCTTCCCATTGCCTTTTTGATCCTGCTTCCCCTTTGGCTTCTGGCTCACAATTTCTCAACCTCAGCCTCCAAAGAACTCCTGCCTGTACATAACATAGTGTTCTGTCCATAAGTGCTCCAAAGTCATGTAAATCAGAAAAACTTAATCACAGCATTTATAAAAGCTATGATTTCTTAGAGTACAAATCAGAAATTTGCACTGAACACTGCAGTCCTATTCACAATACAGTGACAAGACACATTTATTGTTTGTTCAGTAACTTTAAAAAAACACAACAACATACTTTAACCGTTGGTGGGTAGTTTTTAAAGATGTCAACAATGCGCATTATACTGAAGGACAAGTATCCCGAAGCTGTGAATAATAACGGAGATGTCACACTGCTTATGGCAATCAGGACTTCTACCTAAATGAAAGACAAAATTGTAATATAGATAGATGACAGATATAGATATACACTTGTTAAACAAACAAAAAAAGGTTCGGGGTGGTGTATATTTGTATATCTTCATAAGCTTGTGTAAATGAAGTTTGCAATAATTTATTTATTTAAGTTCAAAATTTAAGCTTTGCCCACACAGAACACTGAATATGAGATATTAAAAATTGACATAGAGCAATATTTTAGAGTTGATAATATTTATGTGTGTATATGCACAGCACCCAAGGTTTTTTAAATATCTAGACAAAGACACAGGCCCCAATCCAAAAGGCTACATGCTGAGCTCTTTAAGCACAGTGGAGCTTCTGACAGTAGCCAATATGAGGGAAAGACAACATAATATGAATGGGGAAAAGGGAGAGTAAAACAATACGTACCAAGACTGGGACCAAATGTGAATACCAAGTCACTTAGGACGCAATCCTACAGCTGCTAGATGCTCTCTAGATGGCCATAGGAAAAGCAGGAGTCCCAGCTCCAACCTGGGAAAAGCACCCTCCCTCCACCCTTGCAGCTGGCATAGTTCTTTCCGTGCCGGCTCCAGCTCTGAAGACTTCAGAGTCGGCGCTGGGGGGAGGGGGTTCCGGGATTCGTCCTATGAGGAATCCTGGTGGTGCCTCCGGCTCCTCTCCTCATGAGCTGAAATTGGCTGTCTATGTGTTTTGGAGGGCGAGGGAAGCACGGAGGCAATCCTTGCCTCCATGCTCCTCCTGCCCTCAATAGGATGCTCGTAATCCTTCGAGCTCAGAGGGTTAAGGGCAAACACATTGGATTGCACTGCCTGGCTGCAATCCTATACACATTTACTTGGGAGCAAATACCACTGAATCCAATGGGATTTAATTTTGAGTAGATATGTATAGGATTGTGCTGTTAAATGCTTTTAGATGCCCCTGTGTCAACCTCCATCACAACATAAAACAGACAACCGAGGAGATGTATAACCACATATAACTATGGCATGTTGCAATGAAGCCATGAAACAGAACAGATTCATTTGAATTGTACCCCACCTTTCTACCAAGAAAAATGGCACTCAGGGTGACTTACAATCATAAATACAAACTTGATTAAGATAATAAAATGAATGCATTAAAACACAATTAAAAGACAACAATTACAGATTAAAAACAACATCCAACCCAACAGACCTGCTTACATGCCAAAATAAGATGAAAAATAAGAACATTAAGTCTGATATTGTATGTGAAAGGAAGCCAACAGAGAATGAATATTATTATTCAGTAGCCAGTGCAGTGGGCAGTAACATTTTGGATGGAAGGCAGAGAATCAAAGTGCAATACATATTAAACCTTTAAAAATAGGATAAAGGGGCAACAATAAAATGGCATATAGGAACCTTTAGCATCAAGTCAATCACCTTACATTAATGTCTCTGAATCTTTATAGCACTCCACAGCAAGGGTATCCAAAGCAATATAAAAACCTGCAAAGCCAATTTTTTTGGAAACCATTGTGGGATCAATGTGCACACAACAGGCAGTGATTGCTCCATTATGCCACCTTCATAAACTCTGTGAAACTATAATATCTCTCTGGCCTGAAGGAAAGGGGTTTTGGGTAGATCTAGTAGTTGCTTTCATAAAGATCTACTGGACCTATTTTCACTCTAACAGCAAAAACATGGATGACGTCGTCAACTGAAGTGCTGCCATCTATTTTAATAACACACTTACCAAGCATTTACTTGGATATTCAGCAGCAACATGACTTGCGATGGCACTGGGAAAACACTAAAAGGAAACCAAACATGAGAAAATGTTCAGATCCCCAGACAGGCTACATTTTGCAGAGGAGTGGATATTAGCAAACATGATGATTACACTGATGGGACTATCAGGATTTACTTTTTATTTCCTGTAAAGGGAGAATATATAGACAACACATTACACACATAGCTGATTTACAGTGCAAACACATTCATGTTTCCTCAGAAATAGATCCTGTTTTATCTAATGGGCTTGCTACTAGGAAAGTGTACCTTATGGGGAGATATGATCTCAAACTTTTATTTGCACTTATTAATTTTAGTATTATTTATATATCTAAATGTAATAAGCTATTTTTCCCAATTCTTTATTCTTTTCTTTATTCTTATTTGATCACATACCTTTCTGAACACAGAGTTTTGAGCACAATGAAATAGGTGGGAAATGTAGCTGGCTACAAAGGACATGGGTCCCTTTCCACAAAATTCCTATAAGGTGGGGCACAATTGTGTCTCCATACTCTCTTACTCCTACAGAATACCATTACTGGAAGGCATATAAATGCTGTTAATAAATAAATAGTATGGGAGTTTTACATAAGTAACAACTAGAATATCCAGCCCTTACTTCCTAATGTATAGACATAGGACAATCACCGTACGTTTTTAAAAATTCATTAAAAATCAAAATGAGCATACTATTTTATAAATATGATTCAGTTGTATACTACTTACAGCCACTAAAATCCAAAAGAAAGTTACTGAAAGATATGGGCCTGAGACTAGCACATCCATATTCAAAGCGATTATTCCACCAAACACAGCAGAAATTCCAATAATCACTTCAATTACCTAAAAGAAAAGGAATTTGCTTGGAATTTGGATATAATAACAGATTCATGCCATTTTCAAAGACAACGATAAAACAAAGATTTCTTACTGAATAGGATCTTAGGATCCGTGTTGGAAAGCTGACATTATTCAATGTGCTGGTACTATCATACACAGTTGTCTAAAATGGAGGGGGGAAAGATAAGAGTCAGCAATTAACTTCATTTCATTTCATTTCATTTATTTCATTTCTATCCCACCCCACAGCCGAAGCTCTCTGGGCGGTTCACAACAGTTTGTACATAAAAACAACAATAAAAACATACAAAATAGTTAAAAAGATTAAAAACCAAATTTAAAAGCACAGTTTAAAATAACAATCCAAAAGTTAATAAAACTAAGCCTACAGGTGACAGTTCCCCCCCCCTTGCTATTTTGAGCTCTTAACTATTGAATGCCTTGGCATAGAAGGAAGTCTTAAGCTGGCGCCAAAAAGATAGTAAAGTTGGCACTAGGTGGGTCTCAGTGGGGAGCTTATTCCATAATTGGGGTGGCTACCACTGAGAAGGCCCTCCTCCTTGCCACCAACCGAGCCTCTCTTGGAGGTGGCAGTTGGAGGAGGGCCCCAGATGCTGAGCATAGTGTCCGGGTAGATTGTGGTTGGGAGAGACGTTCTGTCAGGTATTGTGGTCCTAAGCTGTTGTAGGGCTTTATAGGTTAGAACCAGCACCTTGAATTCGGCTCGGAAGCATATTGGCAGCCAGTGCAAACGGGCCAGAACTGGTGTAATGTGCTCGGACCCGCATTTTGCACAAGCTGCAGCTTCTGAACAGTCTTCAAAGGCAGCCCCACATAGAGTGCATTGCAGTAGTCTAGTTTAGAGATCCCCAGAGCACAGATTACTGAGACCAGGCTATCCCTGTCCAGATAGGGGTGTAGCTGGGCCACCAGCCGAAGCTGGTAGAAGGCACTCCTTGCCACTGAGGCCACTTGAGCCTCAAGTGACAAAGATGGCTTCAGGAGCACCCCCAAGTTACAAACCTTCTCCTTCAAGGGGAGTGCAACCCCATCCAGAACAGGTTGAACACCCTCCATCCGATCAAAGGAACCACCCACTAACAGCATCTCAGTCTTGTCTGGATTGAGCCTCAGTTTGTTAGCCCTCATCCAGTCCATTGTCGCATCCAGGCATGAGTTCAGCACATCCACAGCCTCACCTGCGGAAGATGAAAAGGAGAAATAGAGCTGCGTGTCATCAGCGTACTGATGGCAACACACTCCAAAACTCCGGATGACCCCACTCAGTGGTTTCATATAGATATTAAATAGCATGGGGGATAAGACCGACCCCTGAGGAACCCCGTATTGGAGAGTCCATGGGGCCAAGCAATATTCCCCAAGCACCACCCTCTGGAGCCGGCCATCCAGGTAGGAGCGGAACCACTGCAATGCAGTGCCCCCCACCCCCAACTCAGATACCGCTCCAGAAGGATACCATGGTCGATGGTATCGAAAACTGCCGAGAGATCCAGGAGTATCAACAGGGTCGCACTCCCCCTGTCTCTCTCCCGACATAGGTCATCATACAGGGCGACCAAAGCTGTTTCTGTGCCAAAACCAGGCCTGAACCCCGACTGAAATGGATCCAGATAATCAGTCTTATCCAAGAGCGCCTGGAGCTGGTTGGCCACCACCCGCTCAAGGACCTTGCCCAGGAAAGGAACATTCGCCACCAGCCTAAAGTTGTTAAGATCTTCCGGGTCCAGAGAGGGTTTCCTCAGGAGTGGTCTCACCACCGCCAGTTTCAGGTGGCATGGGACCACTCCCTCTCGCAAGGAGGCATTGATCACCTCTCTGGCCCAGCTGACCGTTCCCTCCCTGCTAGTTTTTATAAGCCAAGAGGGGCAAGGATCCAGAAGAGACATGGTTGCACGAACCCGTCCAAGCACCTTGTCAACATCCTCGAGCTGTACCAACTGAAACTCATCCAAAATAACTAGACCAGGCTGTGCTCTGGGTACCTCTCCTGATTCTACTGCTATAACATTGGAGTCTAAGTCCCTGCGGATGCAAGAGATACTTTCCTGGAAAAAATTTGCCAAGTGTTAGTGGTCAGTCTGTAGAAGCTACCTGCAGATGGAAACAACTATATTGGTAACTTATTAGTTTATGTTTACGTTCAGAAAAGGGGACACCCACGTTCAAACTCATGCCACCCACAGCATGCTTATTTGTGTATGCTTTATATGAGAAAGACCTCTTCCTCCTTCTAGTCCCAACACTGTGCACGTAGTACTAACACAAATGCAAATCTCCATATATGCCTATTTCTCTCCCCACCCTCCATTCCATCTCTACACACACACACACACACACCTGTTCAGTGTGACCTACTCATGCTTAAGCACCACATCTGAATTACCACAGCCATTCATAAAAGAACTTGCTCAGAGAGATGATTATATGGATAGGGAGTTGGATCTAGAGATACACCAGTTAAAGAAACTCTGCCAGTGGTGTTATACCACAAACTGTTGCACAAGAACTAGTAGAAGGCTTCACACAACATGGAATTAGTGCAAGCAGGCATCTTGAGACATTGTGGAAGACTTTGTGCATGGGACTGTGCAATGTCTTGTGCAAGAATGCATCATAAGACATTGTGCAAGAGATTGCTCAATGCCTTGTGTTAACAGAAGCGTACTGCTGGATTTCATAGAAGAGGCCTCCCACTCATGGAAGGCACCTCTGAATCCAATCCAGGTTAGTTATATAGAATAATTTGAGATTTGTAGCATTATTGTTCTGCAAAATTGCAAGCAGGTTTTATCATAAACAAGTAAACTGTTTGAAGATCCTAGTCCCTTTAGGTCCTTTCGACATACAACACAAACTAGAAATGACAGTATTTTATCAGTTTCATGTATCTGTGGATGTTAGCATAGATACTGACATATGCAGATGTTGTATTGTCTGGAGCTATAGTTACACATGTCCAATATATTCATAACAAAATTATTAAGGTAAAGTTTAACTTTCTTTACATGTATATATTATAACAAGGATACTGATTTAACATTTGGAAGAAGTACGTGCTATTTAAAAAGGAAGAAGGAAGCTCCAGATCTTACTACCAGCCGGATGACTGTATGCAAAACTTTAATTCCCATACAAAATACAGAAATAAAAATGGAATAGATTAAGGATGTACCCAGAAGTTACTCTCCTCCTGCTAAAATGTGCCCCAAGAAACAATATTCAATAGAATACAGGGAATAGATCCCTTGAACTGGTTGCTGTCATCCTGACTACACTATATTGTGGAATAACAGTGGGTTGCTTTTGTCTGAGGCCCTATGCACATAGGAAGAAAGGCAGAGATTGTAGAAAAAAAGAGAGATGTAATACATGTTGAAGTAGAGTTGAATTAGACTATTTTAAAAATATTAAAGGAAAAACTTACTTTCTTCCCCCTGCAGCATTCCTCATTAGATCTAGCCGAAATTATGACAGTAGTTGCCATGAAAATTTCCAGTAGAATTAGGAGAATCAAGTTGAAATTTATCTGTGCATAAAATGTATTTAATAATTTAGATTAATATAAATGTATAAAATTATATCAAACCGTGCAGTGTAATCCTGTCTGATTTAGACCTACACGTTACATTTGCAATGGTAACCACAGAAAAATGCAACCTCGTGAACATCATTCCACGTGGGAAGCTGTTAATGTGAAGCAGTTTCCCATGCAGTTTGTCTAATTTTAACCATTCAGAATGAGGGGTTTTGGACTGGCATACTTAGTATTGGCTGAACCACACAGAAAGTCATTACACATTATACTTTCTATATGGAACTGGGGGAGCCTCCCAGATGCAGGGCTTCTAGTGCTACCAATCAAAAGACATTATGCAGCTATTCTGTCTTTCCCTCCTTCACTGATTTTCTGTCATAAGAAAAAAGACAGAACAAGTGGTGGGAAAACACAGGAGGGTTACAAATGAAAGATTATATTATCTGGACACCCCCACACCCCCACTCTGCATAAAATTCAGTGAATGAGGCAGGGTGATTGCACAATAAAAGCCTCATCTGGAAACAGCCAGTGTCAACAGCATTCTGGTTATTCAATAGCTGTCATACTACAAATGTAACTTTTGAATAAGGCCTACATTTCAGCTCACTTAAGATTTATATATCTAGGGTTTGGGAGGGTGGCTTCTTGGATGATAGAAGAAATATTTTTCAATATGTCTGATCATTCATGGCTTGAACTCTAAGAATAAAAGAGTACAGAAAAAAGCGGAAGTGGAATGCCCTAGGAAATGGTTCCTATTTTCCTATAAAGTCTCTAGGAAAACGCAACAATGCACAAAAAAATATTTCATTCTGCTTTTCTATATGCTGAAATAATGTTAAAACGTTTTTTGATCTCAAGCAGTACCTCTGAAGAGCAAGAATCAAGGGGCTGCTTAACACAGGAAGATTGCAGTATCAAGTGGTGATCTGCATGTGAATGAGCTATCATACATAAAGTACTACAGTGTCACCCAAAGACTCCTCAAACTTAATGCTTTCAAGTGGAGTTGGTTCATAACATTAAGCTACAAATTACTAATTACTTAGAAATCAAGTGATGTACATGCATGTGTGACCCAGCCCAAATATAAAAGAATAGAACATTCTATTTGGCGAAGGAATTAACTGCTATGCAGGAACTTTGGGATTAATCTAAAAAAAGTGAGTTACACTTAAGTCCCATTGAAAAATTAGTGATGACTAACTCAAGTCCCATTGATTTCATTACGACACGTACAACTAATTTGCACTGTATCCAATCTACTGGATATATCCTAAAGGCAGGCAATACTATTAATTTATCCTTATTAAAAACAAAACAGTGTTCAAACAATGCCTGATCAACTTGCTTAAAGATTATATCTAGAATGAATTAAAGAAGCAAACTCAATATCAATTAGGAGCTAAATAAAGAATTTGTCTTTGGTATTTACAACTCACATTTATTGCTGTAGGATTCAGGACAAGTTTGCATCCAAACCAAACTAAACATGTTGTTGTAATTGCAAATGTAGAAACAAACAGAATCTGAAAATTGGGTATCTGTAAAAACAATAAGAATATTTCATTTTTATTTTAATTAAAGTAATGGGCAGAGCAATCCTATGGCCCCTAGACAGCATCTAGAGAGCCATAGGATTTTTCGGAGTCCCAGCTCCAAGCGTGGAAAACAGCTCCAACATCAGAGCTGGGATTCCGTGCTCGGATTGCCCCCCCCCACCTCGCAGCCAGCGCAGAAAGAACCACACCGGCTGTGTCTCCAAGGTCATTAGAGCAACCTCGAAGAAGGGGTAAAGAGGGAGTTCCAGGGGGCACGGATGGGAGGAGACCGGATCCGCCAGGATAAACTTATCCTGGTGTGGCTCCAGCCTCCTTCCTTCTCCATCTGAAGTGCCTCAGCAAGACGGCCGAAATCAGCTGTCTAGCTGATTCTAAGGGTGGGAGGGATGCAGAGGCAATCTTCACCTCTGCACTCCTCCCGCCTTGCACAGGATGCCTGTAATATTCCGAGTTCGGAGGCTTACAGGCATTCCCATTGGATTGAACCATAAAGTAATTTAATTTTAACAGTCATTCCAAACTCAAAGCACTTACCACATTAACTTTATTTCTGGCTATGGCAAAACTCACAGCTGCTGAGGGAATACACTGACAGGGGAAATAAATGAAAATTAAGAGGTCAAGCATAAATTAAACCAGAATTTCAGGAGTAATAAACATTTTGCATGAGTATAGTACTTATGATAATATCGATAGTGTGTTCTATTTGAACATAGTAAGCCACGGCTGAATCACCTATGAAGTTTACTGGGCAGGTCAGCTTCCTCCTACCCTGCAGCTGCACCACTGGACTTACTGGGTCAGGATCTCTTGCACCAATATGTCTGGGAGAAGGGTTTCCTGCCCCAGGATTGCTTCACCCAGTTCAGAGACCTAATGTCTCTCTTGGTCCTTAAGTGACTCCTGTTGACCTTCTCTTGTGGCTTTCCTTTTTCTCCCTCTTTCCCAAGTGGTGGCAGCTATGCTTCTTTGATTCTGTGTCCATTCCCACCTAGGACAGCAAAGACTGGCAGCGAAGGCCTGTAGTGCATGCCGCCTCTCTACTTCCATTTCTGGGACACTTGCGAGTCACTTCTGACCCTTTAAATCTGTCCCAGCCACTATCACTGTTTAACCTGGTGAACAGAATTAGTGTTGGATGGCCATCTCCACTGATGCCCATTGACCTGGGCTTAATGCCTGTCATCGAGTGTGTGTTTTGAATGGTTCCAGTGCTGCAGCATCTTCTCAATGCCAGCATGACTCAAGGTATGTTGAGTCCCACTCACAAATTTGGGGCCCAATCTAACTACGGTTATTTGTGACAACATCTCACAATAAAACAAATTAGTCATAATTAATTCAAGTCCCACCGGAGTCAATGAGCCGTAGTCATACCCATTGGGGGGCTCACTTCCAAGTGAAATGCTTCAAACCCAGTCAACCCCACCCACTTCCTGCCATGAAACAGTAATAGCGGTGACAGAGTAACCAGTAGCAAAGAAACTGCTATCTCCTATCTCCAGGCAAACAATTCCTACCCCCAGGACTTCCCTACGGAGCTGCTCACTTCACAGAAGCACAGATTCTGGAAAGGGACACTCAAAAGGAAAGAGAGGTCATATCTCATGTTCACTGGATCAGGGCCTTTTTGTGAATAATGAAAGACCCATTGATTTTAATGGGTCTAGTCTAAGTATGACTAAGTTCAGATTCAACCCTACCTCTGCTACTGTAAAGCATTTGGGTGAAGAAGAAAAATATGTGTGTTTAATTGACAAATGGTGCAAATTGTTTTAAAGAAAATCATTTCTTTGTAACCAATCATTTCTTTGTAACCAATAGCCAGGAATAGCTAGGGAGGCATTTTCATGGTGGCAGTTTAATTCTGGCAAAAGTGATGTAATTTAAGCTGCAATCCTATGCATCTTTAGACAGAAATGGCTGGCTGGGGAATGCTGGGACATTTGTAGGACATTTTCCTGTCTAAACATGCATAGGATTGTGCCCTAAATTATATTTCTAATTTGTATTTTCAGATAGCACAGCAATTAAAAATAATGCTTACTGAACCTGCTGCACAGCGCAAGTAATCCATTTCAGATGGAAAAACATTTCCCAAATACAGTGAAAATCCAGAGGTAACAAGTATGCAAGTCTGAAATGCAAAAATTTGACATGAAGTAATATATTGGCAAAAATTATACAGCTAAGCAACAATGTGAAAGTTCACAGTTCTTTTTAAAA
Source organism: Shinisaurus crocodilurus (assembly GCA_021292165.1). Lineage (NCBI taxonomy): Eukaryota > Metazoa > Chordata > Lepidosauria > Squamata > Shinisauridae > Shinisaurus > Shinisaurus crocodilurus. The sequence goes on from CM037879.1 coordinate 210,127,433, forward strand.
AGAAAAACACAACTGGAATCTTTAACAATGGTTTCTCTGTAGTACTGATAGTGAACCGAAACATCAAAAGATTTAAGTCAAAATAACATGTTTTGTTATTCCAAGTCCTAGAATTATTATATAGTATCTTGGCAACAGCATAAAAGAACAACAGCTTAAGTATTCATATTTAACTGATGAAAAGTTGATGTCAATAAATACATTGTGACTGTGAGAAGATTCACAAAAAGAAGTAAATTTCCCCTTCTGTACAACCATGGAAAGACACTTATTTAGAAATATAATTATTTTCATTACAGCTGTATGGAAAATATATGCAAATGTTTTTCTTACAGGATAACTACTATGTCTTTCGGTACACACAAACACATGTGACAAATGCCCAACAGCTGATTTCTTAGGGGGAAAAAACTTCAGGAAGGAATTTTGGGGAGAAGTGAGGAGGGCAGCTTAAACTTTGCCACTTCTCCACTTCAAGTCCCCCTCCCACCCCGCTGTTGTTTTTACACAGCACCAGATGGATTTTACTATGGTAGCAAGTGTGTTTAAAACCCTGCCTGGGGCAGTGATTGGAAAGCTGGTGCACAGAAGTGGTGGGCCAAATAAAGGTCAAACCTCCCCTCCCCCTGGATCCTTCTCTGCTTCAAATCCCCCACCCAATGCTGCTTTCCTCTGCATGTATCATGTAGTTCTGCCCTACAGCAAAATAAAAAAAAATCCCTGAGGGGGGGAAAAACCCAGTTTTTCACAAATTGTTTTACTTGAAAAAGGTTTAAGTAGAACTCTTCAGTCTGAGAGTTCTAGTGCAAATACTCGTCTCCACCAAGTGCTCTCTTTCGCCTCTCTCTGTACCTGTGTGAGATATTTTACCAACCTCACCTGTCACCTCTATGTATGGGGAGAATAAAAGCAAATCTTGGGTGCATATGTCCCTTCTACCAGCTCCCCATCACCACACAAAAAGAGTGATGCTTACACTGGGAGATCCCATGTTTATTTGAAAGTGGGATTTCCCCCCGAGCCTACAATATAGGTCCTGCTTTCTAGTGGGCTTTAACTGCTAGAATCATGGAAATGCCACTTTTAAATAATACGGGACCCCCCCAATACAGCTGCTACCTTCTACGCACAATGGGAATGCATGTGCAAGCTCTACGCCTGCTCATTTAAAGCACATAGATGCGAAGAGCGAAAGTATCATCCAAACAATCTCTTTGTAATTTCTTCTTCCAGCCCCTTCCCATGCTTGCCATCTCACCTCCTTAAAGTATAATTTATTCCCAAGCACATAAGCAATATTTCCATTTGTGTCTACATATTTTATCTGGGATTAATATTTCTTTAGCAGGGATTATTTCAATAAACTGCAACAGCTCAGTATGTTTATAAAAGAATAACCAATTGCACCCTTATTATGTTTCCTCTATCAACAACAAGAATTCAACAGTAAACATCAGTCAGTTGTCACTGGCAGCAACATTTTAGAGAAAATAAAACCTCACAGAAGTAATAAATTAAAGCTAACTAGAGAAAACAAGCTCCTTTCTTGGCAGGCACACTGAAATATCTAAACAACGACAGACAGCTTGTCTGCATCTTGTGGCTATGCAGTGGTGCATTCCAAAGCATTTACAAGCAGTTCTGGTTATTCACGTTCTAAGGGGAAATCTTCAGGAACCTCAATTACTACTACTAGTACACATTTATTTTGTCATAAAAGTATGCTGAAAGCTCCAATGACCAAGATCACCTGTTAATAAATAGCCAGATTCTTCAAATTATTCTTAACACTGTTGAGACCACACTTACTTGCAAAACATTTCCAAGGAACAGCTAGGTTTTTCCTTCTCATTATATGTTACACTCCCTAGAAATTCATCACAAGGTTCAAAAACATATCAAGTGCCAGTACTGCCAGTGCCAAAGTAGAAGTCTGACATCTTTTCAAACTATTGTAACACTTCCTTGGGATGGCCTTTGGGACTCAGGACTAAATCAGGAAAAGTTGGGGAAATTTCAGGAAATAAAAATTGCATTCTGTTTTGCTAATTCTTCCTTTCATTATTCTTCCTGAGTCTGCAGGATGGGAAATTCGTAGATCTAAATAGGCAAAGATATTTATTTATTCATTATATTTTTGAATCGCCCATCTGGCCAGTCATCCAGCCACTCTGAGCGATGTACAGTCCAATAAAATACAAGAAAAAATACTTCTAGTGATCAAGGGACTTGAGGTACTAGATAGTGGTGTGATGGTCAAAGTTTGCCTTGTAGCTGTGGACAGACATGTAAGGGCTTCTACTCTTGTCATTCTAGAGCCTGCATCAACCAGCACCTGATGAACAACAAGGACTGCTTCTTCTGCAAAGCCACCATCTCGGGTGTGGATGATTACATTAAGCCAGCCACCTCCTAGTGCCTGGACCCTGCAGGGCAGGGCCGCATGCCCCGGGCAGCTTCTCCACATGGTGGGCTCTCCCTTGCTCCGAGAGCACCTCTGTCAAAGGCAGCGGCAGTTCAGCTGAGCTCAGTTTTATTTATAACACCTCTTGCAGGCCAAGCACTGCTGTATGCATCACCCAGGCCACATTGTACCCTTCAATCCCCCTGAATTTAGGTACACTTCCTGTTGTGGTCATTGACTCCAAACCAACAGGCATTGGCTTTCTCCATGGGGTATGCACAAGGGGGCTGAAAGTTCTCAGGTTCTCTACCTCAGCCTGATTCTGTAGCTCCTTTCCTGCATCTGCCCCAGGAAAGCCTGTCTTGTACTGTAGCTAAGACACATCCTCTTTGGATTTATCTCCCTTAAGTTCACTTATTGTTACCTTTATAAGAGGGCTTACAAAGATATTAGGTAGAATCTTGACCATTCAAGTCTGTAGCTAAACTAGTGGAGGTGAAAGTGATCCAGAACAAATTCTGGTAAGATGTTTCATTCACACTCACTGAACTTGGACTTGCACATAGCATGATGGAAGTTTCAGGGGGGGGGGATAACAATCTACTTCTATTACTCCAGTTAATTTCAAGGGAATAAAGTTTGTACTTCTTACTATTGATAACTGTTATGAGAAGCTGGAACTGATCATACAAAACCAGTAAAAACCAATCCCTGAACGAAGTCCATGACACGCCCAGGGCTTCCTCAAAACATGCTGACAAGAGGGCGCACAATGAATGCATGTTGCAACTAAAAATATAGTAAAAGTGTCATTTTACTTCACTGCTTGCCTAGACAACCATTCAGCTTGTGACGAGGTGAATGAAGAAATGTACTCACCTTATTGTGCACTGAATGGTGGTCTGAACAAGTAGTGAAGAAGTCAACTACTAAGTCATGCACAGCTGGACTTCATATTCACTGGACCCTTACCTGGACACATGGACGGACGGACGGACACACACACACACACACACGTAGTGCAAATTGATTCTCCCTGATACAATGTGCAATGAAATTAACAGCACAATCCTGCTACAAAAATATGCTCTGCCTGGGTTCCTTTCCTGGAGGGACCAATGCTCAGAAAAAGAGAAGCAGCACACCAGAGTGAAGTTTTAACTCAGCTTTATTCTGCGCAGAAGGAACAATTCCAGAGGCTCACGCCACAAGCAGGAGTTGAACAAAGGACAGGCACAGTCTTTTATACACTTTACACGCGTTGGATCATTCATTCTAACAAATCAAATACATTCATTTGATCATTCCAACCAATCAAATACATTTGTTTGATCATTCTCATTAGACACTGTACCTCATCCCAATAAATCAGTCCTTAATCATATAGATATCCTCCCTTCAGGTGGACCTGACAGTAGAGGCACTTCATCATCTCCTCCCTTCAGGTCTTGACAATGCCTGGGTTACATGAGATAAGAGATATTCCCAAGAATTAGCCCATCTCAGCACCTCTTATCTGCTCATTAGGCCTCATAGAGTTTGCAATTAGTGCATTCTGAGCTGGCAACAGAATAAACACATCTGGGGTAAAACCTTGGTCAAAGGGGGGGGAGATGGCATCAGGCATATGCAGCTTCTATCAGCAATTCTACAAAAAGCAAAACAATCTTCAAGTTTCTTTGATTATGGTAGCAAAGCAAATTGGTAAGTTAGCTAGGCCAGTGGGGGGGGGGGGGCAGAGGGAGACTTTTCTAACAACCCTATCATGATCTCTCAGATGCAAGTTCCATGGAGTCCAATAGAACTTACGGTACTCCTAGATACGTGTCCGTGTGTATAGGCTTACAGTCTATGTCATGTGTCCCCCACCCCAAGTAGATATCAGAAGATAGATTGTTCTTACAGAGAGCGTTCAGTAATACCTGATATAAAAGTTTTGTATCATAAAAATTTAAGATAATTAAAAACACACACACAAACCCAACAAACCCACAAACACAAAAGAAGTCAAACCAGGGAATATTATTATTTCTGTGGTAATCATTGTGCATTGTAGTCATCAATGTGATTTATACATGCATGGTCTTTATTGCTTGGAGAAGTGACAGCATGACGTTGAATTTATGCTAGCGTGCATAACCAAAAATCAATGCTTCTGAAAAACTGCAACTATTTCAGAATGGATAAAAATCAATCATGTAGTTTTAAAATGACTTTTTAATTCAAATCAATTTTAAAAAATAAATAAAAATCAGGTATATTAAACAGCTATAAAATACACTGAACGAGTTCAGATGTTATACCTAAACTATGGTGTAAGGAGCAATCCTATGCATGTTTAGACAGAAAAACGTCCTACAACTCCTAGCATACCCCAGCCAGCCATGCTAGGAGTTGTAGTTTTTTTCTACAGCATGCTAGGGGCTGTAGTTTTTTTCTGTCTAAACATACATAGGATTATGCCCCTAGTTGTCATGAATGGGCTTCAGGCTCACAGGATCTCACTTCTCTCATACTCTCCAGTTTATTTTATTTATTTCATTTTTATACCGCCCTATGGCAGAAGCTCTCTGGGCAGTTTACAACAATTAACAAGACAGTCCCTGCCCGCAGGCTTACAATCTAAAAAGACATGGGAGGGAAGAAGAGGGAATATTAATGAATACTCCTGGCAGGGCTGGTGGAATGGCCCTGCGCTCCCTCTCTTCTCCCTCCTCTCAGCCTGCTGGAATGGCTGGTGGTGGTGGCAGTTGAGGGAGGAGGAGCCTTCAGGAAGGCGGCCTTTCAGCAGGGCTGGTGGAATGGCCCTGCGCTCCCTCTCATCTCCCTCTTCTCAGCCTGCTGGAATGGCTGCTGGAATGGCTGCAGTTCCCTCCCTCACTTCCTGGTTTTCAATATAGTTTGCCATGAAGTCCAAACTGGGTAAACGATGGTTACTGTAAATCATAGTTTTCCTCCAACTGGAAGTTGGAAACCGCTCTGAACTGGGTTTGCAACTCTGGTTTGGAAATTAATTATAGTTTGTGGTAACCATAGCTTGCCTGATTTAGTCAGCAAACCAGAACGTGAGGGAGGGGAGGGGGGGGAGGGGAGGGAGAGAGTGGGAGGAGGGAGCACGTGAGACCAAAGCCCTTCACAGCAGCCAAATCATGGTCTGACTACGTCTCAACTGAGCCACTGAGTTACACTCTGGGCCGGTTCACACGACCCAGGCAGCGAACAGGGGAGGCACCATGGGTCCGTCCGCGGGGTCCGGCGGGGCGCTGCAGACGACCTGCGCCCCGCACGTGTGGGCAGACCGTGGTGGAGCCAGCAGTCCCCGCACTGCAGTGTGGGCCTCCCGGCGCTAGGGGGCGGCAGCTCGGGATGCCCAGCAGGGCCGTTTGCCCCTACAGGCTGGAGCGGCTGCAGCTCCAGCCACTCTGGGCTGCCGCCTCTGTGCGGCCACGGGAGGCCCCTGCGGGATGGCCACCCACTGTTCGCATGGCAGGGTGGCCACACGTGGTAGGGGCTTACCCCTCTTCCTCCCATGGTGACTTTCCATGCTTCCCACGCGGGGCACCCCCAGCTGGCGTTCGCACAACACGAGAACCGCGGGGGGCTTCTGTTCCCCCATGGTTCCCATGTCATGTGAACCGGCCCTCCGCTATTCTATGTGAAACAATGACAAATATGTGACTTTTGGTCAAGCATTATCAGTATGATAATGACAATATGGGCCATATATTGAATTTATTATGATTCAAAAATATACCCAGGAGATCCAAGGCTGCCCCATAGTCTCCAATTGCCACAAAAATGCCAGGACCATTACAAAAACGCTTAAGCCATCACGGCTTCTCACTTTCTCATGCAGAGTCCCGAATTCCCAGCTACTTTAAGCTGCTCATAAAGGGGCCATGGTATGGGCAAAATTGCAGCTAAGCTTGCAGTTTTAGTTTAGCTGCAATATTGCCCACGCCATGGCCCCTTTAAGAGTAGCTCTGCTTAGGCTCAAAATGCCACAGGGACTCCACAGAGAGACAGACGCTGCTAAGCTGGGAGGGCCAGGTGAGGATGTGTGTGTGTGTGCATGCGTGCGTGCACATGCTCTACCTGCTGCCTCTGTTGCACATTGTTGCTGTGGGGAAGGGATTAGCTAGGTGAAAAGAAAAGGGGGTGGAGGCTGCACCCGCTGGTCTGGACCAAGGGAGAGGTGAATGAGGGAATTTATCACATGATTCCTATCTTTATATTGCCAAAGATTTTATTTCCTAACAGAGCTGACTTTGTGCCTCTGAAAGGTGAGATACAGTGTCAGAAGGAAATGCAAGAAACTTCCCCTTCTCTCTGAAGCTCCATGTTTGGGGGTATGAGGTGGGTGGGTAAGCTTCACCTGTTGAATTTGTGCCAATCCTGACAATATTAAAACAAAAAGAGATTGCCCTGCAAGCACTGACCCCTCCCCCCATGAAAACACCAGATATCAACAATTAAGGATTTAAGTTAGGTTAAAAATATATATATATTACAAAAGCCACTTATAAAATATTATAAAATATATAATATAATAATCATAATAATTATCATATATAAGATATTATATAATAATATAATTCTGAAAAAGTCATCCTAGCACTGGCACTGCTGCTGCTACCTTTTATTCTAGCAAGGAGCAGCATTTCACAATTATCCCTCGATTACACGATACTTCTTCACATAATGCATAACCAATTTGCTGCCTCAAGAAGTGATGGTCAGTGTTGTAGATTGCTTTAAAACATGGAGCTTCGGTGTTTAATTCTGGATATATGTGCTCAAATGCAAGATATATGAATTGTGGGAAGGAAAAATATTTATTAACCTCTAACCATGAATTGTTTAAAAAAAGAATAAAGCTTGAAAAGTTTTGCCCCAGAATACCTTTACATTTAAGGCATACCCTTTCTCCATAATAATTAAAAAAACAACAGGCCTTCTGAGTCTTTTAACAAAGCATAGTCAATACCGGTGGCCCTCCTTTACAACTTATTACTGAATTTACCTAAATCTAATAGTGTGATTCAATTGTACACTTACTTGGGGGTAAGCCCTATTGAATTCCATGGGACATACTTCTGAGTGATTATGCCTAGGATTGTGCTATAAGGCAGCAGTATTCTGGTCACTTCCTTGAGAATAAAGCCCCACTGAAAGAAGTGGGAGTAGCTTTTGAATGAACATTTATAGCATCAGGCTGTAAAACTAGACTTTGCTCTTATCAGAACTCCAGGAATAGCCCTTGATGGTCAGAGAGACTGATCATGGGCAGCTGCTCATGAATTTATTCTGAAGACTGACACAATTTGTGCCCTTAAAAGGCTTGTGCTCTGAACTTGGCTGTCAAAAATTACCGTAACCTCCAGATTGCCTTATTCAACCCATAAGTCTAACAGACAAAAGGAAGGACATCTTCATGCAGACCAAGTCCCTGCATACACTTAAGCAACCTGGGTTTGTATATAGGGACTGGGCTTGCATCTTCTTGTAAGAGAAGGTGTTCATGCCTTCCTCTCTGTGCTAGGTTAAGACCATAAGACCACAAAAAGAGCCCTACTGGAAAGGCCTACCTGGTCCAGCATCCTGTTTCCCACAGTGACCAACCAGATGCTCTGGAAAGCTCTCAAACAGGACATGAGGGTAACAGTGCGCTCCCACTCATGTTCCCCAGCAACTGGTATTCAGAGGCATGGTGTTTCCAATCCTGGAGGTGCTATGTAGCCATCATGACTAATCCATTGATAGTCTTATCAGTAATATAATGCCTTGAGAAGGAAACTAGATACTAAACTCCATGAATCTGTCTACTCTAAGTTGGCAGCCAACACTACATCTTGTGGCAGTGAATTCCACAGTTTAACTATGTACTATGCAAATAAATCATTTTGTTTGTCCCGAATGTGCCACCATTTAGCTTTAGTGGATAACCCCAGGTTCTAGGTGAGAGGGAGAAAATACTGCAGTTTTGTGCGTTTCCTCTAGTAACTTTTGTACTAGACCATGCCCTTTGGTTGCCTGGCCATACCCTTGGCCACGCCCTCATGCTGCCTGGCCACACCCTCTTGATCACACCTTCATGTTGCTTAACCATACCTCTTACAAATTAACATGTGTGTCCCTATTTTCATCTGTGAAATGTTGGAGGGTATGCTTCCCAGAATGCCCTTTTCGGGCCCTTTCTACTGGCAGGAACACCAGCAGTGGAAGAGCTACAGAGCTTTCCGCAGGTGTATGGGGGCATAGCTCTTCTCTGCCAGGGGAGGGGCACTTCTGCCCCATCGTAATCCCCCTCAATAAGACTTACTTCAGAGTAGACATGTATAGGATTGTAAATCACGCTGAGAAACCCTACTCTCTGGCCCACCAGCAAGAGCCATTAGGCCAGTGGGTACTAGGGACAGGGCTTTCTCAGTGGTGGCCCACCTTTGGAACTCCCTCCCCAGGAAGACATGTCACTTCTGGCTTTAAAAAAACAACCTGAAGACACATTTATTCCAGTTTGCATTTGGTGTTTAAAGATTGTTAGCTGCTGCTACTGTTGTGCATCTGTGTTTAATTGTACTTTGTATGTTCATGTGTACTGTGCTTGTTATCTGCCACTAGCTGTGCAACACAGCCCTAAGTATTCATGCCTGACTGGGCCAGAATAACATTTCATGCTTACCCCCATCAGCAAAGAATAGATCCATGTTCTATAACTAAAACAAGGATGAAGCCTCTTTGATAGCTGAAGGTCACTTGATTTAATATCTGGAACATAATTTCCATTCTCTTGTTTTCCACGCTCCAAAGTTGGCATCCTGTCATAATTAAATTCTTCCCTGTAAGATTCTTCCTTGGTCATAATGCTTTAAAGAAAAAACAAGTTTTTATTTTATTTCTGAATTTGCAGTCACCAATAAATATTACATTGTTGTCTACGTATTTCCTTAGGTGTCTTGTGTTAACGACTTTTCATTTTTCTACATCATGCAATATATGCTCTCAGGTATATATTGTCCCACACATTTCAGTGGAACTTTCACATAATGTGGTTAGGATTAAAGTGTTAATTTCTGATTCTAAATATACTAAATAGAATAAGTATACTTACCAACATAGTTAAAGGGCCTGAGTTCCAAATAAGTCTTTTTAGAACTGAGGTATAAAGTATTTAATAAATATAGTGGGTAATTTTAATTAGTTATATTTTCAAACGATTGCACAGTTTTGTATTTTACATTCCAAGCATGGTGATCAACCCCAATTTGCAATCAAATGAACAATTATGTCTAACATTTTATATAAGCTGTCATCTATCTAATGAATTAATTCTGAGCATAAATTAATATATCTAAACAATTTTTCAACAATTTCTGTATTTTATCAAGACCTGAAGAACTATTATTTCACACATAGTTTCCTAATTTTCACTTGTGTATCATAATCAGTAAACAGCGGGAGACAGGTACGGTTATCTAAAATTATATTAGATACTGACACTTCTGTTGTAGCAAATTGTATTATATGACAAAATAGTTTGCTCCATAAATGCAACTTACCAGTTTTACTTATATATTTTTAACTCTTTTGGATTAATTATAGAGTAGACTGATTACCAGCCACATATTTAACAGTTGCTAAAAATCTGTCATACTTACCTTAAACTGGGAGGTTAATAGCTTTGAATAGTTTTGTGAGTAGAGTTGTCCGTACACAGTGTTATAGTTTCGCTGCTTAGTGATTCATGCTGCCTTTGAAAAGTTTCCTCTTCCACTTTGGCTTTCAACAAGATCTATTCATATGGGGAACAAAAGCACAGCAAAAACCAGAGTTAAGCCAGAGAACAGGGAAATGCCCACTGAATTTTAATGAAGAGAACACACTAGAAAATTACTGTACCATATTCTCACAAGGTTGATTCCATCATAACAACAAGCAAAACCTGAAGCAAAAGTTTCAATATGATAAATGTAGATTCCATACTATCTTTTATTTTTAAGAATATCTAATATTCAGTTTAATTGGATTATATATTATGGTACTCCCTTGTCGATGCTTTAACCCTATAGACGTTTACTTGAATTTAGTGGGACTTACTTCTGAGTAGACATGTAAAAGATTGTGCTGCAATAGGCTACTCATGAAATTATTCAATTTTTATCTCAAAAAGCAAGGAGAGTACTGTAAAATGTGTGATCAGAGGAAGAACAAAGGGAACCAAGGACTTGGACATAAACAGGACCTACTAAGAGGTCTTAAACATGATAACTTGGAAGTAGGTATCTCTGATTTCAAATGAATTCAAGTTTCACTCAAATAATATTATGTGTTAAGAATACGGTAGTGTGCAAAAGTGCCATACTGGGAATATAATTGAATGTTTTTGTTTACTGGTTTTTGTAAGCATGTTACAAAAACTCTGCACACTGGCTTCATATTTTACATTTAGTTTTATAGATCAGAGATTTAAAAACAAACAAACCAAGGCAAGTTAAAAAATCTAGTAGGCAAAAACATGCAATGACCCTGGCTCCATTTAATCTCTCCCTGCCCCCGTTTATTAGGAAATCAAAGTAACAAGAATGTCATCTACCCTGAAGATACTGGCACAATGGCAACTAGGGCAATGACATGGGCTTTTGTACAGTCTTAACATTCCTTTGCAACTAAGAAACAACACCAGCAGCTTAACACTGCAAAACCACCTTTCAGTGTTTTGCTAATCTTAAGAGAAACTGATTGGAAACATTTTTATTTTTCCTGGTAAATAGGGAATATTTGCCACTATTACAACAATTATAATTGCTTTGAAGATAATCAGCACTTCATCAAGTACTAGATATGTATATTTTTAAATGCAAAAGTTCTTACGTACTCAAACCCTATGTTTATTTTTATTCCTTGCAAATAAAAGTCAAAATGTTAATCTGTGTGTCTTTGTAATGCTATGGCACTAATAAGCAAGTTTCTGAATGTTATGGACACAGTCTACTGTGGAAAAGTGATATATAAATAATAAACTACTCAAAATTAAGCCCCAGTGATTTCATTGGGACTTACTCCACAGGTACCGGTATGTGTATACTGTATAGCCTAAGTCTGGATCCAACCCATAGATTGCAAATTTACCTAAATTATATATAATGTGCTCAATACAACAGAATGTAGTCATACAGCACATGGATAAGGAAACTGGCTATTTCCCCAGTGTTTATATGTCTGAAAACTAGGACTGATATTGACATTTTATGCATGCTTATTCAGAAGAAAATCCCACTGACTTCAATAGACTTTACTCCCAGATAAATGGGTATAGATATAGGATTTTCTTTTAGAGGATGTCTATACACATTTGATAGCTTGGGGGGACGGGGGAAAACAGTTTAGTGATGACAAATTCCACAGAATATCCCTATCACAGTCCAATCCTATGTGTATCTCCTCAGAATAAATCCCATTGAGATCAATGAGACTCCCAACAAACTGTGTATACGATTGCATTTCAATATGTGTATTTATTTATTTTCAAGTATTTATAAACCACTTACATCTACAGATTTCAAAGCAGTGTACAGAAATCATAAAAACAAAACAAAAAAAGAATTTTCCGCAAATTTGTTGCAGCAAAAAATTGAACACAACCCCAGAGTTTTGTAGCAACTAGCCAGTTTTTTGCTTTCACAAAATGCTACCATTGTCTTTAAGGTGCATAAGCCTATAGGAGCAAGGAAACTGATAAGCAAAGCTGCACTGCTATACCCTTACTTGAATGTAAGTCCCATTGAACACAGTATGGCTAGCTTCCAACTGACTACTAGAGTCCCAGCGCGAGCTTCCCGTCTTGAAGCTTTCTAGCCCAATGTTTCCTCAGAAGTAAGCCCAACTGTGCTCAATTGTTACTCCCTGTGAACAAGATTGCAGTACGTATACTGGATTGCGTCCAATGTGTCTAATCTAAGTCCCATTCACTTCAATGGTTCTACTCTAAATAGGACTAACTTTGGAAACAACCAACTGTAAATAGTAAGCGTGCGCATGGATGGAAAAATGAAATCGGGGTTGAAATTGCTAGGCGAGAGGTTTCCCAGAGAAAGCCATTTCCGAGGAAAGCGGCTAGAAGCCAACTTGGGTGCTATGTGAGGAAATTTCCAGAAGGGTAGCCATGTTAAACGAGCATTGTGGCACCTTCAAGACTAACACATTTAGGACACAATCCTATACCTGTTTAGACGGCGGCGGGGGGGGGGGGGGAGTCCTACAAGTCCCAGCGTTCCCTAGCCAACCATGCCGGCTAGGGGATGGTGGGAGTTGTAGGACTTCTTTCTGCCTACATATGCATAGGATTGCACCTTTATGTATTCTGGTGTGAACTTCCGTGGATTATAGTCCACTTCGTCTGATGTAGAGCGTCCACACGAAAAAATCTGAATGAGGAAAAAAAATGCTCCTTGAGGCGCTTTTAGTTCAACGCGCAGATCCTACAAGGTCGGAAAAGAGAAAAAAAAGAGGAGGGGGAAAGATAACAGCTGGGGTAAAAAAAACCCGACCCAGTAACTACTCAATGCCCACCAGCGCGCGAAAGAGAAACCAAACCGAGCGTCCTTATTTCTTGCGTGGGTCAGTTCGGTCAGCGCGCGCGCGCGCGTTAAAATTCCGCGCTCAGGGGGCGTGGCGTAGCGTGCCGCCGCCGCCGCACGATTTATATAAGTGAGCGAGGCGTGCGCCGCGCGCTTTTGGGATTATTTGGGTGCGGCCATTTTGGCGAAGTTTCCACGTGCTGCGCTGCGTTTCTGCAACCGCAAGAAAAGACGGCGGGCGGGCGGGCGAGCTAGCGACAGCGGGCCTCTGAAGATGCTCCACCTCTTGTCCAAAGGCCTTTCGTTTTTCTGGCGAAAGGCCGACCTGGAGATGGAGGGGGATGAGCCTCAGGCAGCTAGAGGTAGAGGAGCTGACTGGCTTCCTGCCCAGTTCAGCTTTCTTTTCTTTTTTTGAGCTGGTTATTTGAACTGTGGGACTATTTGGGCCGTGTCAGGCTACGCTGGCTGGGGCATGCTGGGAGTTGTAGGCTAAAAACATTTTGGAACCCAAGGTTGGAGAACACTGGGCTAGAGGATGCTATCTAGAACGCACTAGCAAGACTGCCCCTGAAATCTTATGTCTGCCTGCTCAGAAGCCCCCCCCCCCCGTTGAGTTCAGTGGGGCTTAATCCCAGGAAAGTGGGAACAGGGTTGCAGTTCAAATTTTGGTTTTCTCGTCCAGTTGTGCTTCCTGACTTAGGCTCCTCCTGATGCATTTTTTTTTTTTTTTTTTTTTGCATTAGTTCGTTGGTAAATCATTATGAAGGCTATCCCTCATACTGCCTAGTCTGGCCGTGTTTACATTTAAGGGTGTGATATAAAATCATAAATATGCATAAAATAAATAACTGGTTGTCTTGAGAGCCCTCAAGACTAGAAACTGTGTTTATGTAGCTACAGGTTTAAGGATTATTATTATTATAGAGAGAAGAGATAACATCCACATATTATGCTTCACTCACTTGTTTAAAATTATTCTTTACACCTATTTATTTCATCCAATGTAAGTGATCAAGTGTATCAATAGATAAATAAAACATCCAAACGAATACTCTAAATTTAAAAGAACTGGGGGGATGGACGGATGGACCTACTAATCCATAAAGTAAGGACTAATATAAATGAAGCTATATATTATTGAAACATAAAATCCATTAAGAAAAAAGGTTCTGATTTCTCTGCTATCTGAAAGAGTTGTAGGATCCTTCCTTATTGATTCATTCTCATATGTGTTAGTTTTACTGTATGCAAGACAATGGATGGCCTGTTCAGCCACTCAGTAATATTTGGCCCTAACTGTATTTTTACTTAACAGCTAGTTTACTTCTGCTTTAGTAGCAATTAATGGGTTATATCCAATGTTAGACCTATTTAGAGGAGACCCATTGAAATGAATGGGATTTAAGTTAGACTAACATTGGTTACTACCCAGTGAATCAATCACAATTTTGTGTACTACAGGCCTGTGGCTTACGCTGGCTCAGCTTGTTTGAGTGTGGAAAGCTAAGCAGGGTCAAGCCTGGTTATTACTTGGATGGGAGACCCCGTCTCTAGTTTCCTGCATTGAGCAGGGGCCCCTTCCAACTCTATGATCTATGGCAGTGATGGTGAACCTTTTTGAGCCCGAGTGCCCAAACTGCAACACAAAACCCACTTATTTATTTCAAAGTGCCAACACTGCAATTAAACCTGAATACCAAGGTTTTAGTTTAGAGTTGAATCGCACAAGCCACCACAGCTTAAATCACACCACCCCCAAGCTGCCAGTGCATCTGCAAGGGCTGTCTCCTGACTCCTCCACATCAGCCCCCCCCATAGCCCCTTCTATCCCCCCATGGGCAGAGAGTGAGTGAGCGCACGAGGCGGAGATTTAAAGCGGCAGCCCAGCCACCCCTTCTCAGACAGGCAGGCAAGGCAGGAGGAGGAGGAGGGCGCGCGAGACGGAGATGGGCAGAGAGTGAGCACGCGAGGCGGAGAGTAGCCAACTGAGCATTTAAAGCGGCAGCTGCCCTCCCCGCCTCACCTCGCCTGCTTGCTCTCCCGCCCCTCGGGGGAATCCTCGCAGCAGGAGGCGCCCGGGACCCCTGCCTGATCTCGCTCCTCTCGCGTGCCCACAGAGAGGTCCCTGCGTGCCAGCTGTGGCACGCTTGCCATAGGTTCGCCATCACTGTTCTATGGAATCTATGAAGCAAATCTTTTATGTGTCCTAATAGGGGAGAAAAGCTGGGTAAAGAGGAATTGTTGAAATTACTTGTCTCATTATTAACACTTCTTTCCAAAAACTCCTGATATGACAAACATTAAGAAATATATCAGGTAACATCCTGTTGTGTTTCCTTAAAATGTGGTGTTAAATTGCCACTGCCTGCCATTCTACCAGCCCTGCTGAGTGCCATCCCCCTACCTAAAGGCTCCCCTTCCCTCAGCTATCACCACCAGCTGCCCATTCCAGCAGGCTGTACTGAGGGAGATGAGGGGAGAAGTGCGACCATTCTACCAGCCCTGCTGAAAGATGTAATTTTTCCTCCTTTTTCCTTGTGTACTGTATTGTGTTTTCTTAGACTGTAAGTCTGTGGGTGGGAACTGTCTTGTTTTACTGATTGTATGTGAACTGCTCTGGAAGCCTTTTTGGGTAAGGAGTGGAACAAAAATACTTTAAATAAATAAATAAATGCCAATTATTCCAAATCTTAAAATGATTCTTTAAAAAGTACGTATATCTCATTTCATTTAAACTGTAGCTATGTACACAGAGTTCCTATTCCTGGGAGTTCTCAAGAATACCAGTTATATGGCTAGTGATAGGATCAGGTTTTTAGTTTGCCAATTCCTTTGTATGATACTCAGAAGTAAGCCCAGTTGTGATCAGTGGGGTTTACTCCTAAGTAAATGTGCACAGGAATGGAGCCTGAATTAAATATTGGGGTAGTTGAGGGTTTAAGACTAATGCTGTTGAACTTTCTATGCACCAGCAGTACAACTTTGCATGTTCATTTCCCCCCCTGTTGATCAGATTTCTCCCCTCCCACTTAAAGAAACATGGTCCTTTGTGACTGTAACGTATGCTTTCCATAAGTATACATTGGTGTAAGAAAATAACTTGTTTATGTTGGAGAACACATCCTGTGTCGTGATGAACTCCCAAGTATAGAACATAAGAAGAGCCATCCTAGATCAGACCAAAGATCTATCTAGTCCAGCATTCTGGTCACACAGTGGCAGGAAACCCACAAGCAGGACATGAGTACCACAGCACCCTCCTGCCCATATTCCCCAGCAGCTGGTGTACATAGGCATACTGCCTCTGATACTGGAGATAGTATATAGTATATTTTGCTGGGTATACACACTTCTGGGATCTTCATATAGCATACACCATTGTGGCTGAATTTGATTCCTGTACTAGTTTATGTGCTTACGAGAAAATGTAGCATATAGATATTAACTGATTTAACTCTTCTTTCTGTTAAATCCTTGGACTCTAAATATGTTAAAGACTAGTAGCCATTGATAGCCTTGTCCTCCATGAATTTGTGCAATCCCCTTTTAAAGCCCTCCAAATTGATGGCCATCACTACATCTTGTGGTAGTGAATTCCATAGTTTAACTGTGCTGTATGAAGAAGGACTTGCTTTTCTCTGTCCTAAATCTCCCACCAATCAGCTTCATGGGATGACCCCAGGTTCTACTGTGAGAGAGGGAGAAAAATGTCTCCCTATCCACTTTCTCCACATCATGCATAATTTTGTACACCTCTTATCATGTCATCCCTCACTAGTCTTTTCTCTAAGATACACAGTCCCAGATGTTATAACGTTTCCTCATAAGGGGGAGTTGCTCCAGTCCCTTGATCATTTTAGTTGCTATTTTCTGCGCTTTTTCCAACTCGGCAATACCCGTTTTTAGGTGTGGTGACCATAATTGTACACAGTATTCCAAGTGTGGTCAGACTATAGATTTGTATAAGGGGAGTATGATCTTGACAGTGTTATTTTCAATTCCTTTTCTAATTATGCCTAACATAGAATTTATCTTTCTAAGATCAGCCACACACTGAGTCGTCATTTTCATGGAACAAAAACAACAACAAACCCTCTTCTAGGAAATCTGGAATAGATGCATTTTAGACTTGATTCTTCTTGGCTGCTAAAGAGCCTTTCTAAGAATTACTTTGAAATTTTAGCTTGTAATGTTTGGGGGGCATGGTTACTGCTTGTTGCCTAATAGTGTTCAAACTTTTCTGTAAGCCTTGTTTGTTATGTGGTGTTTACTGTTGGATGTTAGGAATCAGTGGGTTTCTAAGAACTACAGTTCGGAGAATATTACTGCATAGGCTGACATTTCTAGTGACTTCAGCTAGAGGCCAGAAAAATATTCCATGTTTCAAAGGAGAGGTATACGGTTAGTAAATGGATACAGCTTTGGAGCACATAGGTTGTGGTGTGTTTTTGAAGAGTGTACTCTTGAGGTTGAATCTAGCCTGTTAACATTACAGAAGGTCTTAAGAAGTCTGTCCTGGCAAATTCTTATTGGACTGGTTCACGCATAATGCTAAGCCATGGTGTTGTTTGTTGAAATCTGGTTTGTTCTTGTGTCTGAAGTGAATTGTGTCTAAACCCACTCCTTTGTTAACCAGCTACAAACCACAAATTGAAGCCATGGTTTGTTGTTGGCTTACAAAGTCTGGCTTGTTTAAACCATGGCTTGTTGTGATGTCTGTGGCTTATCCCTGGCTTCTTTGCTCCGCTGTCCCCCCTGAAACAGGTAACCAGCAAGAGTAGCCTGAAAATGAAACTGCTTTGAAATAGGCAAAATGGGTGAGAGAGAAACAAACTAGAAATAGGGGAAATGATCTGAGTTGTTTGCTTGCCTGCAAGACCATTCATGGCTAAAACAATAAACCATGGCTTACTGTTATGAGCGAATGGAGCCTGTAAATTGGCTTCAGTGTCCATCACTCTCTAGATTCTACAGATCCTGGCACACTCCTCAACTATGGGCCTTCAGATGCTGCCAGGCACCTCTATGTCTGGTGAGATTGGGAGCAGTGTCTTAAGCTTAAGCACATCCTCCCCTACTACCCAACCATGTGTAGAAGTGACTGTTGAAACAAGTCAAGATACTGGGGGGCAGGGGCATTAGGTGATATGGCTTATCTGCTAACTTCTTACTGGGCTACTCAGCAATTGAATCTTAAGGCCAATGGATAAGTCCCACTGATCATGGCATCGTTGCACCATGTTTCCAAAGGCATTGACCTGGTTCACACATAACAATAATCGAGTATGGGTTGAGTATGGGTTGTTACGTGTGAACCCTGCGCTATGGTTTAACTATGAGTTGTTAACCAAGAACTATCCAGAGTTCACAACCCAACAGCAAACCATAGGTTCTCTTCGCAGGTCGTTCATGGTTAACAGCCCATAGTTAACACAAACCGCAGAGTTTGCATGTAACAACAACTCACAATTTAATGACAACCCATTCTCAGTCCGTACTCTGTGTTGTCATTACGCGCGAACCAGGCCATTATGTCCTGCTGATTGATAGCATAATTTCAGTAGGTCCAACTTCCAGGTAATACGTATATTCATCGTCAAGGTGTTGAATGCTTTACATGCTGTGCTTCATTCTGCTCGACTACCCTGTGAGAATAAATCACTATTCCCACTTACAAACTTATCCATGAAAATTAATGACTAAGTCAAAGTTTGCACCTTAGTCATAAGTCTAGTATGGGATCTAATGGACTTCTCTGCCACATTTGTAGCATCAAGAAATATGTGGACTGGCCAGAGAAATGGCGAGGTTGCCTAGGCATTGCTTCTGTGTTCTGTGATTTATCCTAGTACAAAGAAATGTGAACAAAGAGCAGAATTATTATAGGGTTGTACTAGTTTATATTCATGCTTTTTAAGGAAGGGTCTGTTTAGAAAGTTGCACATCTGGCTTTGCTTGTCCAGTTTGATGTTCTTGAACCCACCCCACCCTAGTTGTGTCTTAATATTATTCTGAAGATGTATTGGAAACTTTCTGGTTAGTGAATTGTTTTTCCCTATACTGCAAGATTGACTTATGCTATGTTT
Source organism: Shinisaurus crocodilurus (assembly GCA_021292165.1). NCBI lineage: Eukaryota > Metazoa > Chordata > Lepidosauria > Squamata > Shinisauridae > Shinisaurus > Shinisaurus crocodilurus. The sequence continues at coordinate 210,146,500 of CM037879.1, forward strand.
TCATTTTGAGCTTCCTCTGCAGTTTGATAGGCAAACAAATTTATCTGACCTGATCCCAATGTGGAGAAAGATATTCTATACTGAATTGTAATGAATAGTGAACTGTAGAGAAATGCCAAGAACCCTATGAGACCAGGAGCGTGGGGGAAATGGTGTTAAGAATAGATAGAGATTTAGTGTTCTCTTGGCAATTTACAAATGGGGTAAGCTGAACTTAGCACTGATGAGCAGCATTCTTTGGGGAGGACTATACGGTAAGTGCTGTTGCTGCTAAACTTTTGAAACAGGATTTGGTAAAGATTCTCAGTGAAATGCTATTGCATAATAAAACCAGCATAATGAAACCAGCATGGTTCCATGCCTTTTGTCAAGCAATTGCCCAAGGTAAGTATTTAATTTTGACTTGCTTCAAAATACCAAATATGGTTTGGCGCAACTAGGAGGCGGCTTGGGTTCATTGGTTCCTTCTTCCCCTTGCACAAGTGCAAACCATACTTGTGGCAGTTCAGCTGTTTTGGAAAAACAATGGTAGTTGCAAACCAGGAACTGACTAACTACTCTGTGTGCATGATGTGAGGAAGGAATGTGCAAGCACTGGTGTGATTTCCTCCAATAAATGGTGTCTGAGAGGGCTTCTGCAGATCATAACGAGACAGGCGGTCCCATAGGTAGCCAGTTCCATTAAATAGCCAGGTCTGAAGCTGTTTAGGGCCTTAAAGTTTAAAACCAATTCCTTGAATCGCACCAGGAAAGCAGCTGGCAACCAGTGTAGGTCTTTCAGGACAGGTGAAATATGGTCCTGATGCCATGCGTTGGTAAGTAGCCTAGCTATTGCATTTTGCACCAATTGAAGCTTCTGGACACTCTTCCAGAAGCCCTATGTAGAGCACTTCTTTTTCTAACCATCTTCATTTATCAGAACCCTCATAAATCTGTTAGAGGTGGTTTTGTGTTCTCTGTTCCGTTTTATAAGCAGGTGCAGCCAGAGTACTGGGCAGAATAATTTCTTTCTACACTTGCAGATCTGGTTGCAAGTACAGCAAAAAAAAATATATTGTATTGACTTAAATACATTTATCTTCCTTTTAGATGCCAAAGAGATAAAAACCGTACAAGGTGTAGTTACAAGATTTTGCCTAGGCTACGGGATGATAGATGATATAATTTGCTTCACCAGTGACGCTGTGATGAGCAATACGCTGCTGCAAGTTGGACAGAGAGTTGTAGCTCTTGTTGAAGAAGATAAAACATCTAATGGCTTAAAGGCAATCAAGGTGAGATAAAGATGACTGCAGAAGTTGATCAAGTTTTTGTTAACTGCATAAAAAATAAACCTTCATTTTATAAATGTTACTCACACCTAGTTGGTTAGACTGAGAGTACAAAGTATTATTCCTACATATAGGGCCAACTCAGACACTTACCAAAGAGAGCGCTTAAGAACCTTGGAAATACAGAGGCCTCGCCTCTACCACCTCACTGCGGAGTGAAAGCAGCATCTGATACAGGCTGTACCTGTTATTTGTTTGATATCTCGCTGATGCTGTGATACAAGATGTCTGTACTTTCTGGGATGAGTTAGGGGAGGGGTTATGAAAGAAGATAACTGTGGAGGAAGGGGGGGCTGGCTGGCCCGCCAGACCCCCACCCTTCCCTACTTCAAAGGAACCAAGACCCCCTGAGATCTCAAGATACCAGATTGCCAGCCTCAGCTGTCTGCAATCCTACTTGGATCTCTGTTTAGGGACTCGCCTTCAATTCTGTAACCTGGATTTAGATACTGAACTCACAGAGTACTACAAAACCCATGTGGGGTAAAACCACGACAAGGTTTATTCTGGTAGCATTTAAACAACAAGATTAGGGGAAATGAGAGAAGCACACAAAATAAAGAGAGAGACACGTTAGTACACAGAAATAGAGCTAAAACACAATAAAACCTGATTCCTTAATAACTCTCAGGCACACACCAGTTACCTGAGGGTATTCTCTTCAAGGGTTAAATCCAGCACAGCCTTGCCGCCCGAGGAGAACTACTCCATCTACCCGCAGGTCTGAGATGGGTGAAAGACTAAGACAAAGACACAAAGGCGTGGGGAAATAGCTCTTCCCCCTCCCCCTTTCTGTAGCTTTTCTGCCTTCAGCCAATCAAATTGAACTTCACCTGGCCAGGCACGGGGAAGGGAACTCATGACTTATGGCTTGAACCATCTACATATGACAGCCCCAGGCCATCTTCTCTAGGCGTCTAGGCGCCACCCATTCCATCCGAGGCTTTCGTTTCCTCCCAGCCCCCACTTGGTTTACACATGAGGAGGCGTGTGTGTGTGTTCCTGCATGCATGCAGGAACCCCCAAAAGCTCCACAATAACATATTCAGATAAAGGCAGCACAACAACCTGGATCCGATATTAACTTTTTCTACACAGTGAAGAGATGGTCAGGGTGGGTGGATAGATGCATCCAAAACTACAAGAAATCAAATCCTTGTAAGCATGTTTGAATATGCTTATTGTTTAGTAATCATATAGTGTTGTTTTGGTTTCTTTTTTAGTGTTGTGTTTTAAATAATCTGGAAACCTTTGCGTTCTGTATCCTAGCAGCTTTCTGAGTGCCTGTGTTGCACTTATTGCCAGAGAATGTATAAGTTTCCGTGCAGTTCAGTCTGGGTTTCACAGAAATGAACAATATAAATGCACTGTAAGTGTGACTCTGGATAGAAATACAATTGCATGGTGGACAGAAAAGAAACATCCCATGAATTTTAGTGAGGTGGGAATTACTTTATTTGGAACAAATCCATCAGAAAATAGGAAAATTTTGCAGTCGGGGTATCTCATGTTATATAAAGCTTAAGCCGCATTGTAGATAGAGGAATACCTCCAGGCCCCAGTAGGTGGCAGACCTACACCACTGGTTGAAGTTCAAGCAATTGCTTACAAAATCAGGTTGACAAGGCTAGGAGTGGTTATGTCTAAATAATACAGACCCAAAGAGTTATATAATGGGAAAGGAAAAATAAAATAAGTTAGATACAAGGAAACAACTGAAGGGCGTTTTCGAAGGTGTACAAGGGTTGGTAGAAAAAGCACTGGTGCATATAGAAATACAAAGCCAACAACACAATGTGGGTGGGAAAACATAGGAAAGGCTTTTTTGCCATAAAATTGCAAGAAGCTGCCAGCAACTTACCCCAGAGAGAGACTGACCCATTCTACTGGGAATGGAAAATCATAGGGTACCAGAAACAAAGCTAACATGTATGAAGAAATCAAGGAAAAAGCTAACATACAACAAGAAATCAAAGCCAAACCAAAGAGAGAGGGATCTCACGTGGAAAAGAAAGCTACAAACAAGAACATTGCAAACCACACCATCTTCCTTTGCATTCTCTTTACTTCACCAGTATTTCTGCTCAATATTCCTAATAAGCTGAACAGGAACTCCTTTCAACCACCATAATTTTGTGTCCCATCTCCCCCCCCCCCCCCAAGAATATGTTACCAGTAGCTATAAGGTTCTGACCAGTGCAATTTGCTCCAGTTGTTTTGAGGGTACATACAAAAAACATTGCCCCAAACAAAGTCTTTTGAGTAGATTAATTGCTAGTATAATGTAAAGCAGCTTAAGGGAAGAGGAGCGGATCATCCTTAATGAGCTCTCAAGTTAACATATTGGTGAAACAACAAGTTGTGAATAGTAACAGATAAAGTGGAAATAAGGAGAACAGTAAGAATTGAAACAGGCCTGTGGCTCACGCTGGCTCAGCAGCTTGTCTGAGTGTTGAAAGCTAAGCAGGGTCAAGCCTGGTTATTACTTGGATGGGAGACCCCTCCCCTAGTTTCCTGCATTGAGCAGGGGGTTGGACTCGATGGCCTTGTAGGCCCCTTCCAACTCTATGATCCTATTATAACATCCTATGAAACCCATCATAAGTTCATAACCCATCTGCCTGGGAGCTCTCTGTTCTATACCCTGATCTCTCAGCAATCCAGCACTGGTCTCTTTATGTATCTGGACCAGTTTGAACCATAGGATTTCATAGGAACATAGAGTTGGAAGGAGCCTACAAGGCCATCGAGTCCAACCCCCTGCTCAATGCAGGAAACTAGAGGAGGGGTCTCCCATCCAAGTAGCAACCAGGCCTGACCCTGCTTAGCTTTCCACACTCAGACAAGCTGAGCCAGCATAAGCCACAGGCCTGTTCATGGTGACTGATGCTGAGTTTCAGATTGGGCTGATCCCGGGGCCCAACCAGGAGAATCCTTCATAACAAAACCCATTTGTATCTGCCAGGTGTGATCATTTATTGGGGGAAAAACAGTCAGCAATGCTATCCTGATGGAAGAAACCACATTTCTTGACAGCCTCTGCAGCGTCATCACATCAGAAGCCCAACAACTTCACCAATTTGCTCTCCGTTTTGTGCTCTTACACAGCCCCAGTACCTTCTATGGAGTGGCAGATCTTGGGTCACATATTGGGAGGGGAAAGTGGCATCCTTAGCCCCTGCCTCCCACAGAGCCCAGATAAGCCATCCATCAAAAAAAAATAACAACACAACCCTATAAGGTGCCCCATAAGAGGCACTTGCATAGAGTTGTGTGGAGGACCAATTTCCCTTATTCCTTGCTCATCCCTCTGGCAGTAGTTAAGTGATGACTTAAGGGGGGAAACCAAATCTGTTAGCATGGGGCAATTAACCAATGCAGCAGAATATATACTCAAAATCCCTGAATAAAATCTTCAGTGCCCTTGGGAGTATCAAATCATTTCACAGCACTGGTGCGAAAGGCGCATACTGTACTGTGACTGGATATTTAACAAAAGATTCAAGATGCTTCTCAGAAGCCATCTGCTTGGCATTCACAAACTCATTCAGTTGGTCTGTCTTGGGAAATACACATTGTTCTCTAGCCTGGACCCCAAGGTAGCTGTCCCTTCTCCCTCATCCTTCCCATTCAGTCTTTTACCAGCTTGAAAATCATAGCCCTGTGTGGAGCACCTGCCACTGTTGTTGGGCCAAGGGTTCTGTGGTAGGTACAATGGAACTTGTAGATTAGATTAAATAAAATCTAGCAAATTTCCCTTCCAAACTTTCAGGCATCGTCTGCTCCTGCCTTCAGAGCCAGGGATCTTGGGCTGTAGAGCCATAATGCCAGCTTGCTGCTTGTGCTGGATGGCCTCAGCCCACATTTTCATTTTCAGATGTGTCCTTTGGTGGCATCCATCTCCACATTCACTGTCTCTATGATAGTCTGCTTAGTTTGAGCCTCATGGCTGCCTGGCCCACTTAAGTGCCTTGGTGTCCTTAAGAGACATCTCTCAAGAGGCCCATAATACTGGTAAATTTCAACTTCAGGCTGGCCCTGGTTGCCCATCATTTTGCATATTTTGAGGGGATCTGGCTTTCAGTCCTTGTTTTCTCTTTAGCAAAACTCCAGGGTAAGGTTTAGTCCAGGGGTCCTCAAACTTTTTAAACAGAGGGCCAGTTCATTGTCCCTCAGACTGTTGGGGGGCCGGACTATAGTTTGAAAAAAATATGAACGAATGGATCAAGGAAAAAAAAGGACCCGGGTCCTTTTTTTTTACTTCATTAAATGGAAAGTTATTATTAATTAATAATAAATTAATTATAATTTAATTTGCTGTCTAAAATTGAAATACATTAAAATATTATATACATATACAATTTTAAATATTGTATTGTTTTTTCCTGTTTTTTTGCACTACAAATAAGATATATGCAGTGTGCAAATCAAGCCTTTCTATACCTTTTTAAAATTTAATAAAACAGGAAAAAACAATACCTGCTTACCTGGAGGAGGGAGTGCCCGATTGAATTGTCGTCCCTCGTGGTATCGTTCCGGTTGTGAGAGAGTTTGTGGCTGTGAGCGTGTGTGTGTTTGATGTGGTTTAAATTTGCTACTTTGGTGTTGTGTTGCTTGGCTTGGCTGATTGTTGTTGTGGGTTGTGATAGAGGGGGGCCCGTTGCTCATTGCTCATTGTTCTCCGCATGGAGGGAAGGCCAGCCGGCGGCTCCCTGCTCCGCACCCCCTCCAGGATGGGCAGCCCGGGGCTAGGCCGGCCAATGCCCGACGGCAAGGACTCCGCTCCCCGGCGTGGCCGCCAAACAGCTGAGAGGCGGACCGGAAGCAGGGGCCAGGGTGTGCCGGTCGCAGCAAACTCTGCCCTTCGGACCCCTCCCGGCCTGGTGGGTGGGCGCTCTGCTGCCCCTTCCCGGGGGAGTCGCGCCGCCGCATCACCATGTTGATGCGGAGCGGCCGGAGGATCATTCTGAGACGACGGGGGGGCAGCGGCGGCTCAATGGCCTCGGCGCGCGGCCTGTCGCCGGCTGGCCGGGGCGCCGCGTCACAAACACTTGCCGCAGGGTTGCCTGGCAACGCGCTGATGGTGCTGCTGAGCAAGCGCAGAGCGAGGCCTGGGCGTGCGGCTGGCCCTGCAGGGGCTCCGGCCAGGTGCACCCGCACGGGGGCGAGGAGTGCGATACCGCCGGAGGCCCCCGCCCTGGCGTTACCTGAGCCCCCACGCGGGCGCACCTGGCAGGAGCCCCCGCAGGGCCGGCCGCACACCCAGGCCTCGCTCAGCGCCTACTCGGCAGCGCCATCAGCGCGTTGCCAGGCAAGCGTTTGTGACGCAGCGCCCCGGCCAGCCGGCGACAGGCCGCGCGCCGAGGCTGTTGAGCCGCCGCTGCCCCCCGTCATCTCAGAATGATCCTCCGACCGCTCCGCATCAGCATGGTGATGCGGTGGCGCGACTCCTCCGGGAAGGGGCAGCAGAGCGCCCACCCACCGGGCTGGGAGGGGGCGAAGGGCAGAGTTTGCTGCGGCCGGCGCACGTGTTCCTTCCCGGCCCCTGCTTCCGGTCCGCCTCTCAGCTGTTTGGCGGCCGCGCCGAACAGCTGTTTATTCCCCAGGGGAAGCGGGCGCACTTCAGTGGCTTGGCGGGTGCGCCGCTCTGGGGTTTTCCCCCACGCCTTTCTTCCCAGCGGCTTACTCCGGCGGGGTGGATTCCCAGCGGGCAGGGAGCCTCTAGATCGGCCGCCGGGCCGGATAAAAAGACCTGCCGGGCCGGATGTGGCCCGCGGGCCTTAGTTTGAAGACCCCTGGTTTAGTCGATACAGATAAATATTTCTAGAATGTTGGCAGTTGTATGTATTTTTTAAGCAGTTCTGCAGTATTTGTGGCCTGTTAGAGTGGGGTATGAAACCTAAAGAAATGGAGTTCAGCCTTTCACCTCCATCACCCTTGGAGTTCCCACCATAAGTCCCATCTGTAGGAAAAATTGATTTGTTTATTCTTGCAGGTAGAAAGTATCTCTGATAAATGGGAAGATAGCAGTGTATATCCTTCTGAAATGGACTCTGATAGTAAGACAATTATTGGCAGTATTACATCTATAACTGCTGCTGGTGGCTACATCAATCAGACAACCTCCTTCTCTATGAAAGAGGTTTGTGAAGGTAACTTTTATATTTTCCCTGATAGTTGTTACAATAAATGCAGTTGTGATTTTATGTTGCAGAGTATTTTTTAAAAAATTAATGCATTAATAATGGTTTCTATGAGCTTGTTTAGAAAATGGTGTTATTTTTTAATATGTTAATAAATATCACTTGACTTGCTTTCAAGAGATATTTTTGCTCATAGGAGAATGATCTTTATTTCTGAATAGCTTATGTAATTTAGATGTGATCAAAAATATGTATGGACTGCTGAGGTTTATAGTATTTTTCCTTTTTCCATTTTGAGATTTTATCTTTGGCCTCCAGTGTTCAGAAGACTAATGCAATTTTATTTATTTATTTATTTATTTATTATATTTATGAATCGCCCATCTGGCCAGACATCCGGCCACTCTGAGCGATGTACAATCCAATAAAATACGGAGGACACAAACACACACACACACACACACACAGTATAAAACACAATTAAAAACAGTACAAAACTTACAAATCCTAACCCATCCCATATTGACCGCCTGAAAAGCCACGCTTTTAATGCCCGGCAGAAGCTAATCAAGGAAGGGGCATGGCGGAGGTCACTGGGGAGAGATTTCCATAAATTGGGGGCTGCCACAGAAAAGGCCGTTGTCCTAGTCCCCACTAGCCTGGTTTCTCTGGCTGATGGGACAGGGAGAAGGCCGTCCGTGGCAGATCTTGTTGAGCGGCCTACTTGATGTTGCTGGAGGCGCTCCTTGAGATAAACTGGACTGGAACCGTACAGGGTTTTAAAGGTCAACGCCAACACCTTGAATTCGCCTCGGCAAACAACTGGTAGCCAGTGCAACTCATTAAGCACTGGCGTGATGTGATCACGCCAGCGGCAGCCTTTAACCAGGGGAGCTGCTGCATTCTGTACCAGCTGCAACTTCCGAACCGTCTTCCAGGGTAACCCCACGTAGAGCGCATTACAGTAGTCTAGGCGAGAGGAGACCAAGGCGTGAACCACTGATGGGAGCAGATGATTAGGAAGGTAGGGGCGCAACTGCCATATCAGATGGAGTTGATACGGCGGCGCCCGGCTCACAGCTGACACCTGAGCCTCCATGGACAGCTGGGAGTCTAGAATGACCCCCAAGCTGTGGACCTGGTCCTTCAGGGGTAGATGTACCCCATTCAGCACCAGGTCAACATCCCCTAACCTTCCCTTGTCTCCCACCAGAAGTACCTCGGTCTTGTTGGGGTTCAGTTTCAGCATGTTCCTTCCCATCCAGCCACCCACTGCCTCCAGGCACTTGTACAGGGTTTCAACAGCCAACCTTGGTGAGGACTTGAAGGAGAGGTAGAGCTGTGTGTCATCTGCATATTGATGACAGCGCACCCCAAACCTCCTAATGATAGCTCCCAGCGGCTTCAGGTAGATGTTAAATAACATTGGGGAGAGGATGGAACCCTGCGGCACCCCACAAGTGAGCAGCCGAGGGTCCGAAGCCTCCTCCCCAAGAACTGCAATACAGTGCCTCCCATGCCCAACCCCTCCTGGCGGTCCAGGAGGATACCGTAGTCAACGGTATCAAAAGCCGCTGAGAGATCGAGGAGGACTAGAAAGGAGCATTCGCCCCTATCCAAAGCCCTCCTCATATCATCCACCAAGGCGACCAAGGCCGTTTCCGTCCCATGTCCAGGCCTGAAACCCGACTGGCATGGATCTAAATATAATCGGCTTCATCCAAATGTGCCTTCAACTGAGCCCCCACCACTCGCTCAATCAGCTTGCCCAGAAATGGCAAATTGGAGACTGGGCGAAAGTTGTTCAAATCTTGGGGATCTAAGGAGGGCTTCTTTAGAAGCGGTCTTATTACTGCCTCCTTAAGGGCTGATGGCATCACTCCCTCGTCGAGGGAGGCATTCACTACCGCCCTGATCTCCCCACCCAGTTTTTCCCTGCAGCTCATAACAAGCCAGGGCGGGCAAGGATCAAGCAAGCAGGTGGTCAGCTTAACAGAAGGAAGCACCTTGTCCACTTCACCAGAAGGAAGAAGCTGGAACTGATTCCACAAAACTGGACTGCCACTGGCCTCCTCCCGTTCACCCACTGTGTCCACGACGTATGGAATCCCACTCCTAATCCGATCAATTTTATCTGCAAAGTGCTTTGCTAAAGCCTCACAGGAGGCTTTAGACTATTCCAACGGATCCGGAGCAACTGGACCGACCAGGCTATTTAAGTTCTGATATAGCTAGATATTTGTTGCCTTTTAAATATTCTGTTCGGATAACATTTCTGTTTGGAAATGAAATAATGAAAAATAACATGTTTTACTGAAAGTGACTCCGTTTGGGCTAGTCTCTGCCTCAGCCTAACCTACCTCACAGGGTTACTGTGAAGATAAAGTGGAGAGGAGGAGGACCATGTAAGCCGCCTTGGGTTCCTTGCAAGATGGGAAAAGGTGGGATATAAATGTAATAGTAAATAAAATAAATAAAACCCCTTGTGATTTTATTTTTAAGGCTTTGATCCTTGTAAAGGAGATTGGGTGCAAGCAGATTATATTATTAACCCAACAACATGGACCAGTGAAGCAATTTCTGTAAAGCCCTTGAGGTATAAGAGAATTGACAAGGTATGTGTAATGCCTGGTTTTAGTCAGGGTTTTCTTAGAAATATTTTATCAACTGCTAGTGTAATGGGAGGAAAGATAAGTAACCATAGCAGGAACTACCCTAACATATAATAAATATCCAATGTAAGAGAATTTTAATTCTATTCTAAAATCTTTGAAACCTGTTTGTAGCAGTAAAATCACTAAATTTGGCTTAACCTAAAAGACTGCACTACAAACCTTAAGCGATTTGACTGTCATGGCTTCCATATAAGGAACATATCATTAAGTAGAGTTTAATATATTAGCTTTCTGTGGCAGTACAGTAATACCTTGGATTGCAAGTAACTTGGTTTGAGAGCGTTTTGCAAGACAAGCAAATTTTTAAATATTTATTTAATTTTTTTTTACTTGATATACAAGCGACGTCTTGCAATACAAGTACTGTAGTATGGCTTAAATTAAAAATCTCTGTACAAATTTTTTTGGGGGGATTTCGTTTTGATATAAGAGTGTTTTGGATTACAAGCACGTTTCCGGAACGAATTGTGCTCTCAATCCAAGGCATGGCTGTATTGGCCTTTGAAGAGTAATCAGATGGCTTGAGATACAGTTTTTCTCTAGTAATCTCAAATGGCTTAATACATACTTGGATTAAAAGGCATACTTTGATTATTGCACTTAATTTTTTATTGCATCTAATGATAGCTACAATTACTACAGGTTCGTATTTCCAGCGTGTGTGGAAAAATTGGCGTAGTAGATGACAGTGTATTTTTCACTCTGGATTTCTTGAGACGTCCTGATGGTTATTTGCCCAAAAGGCATGATCTGGTCAATGTGGTTGTTCTGGAAAGTAACCAGTCATGTTATATTTGGAGAGCACTCTGTATAGCACCAGCAGACAAAAATGGGTAATAAAAATTTATTCATATTTTATATACAATTACATAGGTTATACTTAAGTATAAGTACAAGGTCCTTATACTTGGACACTAGTGTGTTAAATAATAGCTGGACATCTAATGTGTCTCATACACATTAGACCTTGTGGTCTTCTGGAACAGCAAAATATGCTAGTGCCATAATATGTTAGTCTGTGCCATAATATGCTAGCTACACTTGATACAGTTAGAAAGAAGCCTCCGATCTCAGAGGCTTCGGCCTATCAAATGCCCTGTTGGGCTGCTTCCAGCAGGGCAGGAGGACCAGTTATTTTTGCCTCTCAGTCTTCCGTTTAATTTTTTTCCCTCTAGACAGGCCTTTGAACTTGTCTAGAGAGGGTGTGCTGGCAGGGGCTGGACCATGGCTGGAGAGGCCATAGGATTTCTCGTATCCTGGCATCTCCCCTCCTGTCTCCACCCACTGGAATACCCACTTTTCCTTCCCTCTGAGGCTAGATTTGTGACCTTAGGAAGCAGCCGGCACGGTTCTTCCCATGGCGCCTGCGAGGGGGGCAGGGGATTGGAGCTCAGTCACCCTCTCGAGGTCATAGCAGCATCCATGGCCTTGGGAGGGCAACTCCGAATAATCCTATGGTCCCTGGGATGCTCTCCCAAGGACCATAGGATTGCTCTCTAATAAGCTAATTATGATATGTATACTATATGTCTGTACTGTGCGAACATATCCTGATTAGTTTTTTTGTTCTATAATAAATCCAACTTGCATTCTTACAAAATAGGTATGTTCCTGGCTGCTACAGAAAATCCCCCATTCTTAATTCCAACGGTTGCTGGTATATGAAGGGGGAAGTCTCACACATCCCTCCATCCTGAATTATCCTGTTTTCACACTTAACAGTATTTTCTACTTCAAATCCCTTCTCCCAGTCTAAGGATTATTTAGTTTTGGAGTAGGTGTTTTCATAGCTGCTTTGAAATGAGCCAGAAGTATTTCAGTTCTATATAGTTGCCTACAAAGGATTTTGATGAAAGTTCCATTTATTGAAGAGTCATTAACATTCTCTTACTATACCGAAAAGCCTACTAGTATTAGTATTTTATAGTAGCCTTGCAAATAGGTTCACCAAATATTACTAGTCTAAATTTTTGGAAGTTTACATCCCAGTAATGTTAATTTTTAGCAGCAATATCTTAAATTCTTTAACGCTTTAGAAAATACAGGGTTAAAATCCCAGCTGTTCTGGAGCTACAAAATTAAAACAAACACATATTTCCAACTAGCTGAAGGGCCCGTTCTTCCAACAGATTAAAAAACTGATTACTTTCTACCCTGTACTACTTCAACCCCCCCCCCTTTCGCCCCTTAAGGGATTTTAAAGTTTTATAGACCTCAGGCTTTTCAACTGCTAATTGACTCTTAATAGCACTGACTAGGCCTTGCCTTTGTTATGTAGATTTCCTGCATTGACATTGCTAAAGGAAAGATTAAGTCTGAACTTAGGTTAAGTAGCTGAAACCTGAAATCCATTCTTATTCTGATCCTAACAGACTGGGGGAAACATTCAGTCAGACAAAAGCCAGTCAGACATTTTCTGATCCTCACAATAGGAAAAACTGTGTCTCTCTTAAAGTCTGTATTGGCCTTATACATATTTTTATTCACTCATATCACCGTTTTGATATTTCTGTCAGTTTTAATAGAACATTAATGCCGCAGGTGCATGTTGGCTATTAGTGCACATACATGGTAGAAACAAATGGGATTGTTTTGAAATAGATTTGTGATGTAATTGTATATATATTGTTGTGATGCAACACAGGGTCTAATTCTGTATTCCTGCAGGGCATCTCTAACCCAAGGAATAAACATGAATGAGTCATATGACAATTTACTGCAAGACAAAGGTGGTCTTGAGGTAACAAAACTGACAAACTTTGGGAAACTCAAATTAGGAGAATGTAAAAGCATGGATGTCTGGATAGAGTAAGTTGTACCTATAATTTTTATTGCCTAGATTTTCCCTTTTAAAGCATTTCTCATGCCTAAACATTTCTCATAGTGCATTTCTGTAGCTGGGCTTCTAGACTTTATTCAACCATACATATTTTATGGAAGTAGACATTTGAAGGTGGGAGGATCAGTGAAACTAATAACATACCTTTTGCAAATAGCTGGGCATATTGAGTCATATAGCCACTTCACTGGAAAATGTAGATACATCTAGCTGTAACTCATGGTAAATGGACAGATTAAACTGTATCTCTGCCATTACTCCCTCTCCTTATCACACTGAAATATGTTACGAGTAGGCTTCATGCCAGGGGTGAGGAACCATATTCAGTCCAGATGCTGGATTGTCCCCTGGTCGTCGTCTCCCCCCCCCCCCCCCAAGGGTTGGATGACATCAGGCGACAGGTCCCTGGCTAAAGCTTCTCCAGTTGGCACTTTGACCAGGAGGCCAGTATTATCTGGTCTGGTCATCAGTGTAAATTAGAAAATATTCTGAAAGTCATGGGCTGTATCCACTGGTATCTCATCTTCAAGCATCATGAATTTTTACAAACATGCAAAGATTGAGGTTGAAGCATTGATAATTGTCATTGTTTTTAGGAATAAAGGGAAAGCATCACATTCTTTAATTAGCTGCAAATTAGCTGGCTGGGATAAAGAGAACCAATTTAGTCTTCACATGCCAGGAAAGGGCCAGAAGAGTTCTACAGCATCCCGAGTATCATCTGTTGTCCCTGAAGAAGCTATGTCTGGTAATATATATAATGGCTGATTCCTCTGCATGTTGTGCTTGGAGTAATTCGAATAACTTAATTTGTTTTCTTTTTTATAGAAGTTGAACCTACATATGTAAACAGTATTGGAGACCATGGCAATTCTGTTGTCAGACAACCCGAAAAATTAAGCTGTGAAAAAGAGCAAAAAGAAAATGGAGAAGAAAAAACAGCGGAACTCAACAGGGATATCTCTCTGCCCTCTGGGACTAAGATTTCTATAGTGATTTTATGCACTGCAAAGTAAGTGTGTGTTCTTTCCCTTAGCTGTTCACAACATAACAGTAGATTATGATCCTCTGAATTGGTGTCCAGAACTCTTAATGGGTAGTCTCAAAAGGAATTACAGTGGAATGTGCATATTAAAGTAACAGCTGTACTAATTCCCATTGTATAATACAAATTTAGTGAATTTTGTATCAGCCTTATCTTCAGAAGTAAAAACTAGGCAATCTAAAAAAATAAATATATGCAACATTTATGCTTTAGTATTCTTCCCTGTCACCCAGAAATTTGATGCTATGAGGAGTGATGGTTGCCTGCAATGCTGGAATGGAATCACCTAATTAGCAATTGATCTCATCAGGGGAGTAGCTGCTACCCAAGAGGGAATTCTAGCTCTCTAGGCTATGCACCAACTACCCAGAATGTCTTCTGAATTAATCATTGTTTTTAAATAGCTAAGAGAGTCTGTCTCTTACAGCAAATGTCTTACTGTTCAGCCAGTATGCACCAGTAAAATGGCTGAAAGAATTTATACTCAAAAGTTTCCACATCAATTAAAGCAACCAGATGTGTTGACCATGTCTCTCTGATATTCTAGATCAGAAGTGAAGAACCTCTGGCCTGCAGAGATTCTTCATCTGGCCCATGGAGGTCCCCTCTCAGGGAGAGGAAGCCACACTCTTATCTCTAATCACTGATAAAAGATAGCAGGGGTTTCCTCTCCAAGCCATAAAGAGAGGCTGCCTTTCTCTGCCACTGAGAGGGTCTGCCCTTTGCTCCACCAGCAAGAGACATAATGCAATTGCACCTGCCTCTCTGCAGGGAGAAAAGGAGTTTCTCCATTTAAAGAAAGGCAGTAGTGGTTGGTCCTGCCTCTGCCTGTGTGGCAGAATTTCCCTATGATGTTAAGGGGAGGGCCTTTAGGATGGAGGGTCCGCCCCCTGACATCCAGCCCCCAGGAGGTGAGCCAGAGAGCAATCCAGCCCCTGGGGGCTAAACAGTTCTCCACCCCTATCCTAGGCGATAACATTGGAACAGCTGAGTCATCAGCAACCAAAAGTTAGGAAAATAAGAGTAAAATAGGAATGACAAACAAGTAGAACAGTGGCAGAGGAGTGCGGAGATAGATGGTAGAAGAGAGACAATGATACTTGTGGCTTACAATGGTGACAGACCTACAGAACAGCAGTTACTTGCGTTTTCATGCACACACTATTAAGCTCATTAGTAGAGAGACAGCCCCTTCCCTATTAGTCACTCTAACCATGTTCCACTGTCACGACTGTTGATGACCAGTCCCACTTTTGCCCCTTCTGGGTCCAAGAGTTTACAGTCAAAGTGGTAAGTTGTGTGTCTCGTTTTCCTTCATCTTCAAACATTGTCAGATGCATATGTATACATAATTTCCTTCTTCCTGCAACCTTATGTCCACCATCCAGTCCTTTTGTCAACCTCCAGGTCTGCTATTCACCAAACAAGGAGTTAATACTGATCATGTACTCGTTGGTCATCTTGTTCACATGTATGACATATTATGGAATAAAAGAGTACTTTCCTATATGCTTTGCCTCACTATGGCTTTAATGATTTTTGTTTACTTTATTCCTTTAAAGAAACCCTGGTCATTGCAAAGAACTTTTGTTGCTCTGTTTTTCTGACTGCGTTATTGGTCGCTACATTGAAGCAACTATAGTAACAGAAGAGGAGTCACTAATAACAGCCAGTAAGCCTTTTTACTATGGAAAACATCAAATCACTTCTGAGCAACAGAACATAAAGACAACAGTGATTTTACCAAGATGGAAGAGGTAATACCAATTATACCAAGATAAATCCACTTTAAGAAATGACTTGCTTTTTTATTGGGATAAAATTATTTTTTAAGTACTGATCCCATATAAATGTGCAAATGTCTTTTAAAATCTCATAGTCTGTTTAATCTTTGAAGAGTCATATACCATCTGTAGCACTTTACTGAGCCTTCCTCCAATGTAGCTCTTGAACACAGGTGTTATAGTTCCTGCAGACTATTCCAGTTAACAACTAGGCTACAGTACTACATTTTGGACCAACAGCGGCATCCTGCTGATCTTCTAGGATGGATCCCATTGTAGTTGTTCAATCATGACATTTTCATTTTGTCTGAAATCGTCTACTGCAATAGCAAAGAATCTATACTAACTTTAAACTGCTGAATGTAAGATTTCTTTACCTGGGTGCTTTTCCTCCTGTCCTCCTTTATTCCTTTTCAAACCTGTTAATACTTTAAATCTGGCTAAATCTTGGCTGAAGTAAGCAAATTCATGATCATTTGTGCCTAACATGCTGCCAGGTCAGTCTCTAGTCTTTATGCATGTTGTGGCCGGTTATTATGTGTTAATCCTGTTAAATGCAGTCCCATCCTAACTGGCTGAAGGTAATAGGTAAGAATTTCTTTTTGTATTTTGAGAATAAACTGCTGCTATGATTTTCTTGTATCTTAGAAACATAAGGCGACAGATACCAAATTTCATTCCTTCGTACCCCATTCCAGATAGATTAAGGAAATGTGTGGAGAAGAAATTGGATGTACTGGTTTTTCAGCCACATCTTGGAGAGGTAAGATGTCACTGCAGTTTAGATCTCTACCAAATTAAACAGACATGCATAGCTCAGATACAGCTACCATCTTCTATGTCAGGGGTCTTCAAACTTTTTAAACGGGGCCGGTTCATTGTCCCTCAGACTGTTGGGGGGCCAGACTATAGCCCCCCCTGCCGCCAAAGCCCCCCTGCCACCAAAGCCCCCCCTGCCCCCCCAGGATCCCCCCTGTCGCCGCCAGACCTACCCCGCCACCACCACCTGCCGCCACTGTACTTGTACCCGCCGCCGCCAAAGCCCCGCCGTGCCGTCGCCCCCCCGTGCCGTCGCCCCCCCTGCTGCCAAAGCCCCCCCAGGACCCCCGCTGCCACCCCCAGACCCCCCCCGCCACCCCCCCGCCATGCCTGCCGCTGCCGCCCCCTGCCGTACCTGCCGCCGCCGCTGAAGCCCCGCCACGCTGTCGCCCCCCTGCCACCAAAGCCCCCCCAGGACCCCCGCTGCCACCGCCAGACCCCCCGCCACCCCCTGCCGTACCTGCACCCGCTGCCGCTGCTGAAGCCCCGCCGAAGCCCCGCCGCCCCCGCCGCCAAAGTGCTGCCGCCGCCCCGCTGCCACCACCACCACCGGAGCCGCGTCATTCTGCGCTCCGTCGCACTGGACTCCCGCGCTCTGTTCAAAAACAGAGCGCGGGGGTCCAGCGCGACGGAGCAGGGTCCCGCGCGTCACTTCCGCTGCGCCGGAAGTGATGCGATGGGACCAGCGCAGGTGGCGCAGCCTGCGCAGCTGGCTCTCCGGGGAGAGTGAAGAAAATGGCAAGCCCGTTCGGGCGGCTGAGAGCCTGGGCGGGCCCAGTTCGGGCCTACGGAGCCGGGCCGGATGGAAGGGCACGCTGGGCCAGATTCGGCCCGCGGGCCGTAATTTGAAGACCCCTGGTTTAAACAAAAGGAGACACCCACAAGGATACCCAGGTCTTGTGGGCAGCCAGCAGTGCATTTGTACAGCTGAAGCTAGTGTGCCAACTTTGCCTGTTCCTGCAGACTCTGATCTGGCCACAGTCACCCATGCCTTAGTCACATCCCATTTGGACTACTGTAACATGCTCTATATGGGGCTGCCTTTGAAAACTGTTCAGAAACCTCGGCTGGTCCAGAATGCTACAGACAGACTGTTGACTGGGGCTGGTTACAAAAAGCATGTGACTCCCTCATTATAACAGCTTCACTGGCTACTGTCCTGTTTCCAGGCAGAATTCAAAGTGCTGGTTAACCTATAAAGCCCTATATGGCTTGGGACCAGGCTATCTGAAAGTCTGCCTTCTCCCACAAGAGCCTGCCCAGTTCTTAAGATCTTCTGGAGAGCCCTTCTTTCGAGACCACTTGGCAACCCAAGAGTGCCCTTTCGGTGGCTGCTTCCAGGCTGTAGAATTCCCTCCCAAGGGAGGCTAGGTTCGCACCCTCTCTGCTGTCCTCCTGCTGGCAGGCAAATACTTCTTTGTTCAAGAAGGCCTTTGGCCTGTAAGTCGGTCTGTTGGGTTGAGTGCTGTTTTTTATTTGCTATTCTGTAATTGTTCTGTTTTTATTGTATTTTAAAGTATTGTGTTACTGTTCTAATCAATTTTAAGTGTGTCTATAAGCCTCCTTGAGTGCCATTTTTTTTTTTTTTTTTGTAGAAAGATGGGGTACAAATTAAATAAACTACTTTGAAATGTGCATGTTTTTGACACTTGGGCAGAATCCAGTGGGGCGCTTATGCCCCTGCTGATTCTCTTAAGCCCCACCAATTCAGTTGCGCAGGCAGCCCCCACTGCTTGCACAACGGCAATTTAACACTTCTGGGGCAACCTGAAATGAGTGGAAGTGGTCATTTCTGGAGGAAGGCTGGTCGGCAGAGCTCGCATAAGGGAGCGCTGCCAACCAGCCTCCTTCTAGAAACTAGTGTTTCCGCTCGTTTCGGGGCTTCCCCTAGGAAGCACTAAATCTTGCTTGCATTAGCAGTGCCACATTACCCACTTGTGCCACAGAATTGGCGAGACCCACTGCTTGCAGAAGGGAATAATCAGAGTTTAAAGGGATTGGCAGGGGCATAAGTGCCCTGTTGGATTCTTCCCAAAATGTATAGGAGAATGGCACTCTACCAGGGAGCTATGGATAGTTTGGAATGCTATCTTTACATTTCAATTAATGTTTGATAAAAGATAAGTTATGGAGTGATTCTAGGATTTTATTTAGGGATCCCCAGTTCTGCTCACTATGGTGAATTATAGAATGTGGTGAGAGGTCACTTAACCTTCCTATTCAGCTTGGTGCGGGGTAGGGGAAATAGTCCTTGCCTGTTGCATTGGGAGTTGGGAAGGGAAGCAGGGAATTGTCCCTGGTTTGTGGAGGTGCAGTGTGAGATGAGGGACAAAGGAGCAACCAGGGTTCTGACTACCGCAAAATTCTGATTTGGCTGCCAACACCAGCCAATATGTGTGCACTCCCTGACTATACAGACGTTATAGTTGTATGGAAACTTGTGCCAATATAAAAGGTTTCTAAATGTTCCCCTTCAATCTGCAGTATTTTATTTTTAATCGTGGAGTAATCCACTGAACTTGGAACCACTGCTCCAAAGCAACAGTGATTTATAGTTCAGTTCTGTCTTGTGTTTATGCTAAAGATGCATATTTATATGATTTCTAGGGAGCATCTGTGTTGCTATTCCAAAATTTAGCATTAGGCTAATGCATGACCTTGGGCAACTCAATTTATTTTATGCTTATCTGTTACAGCAACCTTCACCAGTCTAAGTCCCTCCAGGTTTTGGCGTACAGCTCTCAGCAGCAGCAGCCAGCATAGTCAGTGGTCAGGGACGATGGGTGTTGAAGTCCAAAACATCTGGAGGGACCCATTTTGGTGAAGGCTATGTTACAGATTCTCCAAATGATTGGGTGATTCCCCCACCCCCAACAATTGTAGTGATCAGTGGAGCAAACTTACTTGCTACACTTTTCCTTCTCTAACAACAGCTTTTCTTCATGTTTTTTTTGGTGGGCCCTAGAAGTTCTATGATGTAAATGATGTCAAAACGTCTTTCATTGCAGGGCCTGACTCTAGCTAATTATAAAGCAAACTTTTCTACTCTGCTGTGGCTTGAGGAGATTCATGAAGAAATGGAAATGAAGGATTACTCCATGTGTGGAGTCACTTTAAAAAAGAATGGGAACTTCCTAGTACTTGACGTGCCAGGGGTCACAGAGGGTCGCCCTTCGTTATGTTCTGGTATGGGCTTCCTGTAGTGTTAAACACAATGTTTCATAGATTTCATAGATTTCATAGATCATAGAGTTGGAAGGAGCCTACAAGGCTATCGAGTCCAACCCCCTGCTCAATGCAGGAAACTAGAGGAGGGGTCTCCCATCCAAGTAACAACCAGGCTTGACCCTGCTTAGCTTTCCACGCTCAGACAAGAATACTGTGCAATCAGAAGAATGGTATTCTGTCCATATGAACAACATTAATGATCCTTTTAAATGCATTTTGGTCAAGGCTAGTAAAATATTTGGGTTTCTTTGCAATTTCCAACCTAAAATTTAAAGACTAGTTTATAAGCCTAAATCTTTTTTTATTTTAAAGATACCTAGCGTTAAACATGTATTGCAATTTGCCTGCCTGCTGTTTTCATTTATTTCCCAAGATGACTAAACATTTCAGAGATAGCAGAATGACTAGGATATATCTAGGACTAGGATATGACTAGGATATACTAGGACTAGGATATGAGAGCCAGTGTGGCGTAGTGGTTAGAGTGTTGGACTAGGACTCGGGAGATCCAGGTTCTAGTCCCCGCTCGGCCATGAAACTCACTGGGTGACTTTGGGCCAGTCACTGACAGCCTAACCTACCTCACAGGGTTGTTGTGAGGATAAAATGGAGAGGAGGAAGAGGATTATGTAAGCCGCCTTGTGTTCCTTTCAGGAAAAACGGCGGGGTATAAATATAATAAATAAATAAATATAAAGCTTAATAGGGGCTGTAGCACAATGGTACAACACCTGCTTTGCATGCAGATAGGTTCGGTCCCTGGCATTTCCAGGTAGGGCAGGTAAAACTCCTTGAAACCCTGGAGAGCCACTGTCAGTCAGTGTTAACAGTACTGGGCTAGATGCAGCAAGTGTCTGATTTGGTATAAGGCAGCTTCCTTTGTTCCCAATATAATTCATTAAAACCCTGACCAGTAGGAAGGTTTTTGGAACCACGAATCAAAATAATTCCTGAAGTTTTCCTTTGTATGAAGGAATACTTCACAGCAATACTATCCTGATCATCTTGCCTGTGATATAGTAATACGCTTAGACCTCTTCATTCAGATTTAGTTGATGACCTCATAATTGCTATAATTTGTACAGGGAAAAAACAATGTTTATATATTTTAACTTAGGTGACAGACTGATATTAAAGACCCAAGACTACTCGGAGCAAAGAATCCACTACATTGCATATGTCACTGAGGTAAGTTGGTTGTGTTCGCTTTATTCAGCTTTGTGTATTTTGATCTCTTAACAGTGAAGTCCGAACTATGTTTTCTCAGAAGTAATTCCCATTGTATTCAGTGGGATTTATTCCCAAGTAAGTGTTCATAGTATTGCAGCCTAAAACCTCTAAAGGAAACAGAGTATAGGAAAAATCAGTTCTCTTGATTTGGGGTTCATTGCAGGTAAGGGTTTGAATGATTTTATAATTATTTCAATCAGATTTCTTCAGTGTGTTCAGTACTTCTGATTTCTGCAAGTTTCAACAGTTAAATGCAATTAAATTTCTATGAAAACATTTTACTCACAAATATAAAACATACGGTTGACATATTCCTGAGTTACAATTTCTGAAGTTCAAGCACTAACTAACTGGTAGTTTATTTTCCTCCTCCTTAAATACAGATTAATGATGAAGAAGTTACTCTGAAGCTTAACCCAGAGTTTGAACAGGCTTATAATTCTGAACCCATGGATGTGGAATTTATTGTTAGCAGGTATGCTTTTTCCTAAAAGTTGTATCTGAATTCATTATGAAGCAAAATGTGTACATTTACTGGCCAGTTTGGGGGGCTAGTTGTAGAGTTTGGCTCTCTTCTACCTTGTGTTGCATAATTTCACATTGGAGAAAAATGGGTTATCTGCTAGAGTGACTTGCTCAAGATGAGCCTTCACAATGCCATATGCACAAAATGAAAATAACCGTAACTCAGCCTTGCAGAATAACTATGATAAAATGTCACATAAACATCTAGCTCTTCTGTGCGCAGTCATGGATAGTGCTGACTGCTTCTGTTTTCCTTAGCATACTAGCAACATTGCGCATGATAAAGACAAATGAACCTTTACTTTAAAAAAAAAAATCCTTCTCAAGTATTTCCTGTCTTTAGCTTTTAAAGATAATGCAAATATTTTTCATGCAACTTTGAGGAAATATTGGATAATGCCTTTTGAACTTTTTTTTCCCTAGCTGCTACTGTGACGTGACTGAGCTGAAGCAACTAGTTTAAGAAATTCATCCTCTTCCCTATGTAAATACAGTAGCAGCCTAAGAATATATCGCTCAGGCCTAGTGTTACGATCTCTTGACTGTTAAGGTTTAGCTTTTATTCTGATCTGTTGACAGGACTACCAAGCGGAGATGCCATTTTGCAGTTGAACAAGCCATCCATTTAGGAGAAAAAGGTGATATGTGTGTTCCCCGCCAATTAATGTTGTGACAGTACTGAGAGATTCAGGCCTACTTCAAACAAAACTGCCACTGTGTGGATACTGCTTAAAATTGCATCACATAATAATAATAATAATTATTATTGTTATTATTTATTTATTTATTTATTTATTTATTTCTTACCCTCCTCTCCACTCAGATCGAGTGGATTAGGGCTGGTCTGTACACCATGCACATATGTGCAATGCCACATGACTTTTTCCTCACCTCTGCAACATTTTACTGCCAGTAGTTTATTGTGGGCGCTAATGCACTTGTAAGCTGCATATGAATAGTTTACCACCTGGAACAGCACCTGTATGGATGCAATTTCAGGCAATCCTTATATGGAAATCAGCTTTAATGCACTGTGCTGTTAAGAAATACCTTGTTGATTTCTTTGAAAGCTAGTTAGGATGTTTTGGTAAAAAAAAATATTCCAATGATTACTTAATAGTGATTCATATAGTTGTTCCAGCCTAGTTCCAAAACGACATTCTTTTTTATTTTAAGCAGCTGATGCCATTGAATGGAATTCAGTTTTGATTCGGTGGTTGTGTTCACACGATCACCAGGGAAAAGAAGCCATGGTGGCTTTGTTTCCCCGCCCCTGCCAGTCACGCACTGAGCAATTTGCTTAATTACCCTCGCAGCATGCAGCTTGCCATGTCATCCAAACCTGGTGAGATGCGCAGTGAGGGGTGGCTTCCAAACGACCCCAGAACCCTATAACAAGCCATTGGTTCTGGGATGGTTTGGAAGCCACCCCCACTGAGCACCTCTCAGGGTACAGATGACACGGCAAGCTACGCGCCCCAAGGGTAATTAAGCAAATCGCGCAGTGCGCAATCAGCACGTGCAGGGGCAGGGAAAAGAAGCCACGGTGGCTTTTCTCTGGTGATCGTGCAAACCCTGCCCGTGTGTCACCTCTAGAATTATGGAATTCAAATGGGAGAGGGAATCCTGTTCAGGGCACATCTGAAATTACTGTTCCCTGTTTGGTGTGAGGAGGCATTCAAGAATGGGTTACGTCTCTTCACTGCCCAGGGAAAGGCAGGTATTGCAGCCAGTGACAAAGAACTTTCGCTTTAGTCTTTGTGATTTTGGCTCTTCCACTTGTGCTTCATTGCTTACTTTTTGAATCTGTGTTTCTTCTTATGCTTATTGCCTTCTGTCTCGTCCTCTGTTCAAGTTTCTCCTCTTGTTTTGTTTTTTAAAAAAACTTTTCTTTGGTTGTTCTCTTTCTGCCTTTGATTTTCATCCCTATCCCTTCCGCTCCTTGCCTCTCTCCCTCTGGACTCTGTTCTACCCAATGCTATTGCTCCAATGGTGAAATGATCCAGCAAACCTCTAACGGAGAAGGAGAAAAAAGTATCCATTATGCACATCACAGTAATAAGGAGCAAAAATGGTGCTTATAAGATACAAAACTCTTATGAGGGGAAATTGAAAATCCTGCCAATTTCTATGTCCTCTCCCCCTGCAACTTGCATATTAATTCTTATTGCCCTGATGTATCAAAGGCATGCTAGTTTTCCTACGCTTTTGTACCCAACAAGTCATTTCTGAGTCTTAAGGCATTTCTTTGTGGAATCAGAGCTGGCATTTGAAGTTGTAAAATGCTCCTATTTCTCATTATGTCCACAGAGGAAGGGCCAATTCATCTTGGAGAAAGCACAAGTGTTTTCATTTTTGCTGACTGATATATTTTCATGTGGATTACTTCAGCCAAAAAGGCACAGGCTGAAGGAAGGTGCTGTTGTAACTTTGGTCCTTTAAAGAATGTAGGAAGGCAGAAAAATATTTTGGGCATCTTCTATACCAGGGTCCTCAAAACTTTTTAAATGGGGGACCAGTTCATTGTCCCTCAGACTGTTGGGGGGCCAAACTCACTGGGACTCACCGGCCGCCCCCGCCCCCAGGGCCCTGCCGCAGCTCAGCCAGCAGCGGCCCTCGGCTCCCCTGTGCCGCCTCCTTCATGCTGCCCCCGCCGCCGCCACAGGACCGCCCCGCAGTGGCCCCCCGCCGCAGGACCCCCCCGCCGCCCCCCACTGCTGCCAGAACCCCCCCACCGCCCCCCACTGCTGCCGCCGCTGCTGCCAGATCCCCTGTCCCCCGACGTAACCCGCCCCCCCCGCTGCCGTAACCCGCCCCCATCCTACCTGGTCCCCTGCGTGCTGCTCCTGCTGACGCTGCCTCCGCCTGAGCTGCTCCGTCGCGTCCATCCTGGACTCCGCCCACGCTCAGTTTTGAAAAACAGAGTGTGGGCAGGGTCCAGGATGGACGCGACGGGACCAGTGGGCGGCGAGGTGGACTCGGTAAAGCCCCCCGCGCGCCCCCGCCACCCCCACCACCGTAACCCGCCCCCGTCCTATCTGGTCCCCTGCGCGCTGCTGCTGCTGCCACCGCCTCCACCCGAGTCCACCACCGGCGGAGCTGCTTCATCGCGTCCATCCTGGACTCCGCCCGCTGTCCGCGCCCCGCAACTGGCTAAGCCGCCCCTCCTCCCCTTCCCCCCCCAGCAGGAGACGCAGGGCGGCGGGTGGGCAGGCGGCCCGTGCCCCCCCCGGCTCAGCCGCCCCTCCTCCCCTTCCCTCACAAGTTAGATCGGCCGCCGGGCTGGATGAAAAGACCCGGCGGGCCGGATGTGGCCCGCGGGCCGTAGTTTGAGGACCCCTGTTCTATAACATCAGTTTCTGTTAAACAGTTCAGTTGATAACATTGAATGTTACACCACCATTCCTGTTTCTCTCACCTTCATTTTTGTCCCAAAGTTTTATTTCCTGATAGTCTTACTGTGCAAACTCCGCAAATTGTCAAGCAGTGGCGTGATTCAGAATGTCCTTACAGTGCTCAAATGCGAAGTATCACACAGGAATCTAAGGTAAACCTTTGCCACAAATCTGTTATCAGCCTTTCAATAAATTACTGACTGCTGTGGCTTTCTAAAAATGCATCAACAAAATGTAGTAAACATCTGTTCCTACACACACTTGGATTTTGTACTTAAATATTGACGTCAGGACATCAAGTCAGATGAAAGCGAGGGTCTGTACAATAACTTTTAAATTTTTTGTCTTAAATTTTATAATTCTTGGGTGCAAGTTAGCGTGTGAGTGTGTTTCTCTATGAACCAGTTTTATGACTGCACCATCTGTGTCTTTTTGTCTCTGTAGCGCTTTCATGATTGTTCACCCTATTTACACAGTACCAAAGAGTACACCTGCAAAAAGAAGTTGATGCTGCAGATTCCTCTTGTGCTTGAGAGGATAGCAAAAGTTGTGATAGCGCAAGGTTTTCACACCAGCAGACGTTTTGCATTGTGCATTCCTCCACCACCCAGGCTGCATCCGTCTTTCTCTGTCTCCCTACCACACCCCAGCAATGGCTGCGTTTGCATATCATGCGAAGCCACCCTGAGAATAACCAACGGCAGGATGGTTGTTCACAGAACAACCCATGGTGCATCCAACAGATGATCGGGCTCACCGTGGGTTGTCCCCCCACTCCTTCCCTTCAGCCGGTATCCCAGGGGACATGGTGGCTAAAGCTGCTTCGTCTCCTCTCCCCGCTACAATCGCAAACCCCTTTTCACTTGCTGCAGCTCCCCCCCTTTTTTTGGAGATCACTTTTCATGATCACTGAGTCAACAGCCAGTGACGGCCCCTCCAAAGTGTCCAAACGATACATTGGAGGGGCTATCACTGGTTTGCCACCCCCTTTATTTTATTTCTTTTAAGCACAATAAATGTGCACAATTTTTGGGGTCAATTTTAAAAATAATCTAGTTGGACTTGCGCAAATGTGGGGGAGCGTGCTTGTAGAGGTTTGAAAAGGGAAGCCTCACCTGGGCAGTGTCCTGGGAGGTGTTTGCTGTCAAAATGCAGCAGGCAGCAGCTGTGGACATTGATCCAGAGAAGCTGCAAATAGGTTTATTTTTTTACTTAGCACTCTCTTGATAGATGTCAAAATGCGAGCTGTCAAGGGAAACCAAAGATGCGAGGGAACTTTGCTTGTGAAATGGGGTGGCCAGTGGATTACCCCCTTTGCGGCGAGACCCTCCAGTTTGTTTGGTTGGACCTGACTCTTCTCAGTGTCCTCGCACTTTTCCTCCCTTTCCCAAGACTATAGGTGCTTGAGAAGGTTTGCAAGCCACCCCATTTACAGGAGCTGTCAAAACTCAGGCTTCCTTTTAAAACAGGTTTTTTTGACAGTGACATACACATGTGTATGCATATGTGCCTGTCAAAAAACCCCGATTAGCCCTGTCAAAAATCCTGTTTTAAAAGGAAGCCTGAGCTTTGACAGTTGTCCAAGCTCCGTGCTCCCATAAATGGAGTGGCTCGCACTTTTCCGCTTTCCTGAGCACCTAGCCTCAGGAAAGGGTGGAAAAGTGCAAGGACACTGAGAAGAGTCAGGTCCAACCAAACAAACTGGAGGATCTCACTGTGGGGGTGATCTACTGGCCACCCCTTTTCGTGAACAAAGGTCACTTGTGCCTTTGGTACCCCTGGACATCTCACATTGTAACAGCTATCCAGAGAGTGCAAAGTAAAAAATAAACCTATTTACAGCCTCTCTAGGTCAATGTCCACGGTTGGTGCCTGCTGCACTTTGGCAGCAGACACCTCCCAGGACATTGCCCAGGTGACGCTTCCCTTTTTCAGACCCCCGCAAATGCGCACCTCTACACTTGTGCAAGTCCAACTAAAAAAAGTTATTTTAAAAATGATGGGGGGGGGGGGGAAATGTGCAAATTTCTTGCGCTTAAAGAAATAATATAAAATGAGGTGGCAAACCAGTAACAGCCTCTCCAATGTGTCGCTTGGGCACATTGGAGTGGCTGACACTGGCTGTCAACTCGGAGATTGTGAAATGCAATCTCCAAAAAGGTGCAGCGAGTGAAAAAGGGCTCACTATCACTTCAGGGGACACCATGCCAGTGACGGTTGCTCTACCATGTCGCTTAGGCATCAGTGGGGCAGCTGACACTTGTGGTGGCCCAGGTGAGCTCAGCAAAAGCAGCAAGGGGGTTTTGCTGCTTAGCTTGCTCACCACTTCCCTGTACCCACGATGGGGTCAGTCTCCTGGGTTCAGATGACACAACAACCCATTGTGGGTACAACAACCCCTAAAAGAAGCCATGGGTTGGCAGGGTGGCTTGTTGCCCAGGAACAAGCCACCCTGTGAAAAAAGGGTCCAAGCTTGCACGACATGACAACCCACCGTGGCTTGTCACCCAACCATGTGTTGTGTCATGCAAACCCAGTCACTGTCTTCGTCCTTATCTAGCCTTCCCCGACATGACTCCATCTCCCCAATTTCTGCCCCCCCTTCCCAAATCAGTGTTACTTACTTTTCCCTGTTCAAACCACTGATATATAACAGTTGCTCAGGCACAGCTCAGCCTCTGTCTTCCAAAGTCCTGCTGTTGCCACCAATCAGAATGGAAGTGGGTTTGAACAGGAAAGGCCAAGCAGGTATCACAAGCAGGCAGAGGAGCAGTCAGTGTAGGCCAAGGAGAGCATTTTATTTGGGGTTGGGTTTTTTTTTGGTAAACTGGTGCTGTGGGGAGCAGATAGCCTGGTGGGCACCATTGCAGGCCTTTAGGGACACATTGGGGGCCACAGGCACTAAGTTGGGAACCTCAGCTTTTAATACATGGTACTGTTTGAAAACATTGTGAATCTTGATTTTATTTCTCTTTTTTTGTTACTTTCAGAATGAGAGAATGCAAAATGGTAATGGAAAAAGGATGCCAACAGATAAAAAAGCAGTTGTCGTTTCTGATATGGTGACTGTTGCCACACAAACAAGTTGGTATAATTTTAATGCTTCCTTATTTTTGCTAATATGAAGTGGATTGGTAGGTGCAGTTTAGATGTTTATCAGCTTTTGCTGTATTATAGGATAAATTATCTGTATATGGCTAGTTAGTACTTTGTGAGTGCTCTTGGATCCAGCATTGTCACTAGAGGCATAGGTGGACTCGGTGGCACAGAGCATCTTTTTATGAGCTTAGGCTGATATTCCAACTATGTCCTTATCTGGACAGAGATAGCCTAGCTACAGTTATCCATGCTCTGATAACCTCTCATCTGGACAAGTTCAGTGTGTTCTATCCGAAGCTGCCTTTGAAAACGGTCCAGAAACTTCAGCTGGTCCAAAGTAGGGCAGCGAGATTGTTAACGGGGACTGGCCAATGTGATCATGTTATGCGAATACTTTTCCATCCGCACTGGCTGCCAGTCCATTTCTGGGCCCACCTCAAAGTGCTGGTATTAAACATTCAGAGCCCTAAAAGGCTTGGGGCCAGGTTACCTGAGGGATAGTCTCCTCCCATATATACCTCCCTGAACCCTACGATCAACTTCAGCGAACCTTCTTCAGTAGCCCCCACCAAAGGAAGTCAGGTGCATAGCTAGTAAGAGGGAGGGCCTTTTCTGCTGTGGCACCCCGGTTGTGGAATGAACTTCCCAAAGAAGCTCACCTGGCGCCTATGCTGTGCTCTTTCTGGTGCCAGTTGAAGACCTTTTTATTTTCCCAGGCATTTTGGTTTTTCAGTTGTTTAAAATCTGGCATTGTATTTTAAATCTTTGCACTGCAGCTAGGTCCTATTTGGTTATTATTTTTATTTTTATATTGTAGTTTTAAACTTTTAAATTTTATATATTGTATTTTATCATCTTGTATTTTATGGTTCCAGTTGTTGTGAATTGCCCAGATAACTTCAGCTACTAGGCAGTATAGAAATGTAATACATATTATTTTTTAGATAAATGTGTATGTCTATACATTTTGTAAATAATAGAAAAACTTTCAAATACTGCTTTTTAAACTGAGTGCACTCCAGAGAGAGACTTCTAAAAATATATGCACTGTTTTGAATATAGTAAATGGAATTTCATCACCTGATTGGAGAGACTGTGGCTTTTTCAACCCTCTGCTGAATGAGAATCAGAAATTAGCCGTGAAAAGGATACTTAGTGGTGAATGTCGTCCAACCCCTTATATTCTCTTTGGACCACCAGGAACTGGCAAAACTGTCACAGTCATTGAAGCAATTTTGCAGGTAACAGTGAACAATCATATAATTGGGCCTTGCCACTGCTTCTTATAATAATTTTAACTTTAATCATGCATGAGCTCTGAATTCCTATTGCTTGAGAAGGTTTTTTGTTTTAAAGAGGAGGCCAAGGCCTTGTCTGCAATAGGACTCTTAACATAGGTCAGTACTGATCTCAGGATAACAAGACTTGTTCTGTCTACACTGAAATCATCTGGGAGTAAGAGTAATTGCAGTGGTGTTGCTCTGAGCACTGTACTGGCTTGAAGAAGGGCTACTCCAGAAAGTGTGTTATTGTAAACCTTTCCAATTAAAGAACCCTCCCCCCCCCCTTCAGTGCATAATTGATAGATCACTGGGATATTCTGAAGGTAGCATTATGCCCATCTAAATCTTGAGAAGTTCCCATCTCTATTCATAAAGTTTTCCGAATAGCAAATAGATTTTAGATCGTCTGTGAATAGGGGAAAGTCACTGTTGGTCTCTTTCTTAAAAGACAGGTACTTGGGATGTGAAGAAATAAGAATGGCAGAAAATAATCTGTGTACAGTATCTTTTTTTTTTTAAAGAAAACTGTTTCACTGCTTGATATATTAAGCATATCCATCCAAGAGAGAGTGTGAAAGATTGCTGTTTTTGATAACCATTTTAGATACACTACACTTTACCAGACAGCCGAATACTGGTCTGTGCTCCATCGAATAGTGCAGCAGATCTAGTTTGTTCACGACTTCATTACAGCAACATGTTAAAGCCAGGAGTTATGGTCAGAGTTAATGCGTCCAACAGAAATGAAGAGGTAATTTGTTTTAAGGACTGCCTTGCTCCGTGTGACTTAATTCTATCTTAAATGCATCTTTATATATTTCAGGGGTGTAGCCCCAGCACAAGTTCTCGTGCCGCCTGAGATGGGAAAGAACGCATGTCACCGCCACATTGTGCCCCTTGCCACTGCATCGCTCCTCCCCTTTCCCCCACTCCTTACCTTTGCCACTGCTGCGTTGAGGCAGTGGTGGCAAAAGTAAGGGGGGGCACGCAACAAGCGAAACATAGAATGGTGGCTGCTCCAAAGAGCCCCAATGGCTGCAGCAAATGCCACAGTGGGAGAGGGGCTGGTGGGGCTCTCCAGAGCACCTGATGGAGGCATTGGGGCAGCAGCAGTGAGGCCTCCGGGTGGTTGGGGGGGGGGAGCAGCGCATTTCACCACTCCTCCCACTCCACCGCCTGATGTGGACACCTCACTCAGTTTCATGGAAGGGCCACCCCTGCAGGGGTGGGCAACTTGTAGGCTAAAACATCAGGAAGGCCACAACTCCCATCATCCCTCACCATTGTTTATACTTGCTAGGACTGATGGCAGTTGTAGCCTTCCAGGAGATTTGGCCTACAAGTTGCCCTCCTCTGATGTATTTGAAGCTCAAGAGTTGGCTATATACAGTAAGTTTAATGTGTTGTTTCTTTATTTGTATTGAGCAATGCTTGGTTTTCCAGTTTATTCCCCTGCCACCTCTAAACAGTACTTAACTAATATGTCCCTTCTGATTTGTGGAATCTCAAATCTGCAGAGTTTAGGATTAACCGGCCCAACTGGAGGTTGCCCTGTGGTATGTGAACCTGAACAGTATGGGTTAATCGTAGGTTAAACAACCCAAAGTTAGCCTATCAACTAATTACAGGTTAACTTTGGGTTGTTTAACCCACAATTAACCCATAGTGTCTAGGTTTGCACATCACGGAGCAACCTCTGAGCAGAGATTGCATGTCCAGAATGGCGGTAGCATGTGACCCCAGCAAATTGTGGGGTAATTGCATGCAAATGGGATAATTGCTTATGTTACCCCATGTGGTACTGGTTCTGTGAAGAGAAGGCAATTTAAATGGGCACTTCTCACTAATAGCAGTATTGTGGGGCAAAAGCACCATTTGATGAACACAATCTACTTCAGAGAGAGACTTAAAAAGCAACATAGAAGAGGTGTGGAGAGCTATATGAATGCATTGAACAAACACCATACTTACCTTCACACAGCCCCCCCCCCATGTCGTCTGAGTGTAGTGATAGCTTAGAAATGAAACTGTATTGCCCTGCTGCTTCAGAATATTGAAAAGCTGCTGCACCTGAATCCTCCCCCTCTGCTCTTAGTGAAAAGGGCCGTAGTTCTGCTTGGAAAGCAAAAGAACATACGACTGCTGTTTCTCAGCAGCTCACCTGAGGCACAGCTGTTGCACATGAGTCTTTCCCCTCTACACTTGGGCATTGAAAAGGCTTGCAGTTCTCAGTGGAAAGAAGTAAAGAACACACAGCCAGGGAACCCAGTTGCCAGCACTTAAAGGAGTGCGATGGGATGATTGTTGCTGGGAACAGACACAATGACCTAATGAGAGCTGGGTTTTGTGGGGCAGGATATGCTACCCCAGAGCAAAGCTATGTTTCAGAGCAGGGTAGAAGCAGCTCCAATGTACCCATTTTAAAAATGTAACTTGCGTTGGGGATTCTTCTGGATTGGAAGGCAGGATAGAAATCAAATGAGTAAATAAAGTACAGTATCAAGCTGTCAACATCTTTCTTCCAATCTTTAAAGCTTATGCTTTGGTTGCTAGTATTCTGTCTCCTGTAGACATGATCTGCACATCGTGGGTTGGATTCAGATTTAGGTATGTGCAATGGCCTGGTAGAAGACTTCCTCGCCTCCTTCTTTTCGCTAGCCCTTGAAAATGCTACACAAAGTGTTTGGGGACCCTGCCAAATGGGGTGGGCTGTGGTGCAGGGTGGGGGAGGAAGAATCCCCAAAAATGGAATGGGATGGAGGCACTTTCCATGAACAGAGCCTTTCCATTCATGAAAGGCAAATCCTGGATCCAACCCTCTGGAATTGGCCCATGATATAAGTACTTACAGCACAATTGCTTGCTTGTGTTGACAGAGTCTTAGTGATGTAATAAAGCTTTACTGTAAAGATGGGGAAGACATTTGGCAAGCATCTCGGTTCAGGATAATCATTGTGACATGCAGCAGTGCAGGAATGTTCTACCAAATCGGAATAAGGTAATATGGATGCATGTTTTGGTGAAACATTAAAGATGTCTGAGAAGTTACAAAGGGGGGAGGGGCTTGTGACAGGTTAGTCCTAGGAACAAAGAACAACTAGAAACAGAAAAAGAACCAACCACTTTGTATGGAAAATGCAATGGTCTATATTGCAGTTGTATTTTGCAGTACACTGTGTCAAAGAATATTTTAAAATGTCATCTTGCTATCTTAAAAAACCTTACTCAGTCATGAAGCTTACTGGGTGATCTTGGGCCAGTCACCATCTCTCAGCCTAATCTGTCTCACAGGGTGGTTGTGTGACACAGTAAAACCAATAACATCCCATAAAACCAAATTGCATGTAGCAGAATAATACTTTAAAAGCGGAAGATCAAGGCAGCATGGAGAAAGACAATTTTAAAACACAGTTCTACAACATACCATTAGGAATAAATTAAATAGCATACTAAAAATAATTTAAAGGCCTGAGAGAATAAAAAGAGTTTTGCCTGGCACCAGAAATGGATAGAGTCGGCACAAGGTGGACCTCTCAAGAGAGTATTCCACAATTTGGGGAGTACCATGGAAAAGGCCTCATAAGTAGCCACCCGTCAGCTCTCAATATGCAGGAGCTCATGGAGCAGGCTTGTACACATAACACTAAATCACAATTTAGTCCAGAATGGCGGTAGCATGTGACCCCAGCAAATTGTGGGGTAATTGCATGCAAATGGGATAATTGCTTATGTTACCCCATGTGGTACTGGTTCTGTGAAGAGAAGGCAATTTAAATGGGCACTTCTCACTAATAGCAGTATTGTGGGGCAAAAGCACCATTTGATGAACACAATCTACTTCAGAGAGACTTAAAAAGCAACATAGAAGAGGTGTGGAGAGCTATAAGAGTTTAAATCCTGAATTAACACACCATGGGGAAATGCAGTTAGTTTAAAATTGGAAATTGAAGTTTCTGATCATCTTCTGGCACATGGAACAGGACAGGGAAAGAGGGGAGTGCACAAGGTTGAGGCCTGCTGCAACTCACTCACATAGTGAAAACCAGACCGGGTTATGTCTGAACTGGGCCTGTGTGTATTTTAGACGATTAAGTACTCTGAGGGTGTGCAGAGCATAAGTTTCCTACACTCAAACTTTTATGTGAAGCAGCCCCAAGATAGCCTGTTCTTAACCTATAAAAAACTGAGGATGGACTTCAACTGGATTGAAACATGGTTCACAAATACTATTGAGGCACAATTTTTATTTTTCAAGAGCTGTTTGATTAGGCACTACGACAGGGTGGCAGAACATACTGCAAGCAGATAGTTTCAACTTTTGTTCTCTAACTCTAGGGTTGGGCACTTCACACACGTGTTTGTGGATGAAGCAGGGCAGGCAAGTGAACCAGAATGCCTAATCCCACTGGGGCTGATCTCAGAAATCACTGGGCAGGTGTGTAAGTTTCTGCTGGATTCAGTTGATTGAAACTTTCTACCTTTTTTTCTGAGGCTGTTTTTTCTGTGAGATTATTTCATGACTTGTCAGAGGTTTCCAGCAAGGAGAAAATCTTGAATTCAAAAAGATATTGACCCAGTTTGCATGATGAAAGAGCCCATGGTTTGTTAACCCTGGGTTGTTTGGGAGTGGGAGCAAATGAGTACGCTGACTCCCGACTGCTCTCGTGTTTCTGGTGCACCATCCCTGGGTTGTTCTCCATGACCTTTGAACCTGGAACTCTGTGTTGCTGGTGAGACAAAAGACTGGGAGATGGCAAAGGAGTGCAGAGGGACAAGATTATCTGTGTGCGTACACACCGACTCAGCTGAGACAGGGACACAGCTACCGCTCTTTCCCCTCAGAGAGTGTAAGGCTGAGGGAGATGAAGAGGGCAGAAGTGTGTGTAAACGCAGCCCTTGAGCATTCTAATATATTGAATCCCATTGAGAAAAGAAGAGAAGGGGGAGACGCTGGTATTAAACGCATCTTGTCTGGCTTGGTCATTTCCTGGTTCACATTGAGAAACCACAGTTACCCAAGGACAAGGTGTGAGAGCTGTCCATAGAAGTCAATGGGAAAATCCATGATTATAATGTACCTATAATTGGACATGAGTGTCCTTTTCTCTGCCGCCCGCTGCCCCCCCCCCCCCGCATTTCTCCAGTAGGTAGCCGAATACAAAAGAGTTCTTGCTCTTTCTAACTCTGGTCTTGTTAAGTGTGAAACATTTCACCTTTTTGACATTTTCAGCTCATTAGCCCAATCAGTGTAAATTCCAAAGCAAATGCTGTTTATTATCCCCATATTGCAGGCTGGAAGCTGCTGTGGCTTATGACAGCCCTGCAGTATATTTCATGTGGAATGCTGCAGGTTGGGGGTCAGGCTGAAGTGTTGTCTGATGATATTTTACTCCTACTGCAGGTTGGGAATTGGGCTGATGCTGAGAGAATTAGCTTACATGATCCTTCAGTGTTGTCCACTTCTATTACCCCACATTGTAGGTTGAGCTGGGAGAGTAGCATATTCATAATTCAGCAGTGTACTTCATTGTTACACTGTATTAAAGGTTGGGGGGCTGTGCAGAGAGAACTCACTACAATATAGTCCACTATTAAGATTGGAGGTTGGAGGTAGGGCTGAGGCTAGCTTGTATCCCCAGCCAAAACCTGCCATATAAGATGCCCGTTAGGTTGCAGTTTAGGTCAATCTACTGAATTTGCCCCTCGGACCTCCTGCCGGGCCAAATCCAGTGCTCAATTGCATGCAGAAACGTGTGAATTGACATGCATGCAGACGGTTGTGCTTTTCACACCAAAACAACTTTTTTTTGCATGCTAAGACCAGACCCAAATTAGAGCACTGACTCTTTTCTTTGCTGCCACTCTGCTTTTTTGTGGGGTGGGTCGCTTGCTGCCCAATCACAGATGCAGTGATATTTTGGATTTCTCCACCAATTTCTATTACCCAGCAGGATATTTTCTTTTAAGACAGTTGAAACTGGCAATTCAAGGTACGTGTGTCTACCCTTCATATATCTAACATGGGAAGAGAGGAGATGACAGGACAGAGAGCCAGAGCAGGAGAAGGGCACACAAGATTGTCACAGGGAGTGGAAAAAGACAGCCAGGGGGAGAAGAAGCTGAAGGACGTCTGGGTGGAGGAATGGGCATAGTGCAAAAGTAGGCATAGGCCTTCATTACCAATCCACGGTAGAGCAAAGCTTTTTAATTCATATTTATGAAAACCTGTGAATACCATGTAAAGATTTGCACAAATCAGTGCTTGGGAAAATACCTAAAATGCAACTTGTCATCTGCAATATATCCAGATCTCTGTAGTGCAATCCTGTGCATATTTTCTCAGAGGTGGTAGGATTTTCTTCTTAGTAAGTGTGTTTGGGATTGCAGCCTCAGTGGTTGAATCTGGTAACTTGAAGGATATAAACACTATCAACACCAGTCTAGGGGGCAGTGCCAAAGGGGGCCTACTGATACACTGTTGCCCAAGGGCCCACAAAAACCTGGAACCTATCCTGGTGGCTATCAAAACAGTCAAACAGCAATAGGAAGCATAACCAAAGCGACACAGTTAATAAACCAGTAGCCATTAAAACATTTCAAATTTAGGAGGGAACAAAATACCATAAAAGATAAATGACAGTAGTAAAAACCCAAGATACTGCCTGGTGCCTAAAAAATAGTAACTGTTGAACCACGTGCACGTGCTTAAGGAGGGGATTCTATAATTCGGGAGCCACCACTGAAAAAGTTGCTCCTACCCATCTGACTTGGAATGGTGGGATTACCCAAAGAAGGGCCTTTGACAAAGGTCTTAATAGGTGGGCAGGTTCATTTGGAGAAAGGTGGTCTTTCAGATATCCAGGTCCCAGGCCATTTAAGGCTTTAAAGGCCTGGAAACAAACTGGAAGCCAATGAAGCTCTTTCAGTTTTGTCATGATGTGCTCATGGCACTCAATCCTGATTCACAGTCTGGCAACCGCGTTTTGAACCAGCTGTAGCTTGCGAATGCTTTCCAACGGCAGCTGCACATACAGCACATTTCAGTAATCCAGACTAGACATTTCTAGAGCATGGATAATATTCAGACTACCTCTCTTCAAGAAGTGGGGCACAGTGGATGAACCAGCCAAAACTGATGGAAGGTACTGCAAGCTTCTGATACCACCTGAGCATCTAGCAGCAGTGCTAGATGAAGCAGTATTGCCCCAGCTGTGAACCTGGTCATTAAAGGAGAGTACCAC
This sequence comes from Shinisaurus crocodilurus, assembly GCA_021292165.1. Lineage (NCBI taxonomy): Eukaryota > Metazoa > Chordata > Lepidosauria > Squamata > Shinisauridae > Shinisaurus > Shinisaurus crocodilurus. The sequence continues at coordinate 210,183,137 of CM037879.1, forward strand.
CACATCCAGAATAGGCTGAATATCACTTCCCTGGATTGATATGCCATTTATTCATTTATTAAATTTCTATACTGCCCAGTACCAAAGCTCTCTGGGCAGTTTACAAAGATTACATTCACCACCAGCACCTCTTAGCTTCAGTTTGTTAACCCTTCATTCTAAGTTTCAATTCAATAACATTCTGTACCTACAGATTGTACTTTCAGGTGATCCAATGCAACTAGGCCCGATAATAAAATACAAGTTTGCTGAAGTTTATGGATTAAATGTTTCCCTGTTGGAGAGACTGATGTCTCTGTCTCTGTATCAGAGAGATGAGCATGCTTTTGGTGCTTGTGGATCATACAATCCTCTGTTGGTAAGTTAACTGGGGAATGAAGTTAATTGTTAAATCTGTAAAGTTACTTAATATAACAGTTAACCAGTGATTTTGCTTTTATCAAATACAGTCATGCCTTGGATTGAGAGCATAATTCGTTCCGGAAACGTGCTTGTAATCCAAAACGCTCTTATATCAAAACAAAATCCCCCCCAAAAAAAATTGTACAGAGATTTTTAATTTAAGCCGTACTACAGTACTTGTATTGCAAGACGTCGCTTGTATATCAAGTTAAAAAAAATTAAATAAATATTTAAAAATTTGCTTGTCTTGCAAAACGCTCTCAAACCAAGTTGCAATCCAAGGCATTACTGTATACAAAGAACTGTAAATCTAAGGCACTTCTCTCATATAGCCTTGTTAGCTACCTCTTGCCTAAATGCAACAAATATCTGCTGATTGTATATACTCAATCTTGATTAAACGTAACCCTACAGATATTCTCAAAGCATTTGCTTTACTTGGTTTCATTAGGCTTTTCAAACAAATGCAATCACCATTTAGTGCCACAGCCTTAAGGCTCCAGACATTCAGCTCCCCATCCTACTGAATCAGTGCCATAGTCTACAGTTGAGGGCAATAAAGGAACATAAGTTTCTCTTAAGGACAATGTGGCTTGGACTGTTACAGCCTCATCACCACATGGGCTGGCAAGGGTTAGTATCAATTAAAGCAACCTGTACATCTAAGCTACAGAGGCACCCACCCCTGATTTAAGGTAACTTCTGAGGGCCAGGGAGCTGCACCCCTGACCGTCTCCGCTGAATTTGCCATCATGGGGGCGGGGGGAAGCAATTTTGCTTGAAAACAAGGCACATGGGGAGCACACGCCTTTGGAAGCAGAATCGTGCTCCTGGGGGGCAGTGGGAGCCACAAGAGATAGGGGGCCTGTGTGTTGCCCACCCCTATCTTAAATCATGGGTGGGGAGCTGGTGGTCAGCCTGTGAAGTTTTCAGTTCTGGCCTGCACTTCCCCTTTTTGCCCCTACCCCCTTCCCCTAACTGGGATTTATGCTTTTTTTTTTTTTAAGGTTCCATTGGAGCCAGTGGAAGCTGCTTCTTTTTCCAAGCCTAATTGCCGCATTGGGCAGGGGGATCTTTGTTGAGACCACAGCGGAGGGCATGTTTGTGTGTGGGATGTGGGGGGGGGGTATGAGAGAGAGAGTATGGGGTGGCCCTGCCCATTTACTGTTTTCATGCAGTCCCCAGAAGATTAGCCATGTGGAATTGGGCCCTCATGCTGAGCTGAAAACAGTTCACCACCCATGCCCTAAATGGAGCCCATCAGGAAGCCAAGTGGAGCTCATCAACAGCAGCATTCTTTCAAAATTATCTAAGTACAGCTGTGCCTCAGTGTACAGTTCCAGATCATGGACTTTGCTGTTCTTTGCTTGCAGATTACAAAGCTTGTGAAGAATTATAGATCACATGCTACGCTGCTCACATTGCCATCTAGACTCTTTTACCATAAGGAGCTAGAAGTCTGTGCTGATTCTTCAGTAGTAAACTCTTTGTTGGGATGGGAGAAGTTGCCAAGGAAAGGTTTTCCACTGGTTTTTCATGGCATCAGGGTATGTAATCATTTGTATATCCAAATGACTCTTGATAAATGGACTTTATCCACAAACGTGTACAAATGGGTATTGATGCAGCATTGTTATGTAAACACACTTGATGCCTTGTAGTTTGAATAAAGCAGAAAACATGTGTTATGTGAGTTCACCATTGCAGGAGAATATTTGGAATCTGCTTGTCCAGCTTCAGAAAACTTCAGTGAGCATTTGACCATTCCAGAACTTTAAATTAATTTGGAAATAAAGTCATTTATCTTTTGGTCCTAGCTGCCTTAAAAAACATTATAAAAGCCAGAGGTGGAAGTGGGCTCATTAGTCCTCTGTGACCTCCTGCCTTCTTTCAAGAAGAGTGGAACCTGTCTTGTTGACTAGTGGCAGTGCTAATAACAAAAGAGTTCCAGGAGGCATCCTGCAACCCCCGCAGCCCTCCCTGCAAACCCCCATGGCTCCCCTATAGTGTTCACAATCATGCCTAGTGGACAGTCCCTCTCTGTCACAGCACAATTGTACTGGTTTCTGTCGCAGCACATGCTTCATCTGTATCACTTATGAGCTGCTCTCTGGTGTGGGCCCACTTTATTTTGTGAACTGAAAGCAATATGAGGTCAGCTAAGATGGCTGATTTGCTGAAGGGCTGCAGGGGAATCGATCCCCCATAGCATCAAAGGCTCACAGTGTGGACTCCCTTACATACAGGGGAGGGGCCCTCCTCTACCAGGCATCACTGAAGGGTGCCCAGGACACGCTGTCACTATCCCCATGACCAATTTGGCAATTGTGAGAGCTTCAGAGGGAGAGACAGGAAGGAGTTCCAAAATAAAAGATGCTGCATGGGAACTGGCCCAGGTCACTTTAGGCAGCAGCCAGCAGCATATCCCCATCACCTGCCTGAGTGACGACTAGGACTGGGCAATGACGACGAGGGCAGCATTTTCCCCCTTACCAGCAGAGGGAGGGAGCAGAGCAGCTGTTTTGTTTAATTTTTTGAAGAAGAGGTGAACAGGGGAAGAGAGATGAAATTGGCTGGGTGGGGGTGTGTGGTTCCATTCCTAGATCATGGGTTAATCATCTTGATAAAATGCATCCAAGTTGTCTGAGTAATTATTACTTTAGAAATTATTTCCTTGAAAAATTAATTATATGGGGGGAAATAATTATATGGAAAGGGGAAGTTGGCAGGGGGTCGCTTACCATGCTGTGGGTATTTTAAAAAGGAACCCCATGTCTTGGAGCAGGGGTGGGGGGGATGTAGGCTGGAATCTGTATAACCATCTTGATGAAATGTCAACGGATCCAAGTTGGCTGAGTGATTACTTAAGAAATTAAATGGTTGCTTTGGTATGCTAAGTGCTAATATGCCTTACTCTGTTTGACCATGTAGAGTTTTGAAAAGTGCTGTGCTGCACCGTCTTCCTATTTCACATGCCTTTCAGCCAGCTGCACCATGTGACTTTTCTTAAATGCTGTGCCATGTGGCCTGCTATGCTGCATGGTCAATTGGAATTCATTAATTATTGGAGCCAGAAAGTCCGACTCTGTTTAGTGGGACTTGGTGACTGTGCATAGAACTTCAGCGTTACTGCAAGGTTACTCTTTCCTTGCTTTCCAGGGCAGCATATCCCGTCACATTCACAATGAACAGTATTGAGGCCCTGATGCAGACTCCATCATCCAGGCTGACTTCAGCCGACAAGCTCTGAATCAAGGAGATGGGACCAGATGCTCCCACTCTCACACTCCAGCAATCTGAGTGACAAAGTCATATTCTCGCAGGTTCAGCCTGTCATGGTACTTGAAGTTGGGCTGGTTATTGGGATGTCAATGCAGGGATGCCTTTTTCTGCTTTCCTGGCTTGCTGTTTTGGGAGTGACACGGCATGGACAGAGAGAGGTGTCAGAGACTTGAAACATCTGACTGAGAGGACCAAGGAACCTCATTGAAGCAAAGTTGACATTGCGTGGCAACTGGACGAAGGCCACTCTACATCTGTGTGGAAGCACAACCAAGAAATCAAGAACAGATATATATTGTCCAAAATCATCGTCTGTATACACTTCTGTGGAGCCTTTAAACTGGTGATTCGTGGACATGACAGGAGAGAGAAGTTGGACCATCCAGGAATTTTCCAAGGACTGGTTGGTCTTGTGTCCGTCAGTGCAGTCATGGAACTCCACCTGCAGAGTGCCAAGGTTTTGAGATATCTCTCTAAGACAGTCCAGAACAAACTGCTGGATTGCATGTTGATGGTGGCAAGGATCACATCAAGGAGGAGTTGAAGAGTGCTCCTTTTGTCGGCATTGAAACAGTGAACACCACAGACATTTGCACAGGCAGCCAAAATGTTCTGATATTCCGGTATCTTGACACAGAGGGTGCACCAGTGGAATGTACACTGGTGCTAGATTCTAGGACCCAAACCATCGCTACAGTCTTGCATTAGCAGCTGTCAGAGTTACTCCCTGAGGAGAGTGACAAGAAGAAAGTCATCGCTCAGAGCAACAACAGGGCCAGTGTGAGGGGTTTTACTGTTATTAATGACTTCAGTGTAATTGATATCGTGAGGATAAGGCAGGATATACATTTTTAAATAAAAGTATATTGCTTTTCATCGTTTTCATTTCTTGCCTTCCTAATGCAGGGCACTGAAATGCGTGAAGGCTACAATCCTTCTTGGTTCAATCCTACAGAAGCAGTCCAAGTAATGCGTTACTGTTGCCTTCTTGCTAAAAGCATCAATAATACAGTGTCAGAGGCGGACATTGGGGTGATTACACCTTACCGAAAGCAGGTAAGCCTCCATTCTATGGTAATGCAGTTTGCCTTTTTGTGTTTGGAATGTTTGATTTCATTGTTTGTTTTGATGTTACATTGTGGTTTTTGTAAGCTGCCCTGAAGGGTTTTAAAAGCCATATTGGTGGGATATAAATTTCAAAACTAAAAAATTACCTTTATGTTAGACAGTACAATAGTCCTGAATTTTCTCATAGGTCTGTTAACAAGACAGCTGAAGTTCTCAGAATATTTTCTCAGTCCGCTGTATGAGCCACTTGATAAATACCACTTCTGAAGTGAGAATCCCCCTCATTTTGTCACTCTAATAAGTTTTTAAAACAAGTGTACACTCTATCTTTGGACTTTGTAGCAAAAATTAACAGTTCCTGATCAAGTGAGTTTTGTGTATACAGAATATAAAATGTATATATTAAAGCTTTAATATTAAATTATGTATAACATTTTAAAAGGTATGAGAAAGTGCATTAAATCAAAGATGGGTCTGCATCTAAGGTTTAGTAACATGTTTCACAGGCAACAAGGTATTTTCACACAAGCCACCTAAAAGTATGCTTGTCCTCTGTTATGTTTGTCATGTGTGATTGTACCTTTAATAAATGTTGGTTTTACCATTTAATTAGAGATAGTGGCAAAACATAGCCTCTCATGAGAAATTTCCCAAAGACACTGTAGTCCTGGCTGGAGAACAGGCAGTATACACACTTCCTTTGCCTTGTCTTCTAAAGTAATTAAATTTGACTCATAACTTAGCTAATTTCTCACAAGAAATGCATTTGTTTGGGAAGGGTATTCTTCCATTCATCAATCACTTGCCTGCTTTTTTATCAACCCCAGCTGAAAATTGGGTTTCATACTATGTTCTAGGGAAACCTGTAGTTCCTCAGAAGCATATTGGTGGTGCCTCAGTTAGAAGATTGATGATGGCAGACAATGGCCTGAAAAAAAGCTTTACTGATCTTTCCTTTTCTCTGTTGGGTGTTTTAAGGTGCAGTCTCACTTCATGTAATAGCTAGGCCCAATAGACTGGCCAATGTCTTGCATCGAAGCGTGTGTTCCAGAATCATTTGCAACATTCAGTGCCCACTTAGAAGATACACTACATGGATGAGTTTGTCATAGGGAAAATCAGAGGAGTATTTTCAGTGTATATTTAGGTACTCTAAATGTGCTTCCAAAGTATCCTCTCTCCATCAGTCTTACTGCTTCTGCTAGTGACTGGCAAGGCCAGCCCAGCAACACCCATCAATGCCAAAGAGTGCTAGTAGCTCCAAATTACAATAACAGGTAGCTTTCCTATTAGGATACTTTCTGGTTTGCTTTAATGTGTCTCGGGAAGGTGACATCCAGGGATGTTGAAGAGTCCTTGGTTTCGAGTCACGAGTCTTTGGACCCGAGTCTCGAGTCCGAGTCCTTGGTCCAAAATGGTGACTCATGAGTCACGAGTCACTCCCAAAGCTGACTCCACCACGAGTCCCTATTAAAATCAATGGATTTTTTTCCCAACAAAATAAGGCTATTTCAGATGTGTGGCTTAAATAAATTCGTAGGCACAAGTGTGCCTTTTTATTTCAAAACACTGCAACTGATTTTGGCAAGAACAGACCAGGCAGACACACCCAAAATAACCAGACAGGCAGAGAAGGCAGGAAACCCCAAAACAGGCAGGCAGAGGCCTTTGTCTTGGACAATTCAAACTGTGGAACTGGTTAAGAAGAGGCCAGGCAGGCAGAGGAGGCTGGGAACCCCAAACAGGCAGGCAGAGGCAGCCAAACCCAAAATGTCTGAAAGGTTGCATTTTAGGAAAATGATTTCAAAAAATAAACTTGCTGTACTTCCTAAAACCTATCCATGTTTCATTTGAGGAACACGATTTTGGAACACAAGTCCTTGGTCTCGAGTCCCGAGTCGAGTCTCGAGTCCCATTAAAAATATTGGGACTCGAGTCAGAGGGGGGACACAGTCCGACTCACGAGTCGAGTCCTGGTGTCCGAGTCCCCATCCCTGAACATCTGGAAGAAACCCAAAGCCACAGCTCTTAGGGAAGGAAGTGGGCCTCTCCAAGAGGAATCTCTGGCAGTTGCTTGGAGGTATCCACTCTGGCTGCTACTGACATGTTTTGTGCACTTTCATAGAGCTGGAAGGGCCAAGAAAAGAGTGGATACCTTACCTTACCTGCCTGCTCCAGTTGGACTGCCCCCCCCACAGGGCTAACTGACATCTGCAGCCCTGTGGGGAAGAAGGAACGACGGAGGCTGGAGCAGGCCGAGGGAACATCAGGGCCTGCTCCAGTTGGACTGCCCCCCCCACAGGGCTAACTGACATCTGCAGCCCTGTGGGGAAGAAGGAACGACGGAGGCTGGAGCAGGCCGAGGGAACATCAGGGCCTGCTCCAGTTGGACTGCCCCCCCCACAGGGCTAACTGACATCTGCAGCCCTGTGGGGAAGAAGGAACGACGGAGGCTGGAGCAGGCCGAGGGAACATCAGGGCCTGCTCCAGTTGGACTGCCCCCCCCACAGGGCTAACTGACATCTGCAGCCCTGTGGGGAAGAAGGAACGACGGAGGCTGGAGCAGGCCGAGGGAACATCAGGGCCTGCTCCAGTTGGACTGCCCCCCCCACAGGGCTAACTGACATCTGCAGCCCTGTGGGGAAGAAGGAACGACGGAGGCTGGAGCAGGCCGAGGGAACATCAGGGCCTGCTCCAGTTAGACTGCCCCCCCCCCACAGGGCTAACTGACATCTGCAGCCCTGTGGGGAAGAAGGAACGACGGAGGCTGGAGCAGGCCGAGGGAACATCAGGGCCTGCTCCAGTTAGACTGCCCCCCCCCACAGGGCTAACTGACATCTGCAGCCCTGTGGGGAAGAAGGAACGATGGAGGCTGGAGCAGGCCGAGGGAACATCAGGGCCTGCTCCAGTTGGACTGCCCCCCCCCCCCACAGGGCTAACTGACATCTGCAGCCCTGTGGGGAAGAAGGAACGACGGAGGCTGGAGCAGGCCGAGGGAACATCAGGGCCTGCTCCAGTTGGACTGCCCCCCCCCCCCACAGGGCTAACTGACATCTGCAGCCCTGTGGGGAAGAAGGAACGACGGAGGCTGGAGCAGGCCGAGGGAACATCAGGGCCTGCTCCAGTTGGACTGCCCCCCCCACAGGGCTAACTGACATCTGCAGCCCTGTGGGGAAGAAGGAGGAGGCTGGAGCTTCTTGAGACACAGAGAATTACAGAAGTAATAATTAGTATTCCCCCTTCTTCCCTCCCCATTCCTTTTCCCCTGTGTGTCGTGTCTTTTTAGATTGTAAGCCTGCGGGCAGGGACTGTATTGTTAATTGTTGTAAACCACCCAGAGAGCTTCGGCTATTGGGCGGTATAAAAATGAAATAAATAAATAAATAAATAAATAAATAAATAAATAAATAAATAAATATATGGGCCCTTACTTGAGAGTCCATGAACAGTTCTTGATTTTTAAGGCGGCTTAAATTGAGAACATCTTCTCTTAATGGAAATTTTTCATGCATTCCATCTACTTATCTAAATCTTCACTTTGAGAAATACTAAGAATGTATGACTTAACAAAAGCCATAGTATGACAAATGATAGGTAGATGAAGGCTATGTTTTAAGAAAATAGAATTCAAAAAGATGAAATACGTTCAATTTCAGCACTTGAACTTTTTAAAATCAACCATTATGCTCTCTCTTATGCTTAAAGCTCATTGTGAAATATCATAGCTGAAAAGTAATTGTCACATTGTCCCTGTTTTTAGGTAGAAAAAATCAGAATTCTCTTACGCAGTGTGGATCTAATGGACATCAAAGTCGGCTCAGTAGAAGAGTTTCAAGGGCAAGAATTCCTGGCAGTCATTTTATCAACAGTATGTATTGAGGCACTATTGGTGTGTAGCACTCAAGTGGTAGTCAAAAAGTAGGATGTTGAAGCAGCAGAAGGATGCCGGAATAGGTGGTATTGTTAGTGACCAGTAAAGAGGTTAGGGGGGTATGTTGACACACAACACAATCCTCTGAATGCTTACTCATGAGCAGGTCCCAGTGTGTACAATGAAGCTGACTCCCAGGAAGTGTGCATAGGATTGCAGCCCAAGTATTATCTTATTTAAAAGGCAGCCGTGTTACATTCCCTGCACTGTGCTGATTTGTAAGGCTTATTATAATTCAAGGAAAGGCTTATAATTCAACCTGGAGATTGATTTCACTGTTTTGGGTTTTGATTTTTCATTTTAAAATGTACCCCTTGATTTGGTATCAGATTTGTTTGAGCCATCAGATTCACAAAAGCTGCTTTCCTGTAGCCCCTCTAACTACTCCCGTTGCTGCTGGACCTTGGATTCCTGCTTTCATCCTTGCATCCCAGTTCCTCTGTAATAATTGGTGCAATAGAATAGGGTATTATAGGCCTTAGAAGCTTCTGTTTGGGAGTTCATGCAACTGCTCCAACCAGTCACAGCAACCTCTGATGTTGCATAGACACTTAGTTATGGTTGTGCAGCACAAGCTGGGTTCTAACAAGGTCAGCTGCCTGTACTAACACAAGATGCTACAGTGGGTCTTTGGCATACAAACAGGGTGGGATTGTATATCCATTTGTAAAACTTAACATTGCTGTTTGTATTCCAGGTCCGGTCAAATGAAACTTTGTTCAGTGATGAAATACACTTTTTAGGCTTCCTTGCTAATTCAAAGCGCTTTAATGTGGCCATTACCAGACCCAAGGCATTGCTCATTATAGTAGGAAATCCTCATGTCCTTGCCAAAGTAAGTCTTGCTTGTTTGATCATCTAATTCATGTTGGTTTGATTCCATTGGAAATGTTAATTTCACAGAAGTAGATAGCAAGTTGCCTGTGCCCATCTCTGGTATGAATATCACTGTAAGAGTTAATATGCTAGTGCTTCTCATTTAGACCAGGCGTGAACACCCCAGTTCAGACCTTGCCACCCCCTGAAATTCAGGGGGATAAAAAAAAATGTAAAATGTATAAAATCTGGATTATTATTTTTTTGCAAACAGAATGTCATCTGTAGCTGCTATGGAGTGCCCTGTAGCATTTTTAAAAATATATATTATTAGTCGTTTTTGGAGTTGGTGGTTGTGGGGCAGCCAGCGGGGGGGGGGGGGAATGTCCCCCAGACCTCCTGAAGTTTCCCACCCCTGATTTAGGCCATATTCATATCTGTTTGTCCATCCCAGCTTTTCTGCTTTAGGAAACATTAACCCCTGGGGGAGTCGAAACAGTAATGACATGAAATGTAGCAAACTCAGACATGGTTGCATTGAAAGATGGAACAGTGTGAGAAACCACAGGAAGCTGGTGATCGGAGCCAAAGGAACCCAAGTGTGCCAATGGAAATGTAGCTTGATAAGTGTTTTTCAGTCTTGGAGTATTTGACATTCTTATTTTTCATAATAAGTGACTACTGGGCTGGCCCAAGACATTTTGCTATATGAGGCAAAGGACAAGATGGGGCCCCCCACCCCTTCCACATACAGAAGCTGACTGGACTGGCAATTGAATCTTACCTCAAAACTGGTGGCAGGACAGCATCCTCCACTGCGCCTGAGGGCAGCAAGCTAGGGGCACAGGACAGGCTGTGTGGCACAAACCACTCTGTCCTCAAGCACCTTGCCACCGTCCTGCATGCCAAAGTATCTGCCACCTGAGGTGGATGCCTCACTCTGCTTTATTTTATTTTATTTATTATATTTATACCCCGCCTTAATGTTAGAGCTGGCCCTTAGTGGCCAAGAACCATCATGGTTCATTTGTGGCTGTTTGTAAAGTAATGCAAACGTACTAAGAGTTGACTGCCTATAGAAAGACCTACTCTATATCTTTGCCACAAAATGGAGTGCTTTTTTTAAAGCAGCAACATACTGCATGTCCAGTGGATGTACGGCTGGTACTGTGTAATGGATGCAATTGTCATTTTTTATCAACTACAGTGAGATTCTTTCAGTTCTTAAAAATAAGACAGACAATCATGACATGTGAGAAACTTAGGCCCTCACTGAAAGGGCACTTGAAACAAGTGCATGTCTTCTATTTCTGTCCCCCATCCCATGAGCATTGTTTTCCTCTACTTAACAGCTATTTGAGTCACAGTAATAAAAAATTGAGTAAACACAGCATGTTTCTGATAGGTTATGCTTTCATCCTCATCCTGCATTCTGGGTGTGTGTGTTTTTACTCCTGGCTCACATTTTGTTGTGTAATTTATGCATAAGTAGACCTACAAGCCAGTGTTTCTAGGACATGGTCATAGACAGGGTAGTAAAAAATTATTACCAGATTTCAGCCACCTGTCTTTTAGAGTCTTCTTTCTATAACCCAAACATGCCTGGGACAAAAAAGGTCCCAGAAATCTCCATAAGAATACACTTTATGGGATATTTTGGACCCTGAACAACTGAAACAATTATGGAGGAACAAAAGAAAGCCATCAACAGCTCATCTTAGTCTCTTTTGATAGCCAAGAACAATAGCAAACATCTCCTTCAAACAGAAAAGAAATCCATTGAGGGAAGTTTTATGGAAACCAGCGAGAGCCAGTGTGGCATAGTGGTCAGAGTGTAGGAATGGGACTCTGGAGATCTGGGTTCTAGTCCCCACTTGGCCATGAAGCTCACTGGGTGACTATGGGCCAGTCACAGACTCTCAGCCTAACCTACCTAGCAGGGTTGTTGTGAGGATAAAATAGAATTATGTAAGCCACCAAGGGTTCCTTGCAGGGAAAAAAGGCAGGATATAAATACAATAAATAAATAAAATAAAATAAACCCAGAGTCCTAGACTAAATCCTGGATGTCTTCTCACCATTAATTTGGCTAGTCTTCAAAGAAAGTGGATAGAAGCTGGCCAGACACATTCGCATGTAATGCTAAGCATGTGTAATTCATGGTTTGTTGCTCTAGACACAAACTGCCTTGCAGGTAACCAAACTGCAGGTTGTTGTCCCCATTCCTGTTCTGTTTTCCACCCACCCCTTCTGCCTGTTCCGTCGTGGTGTACTGAACACCTTCACAGTACTGCAGGACTGGCATGGCTTCACTGTGTCAGCTCCTTGTTTACCATTGGGCTTCTGCAGAAACAGGCCATGTAGATTTCTCAGGCAATCTTTGGAGGAACCGCATGTCTGACTTCATGGAGGAGAAGGACCTATGAATGCTCACCAGCAGCCCCTTGGATTGTTTCTGCATGCATCTTTCCCTCCCCCTCAACTTGGCGAGTCTGAAAGAAAGCATATCAGTGAAAGTTTTGGAAAATTTAACCATCCTCAAACAAGAGTAGGGGATTACCTTGGTGATAGGGTAGGGTTTTTATTTTATTTATTTTATTCAATATATTTGTTCACTGCCCATCAGCTGAAAGGCTCCCTGGGCGGTTTACAAAGAGAAACAAGATAAAAACAATCATCTTAAAAACAAAAGAACCCTTCAGGTAGGGTTGGTAGTGAAATACTTCCACCAAACTTTGGGCATCACATGGTGTAAGCAAATCTGACTCTGGAGGTCAGTAATGTTTAAACTGGTGCAGGGGGCTGTGTAGGGAGTATACAGCAACAAGGAGAGATCTTTCTGGGGTATTGCTTTTGGGTCAATGAGGTCATAAATGCCTTGCAGTGATGAGTTGGGAGCTTCCCCAGAAAGATAGTTGCATCCTGAGCAGGAAGGTAAACAATTGCTTCCCTTGTGCTGCTGCAAGGCATTTATCTGTATCAATGGGATGTAAAGGTCGGTATTCAGGGGAGAGTTAAGTGGCATGGTGCTTTTGACCTGTAGTTCTGTACAAAGGCTCTTAGATCAGTTGTTGCTCCTTTAAATCCCTCTCTGCTCTAGCAGCAGAGGCAGGGCACTCTGTCTTGAAAGGGAGGGCTGCTCAGTTAGCAGTGGGGTGGGGATTGACTCCTGTTGCCAGGCAGATTGAGGCAGGCAGACTAGTTAGGGAAAGGTGCCAGCAAGAGCAGGGCAGTATTTCATTTTCTGGCCATTCTTGCCTGTTGACACTGTTTCCCAGTGGGCAGCTTGAGAAGGGCACTGAAGCAAACCAGGGATAAGCCATGGTTCTGGATTCAGATGTAACAAGAAGCCAGAGTTCATAAACTAGCAACAAACCATGGCTTATAATTTGTAGTTTGTTGGCAAATGACAATTTAATTAAATTTAAATTAAAGCTGCACTTTAACAGGGATTGTTAATTGTTGTGAACTGTCTAGAGAGCTTCGGCCATTGGGCAGTATAGAAATAATAAATAAATAAATAACACACCACAGCATGGCTTAGCATTACGAATTAGGATTGCATCCTTATCCAGGGTGATGTGGAAGTAGCTAAACAAAGGATAACATGATTTTGGGAGGGAATAAATTGGCACCAAAAATTGGCTTTCTCCATCCTGATTACCAATTAACAAGAAGATGTTGGCACTGCACATCTAGCCATCTGCCTCTTTAAAGAAAAGAAAAAGGGGGGGGGAGGGTATTCTGATCGTGGATCACCATAGTTGCTAACTTTTAGGACCTTTAGGGAAACTGTTGAATAGTCTCAGATGGTGACCAAATCAGGATTTTCAAAGATCTGCAAAAACTAGGTGGGCTTTCATTTTGCCTTTTTTTCTTTTCCAGTAAAGTTATATTAGTGCTCCAAAACTCAGGAAAGACTGAGGAACAAAAGCATATTTGCTTCTCCAAAGAGCAAGTCTTTTGACAGTTCTTTCTTGTATATTGCAGATCAGAGTGAGAGGTTAGAATATGCTTGATGTAGTCCAGGTCACACAATGCCACCTTAAGTTTCCTAGCAACACATTCTTATGTGAAATCTATCTGTGTATAATGTCCTAAACATATATTCCTTTTTAGGCCTGCCAGTTTCAAATACTGTAAGCATATATATCAATTGGTGCACTATCCATTGAAAAAAAAATTTTTTTTTAGCATAAGTAATAAATAGTAAAGACTTTACAATCTTTCTTGCTTTGGTCAGGATCCCTGCTTTTGTGCTCTCTTGGAATACAGTTTGACAAATGGAGTTTATATTGGCTGTGACTTACCACGAGAACTAGAAAATCAACAAATGTGAGTGTCTTTTCAGCGCTATTGTGGAGGGGTGGAAGTGGAAACTGATAGATCAGTAGAGTCTATTTAAAAAAAATCCCGTTTAAAATGTATAAGGAAAAAAACCTACTAGTAATGTTACTATATTTGAAAATAAAGTGTATGTGTGTATAAAATAACTGAAGCTGCAATCCTGTGCTCCCTGGGAGAGGGTGTCCTGGAGGCCATAGGATGGATGGAGAGGCACCATGGGGAGGCAGGCCCGCCCCTGCAAGCCTCCTCGTTGTGGGTACGGAAACCTCATCCCATCGCTGCTCCACCATCAATGCTCCAGTGATCATGGCAAAATGGGGCATTCTGGGTATGAAGGCTTTGGCTCTGCTGGAACCTCCTGTGCCCCCCCCCCCCCCCCGGAGAGATATCATACTCACCTGCCCGTGTGAGCCCAGTGGGACTTTGGATGTGATGAGGCTTCTGCTATAGATTCTCCCTCCCCCCTGCTCTCATTGAATTGCTCTGCCAGTAAAAAAATAATAATTCAACTATGAGTCTTTGTAGAGCTTTGGCATCTTGACAGACTGGGAAAAACAAGTTTTGGCAATATATATCAAGAATAGGTATGCTTATAGCCATACTGATGTACAAAAAGGTACTGACTTTTAGAGATGTTTTGGATTTTGACATATTTGTGTGGATATCAAAGTACTACACGTAGTACTGAAGAGTTCAGTGAGTACTGTGAATTCTGTTTGAACCCTCGCCTCCTCACAGAACTACAGTTCCCACAGTTCTGTAGGAAGAGAGCATTACTATTAAACCTGTTCAAGTACGTAAGATAGATACATTCTGTGTTATCTTTAGCTGTAGACACTATTCTCAGCTCTCTGGATTTGGTTGTTTATCTAAAATCATGTGTTCAATAACAGGGTGTCAATTCATGCTGTTTTATCACTTGTCTTATTTTCTTTTATCTACAGATGTGACTAAGAAGAATTGCTGTCCTACCTGTAAGCCTTCTTGACCATGTCTTTGCCAAAGATTTGATGAAGAATATAAAACTAGTGCTTCACTAGCAGATTAAAGGACTTTTTTTACAGTTGTTTAAAGGGACATGGCTTAAAATAGAATATTTGTTAAATTATAATTATGATTTCAAAGTTGCTGTATATTTATGCTGTAAAAAATAACAAAAATGATTAAAGTTTTCTGCATGTTGTGATCTGTCTTGTGGCCTTGTAGATATAATAAGAATTATCATAAAGGACAAGATACTACTTTTTTGAATGGCAGGTGAACCAGTCCTAGCTGAGCCCCATCCTCATGCACATATTGGTAGCAGATCTGTCTTTTATACAACCTAATGAAATAATCTCCCTGACTTAACATCCCTCCAGAGTTTTCTGTATCTTTCTTTGGCTTGGAAACAGAATGGGAAGCAACTCTCTCCAGCACTCTCCTTATGTGATTAATGGGCAGAAAGTTTTCCTATCAATGGGTTCTTTCTCTTAACCTGATGATTAAAGGATCCCCACCACCACGACTACCACCACCTTTGGTGGAATTTGATCTCCCTCCCATCTTAAAAGCACATCAGTAATTAGCCTCCTATCTCTTCTTTTTACCCAAATACTTTTTTCTTCCACCCCAGAACACAAGGGATGGTTGCTTTTTTTTCTTGTGTTTCCTCTTTTAAGTAGAGATTCTTAGATGTTTGAGAAATCCTGTGAATCTCTTGATAAGAGATATGTTTCTCCTCACCAGGAATAATTTGGGGGAAACATTTTTATTTATTCTGACCTTTCTACCCCTTCTATCTATATAAAATATAATCAAGAGAGCTTACAAACAATGAAACAAACAATAATTAGGTAAAATAATCTAAAGCTGTACAACTAGGTTAAAAGGTTTTAAAACAGCAGTGAAATTCTTAAAATCAATAGATTGGAAAGGCTGTCTGAAATAAAACTGCTTTTGCTGCTCATCTAAAAGCAGCAATGGAGGGCCGCACATTACCTTCGCTTGGAAGACTATTCCAGATTCTGGGCACCATGACTAAAAATGCCCTTTCTTTAGTGCTTACCAGCCATACTTCCAAACATGGGGGGGACTCAAAGAAGGGCTTCAGAGGTCGAGTGAAGTTGTCAGGCAGGGTTTCATGGTTAGAAGGCAATTCTTGGAATACTCTGGTCCCAGGCTGGTTAGACTTTGAAATTTAAAAGAATTAGTATTTTGAACTGAGTTTAGAAACAAATTGTCAAGCTGGTACAGGATCAGTGTAATCTGGATTTTAAGCCTCAATTTATTCAACCTCATCCAGTAGAGAACTCTGATCTGATTATCACTTCAGAACTTCTGCTTCCCCATTATCAGACGATGGATGCAAGAGATGGGTATCCATGCATATTGGTTACATCCTAGTCCAAATCTTTAGATGACATTATCCAGAAGTTTCATGTTGCACAGAATGGGAACCAAGGGCCACAGGGTGAAGCAGTAGTCTCCCAACATCACTTTCTGGAACCTATCTTCCAGAAAGAGCCAAACCGGACCCCAGTATGGTGGCTCCTAGTCTAATCACAGCTAGGCAGCCCAGTGTTGCTGAACAGCCTCCAGACATGGTTCAAGACTGGGGCCCAATGCATATTTTGCATACACAAAGAGCATTCCCTGCCATCCCTATCACCACCTGAAATCTCCCTGGAGGTGGGAAGACCCATATGCTACAGCAACTATACCCAGGACTATCGGGCACCACTGAGAACCATGGTAAATGTAGTCTGTGTGAGTCCTAGCATTCCTGGATGCAGCATCTATTGACTGGTTCTACTGAAGCCCTCCTTGCAGCCCTGCACCCAGTTAAATTGGGGGTGGGGCAGTCATCCTTTTTGGATTAGTCTGGTGTTGGATCTTTCCCCTTTTCATGCCTTGCCCCTTTTCTGTGTTAAAGTCTTTGCAATTTCTCCAAAGAAAACAAAGTATGTCTGTGGTTGTACTTCAGGCAGTAATTAAGCACTTGAATTATTTTTAAATTATAAAAAATCTTTGAATTTCTCATTGTGATGTATGTTAAAATCATAAAAACAATAAGTGTTAATTCAAATGTGTATTAATTAACATTTAGTGTAACTGCTTTATGGGAGGCGGATACCTTTCTACCCTCCTAGGCATTTAATTGCATACGATGGGAGATGTCAGCTGATTTAACAGGTCTAGTTTTTTATTGAAATTGTTTTAGCGGTTTAAACTTTTAAATTTGTATATTGAAATTTTATGCTGTATTTTCTTGTATCTGTGTTTTGTATTTTGTGAATTCCTGTGAACTGCCCAGAGAGCTTCAGCTATTGGGTGGTATAGAAATGAAATACATAAAATAATAACAACAACAAGCACTACTAGGTATTAGTTGCATAATCAGATGATACCTCACTGACTCTTAGGTACTGGGTTGTACCTGAGCAGTGGGGTTCCAAAAATCGGGTCCAAACATCTGGTGGATCATGAATATCTGGATGATGATGATAATAATAATTAATAATAATAATATGCCATAATTGGTGCCAATTAAGAGGTTTTTCCCCCTTCTTTAGGGGAGGCTGGGAGAGAAGGTTTAGCTTCTGTGTGCAGTGGTTCCGATCTGGATTGGGGACCCGTGCTGTTAAACTGGACTTCTTTTAAAAAGCTAGGATCAGCTACACACTATGCATTCAACATGCCGTGTAGTTTAGCCCTGATTCAGCAGTTCAAGTGAAGATGCATTTTGGCAGATAGAGAGTGGGCAAGTTTGCAAACACGGCAACCCACCCTGGCAATAAGCTGCAGTGAGTGGGTGAGTTGGTTGTGCGAACAATCCATGGTACGCCCAACATGATCAGGCTCACCGTGGGTTGTTCTCCCTCACCCTCAGTCCTCCCACAGGTATCCCAGGGGACCCCGCAGCAGGACCAATTTGTCTCCCACTCCCTGCCACAATTGCAAGCTGTTTTCAGGTTGCTGCAGCTTTTTCCCATTACCCATTCTTTCCCCAGAGATCACAAAAGCTGGCTTGACAGCCAGCTTTTGCGACCCATTTTGACAGCCACTGAGAGCCCCTTCAAAGTGCCCAAGTGGCACCTTGGAGGGGCTGTCTGTGCTTGCAAACCAATTTTAAAAATAAAATTGCACCCCCTACTGTGCACAGGTATTTGTGTACATTTTAAAATATTTTTTCAGTCTTTTGCTAGTGTGCACCTGTGCACTTAGAGGTCTGGAAATGGGCAGCTTCACCTGGGCAATGTCCAGGCGGGTACCTGCTGGCAAAGTGAAGCAAGTACCAACCCTAGACATTGACCCAGAGAGGGTTCCAATAGCCCCCCCCCCCTTTGGTTTGACAGCTGTCAAAAGGAATGTTGTCAGGCTAAACCAATGGCATGAGTGATCTGTGCTCACGAAAAGGGGTTGGTGGGATTTACAGCCTGTTTAAAAGCCTCCATGTGTGCCAATGGTGCCTCCATTCCTGGCTGCTTTGGGCTCTGGACCCACTCACTGCTGGCAGGTGACCCGTGGAAGGTGGGAAACCATGAAAAGGTTTCTTATGTGTGAACGTGCCCTTGGCCTCAAAAATGTCCCCTCTTCCAACGTATTAGAACTTATCACTTGCCTGCATCATTTGTACCCCTTTCAATCAAGGCCCCTGAAGAGATGATGTGCCCATTATCTGAAGTCTCAAGAACTGAGGAAGATCAGTTAAATATGTTCTCGTTTGTTTTTCCTATGGGTGTGTGCACTACTTTCCCTGAAGGTTTAGTTAACTGTGTAACCCACATCTCCCTTATTTTGCAATCTGAAGCAGTCTTCAAACAGGGAATTTAAGTGTCCCAGTATACCGTGCTATTGGCCTAGCAGTGAAGACCAAAATAAAACCTCAAGTATTAATCTGATCCCATTATTATCTTAGTAGTTAGTGTACACATTCTGTGATGTGGAGATGCTATGCCCGTTGAGTGACCTCCAAATGGTAGCCAGTTCATCTGCAGTAGTCCAAAGGCTTCTGTTGTGGAGAATCAAAGCGTTGGACCCAGCTGCTAGATTGGGCAAGCAAACCAAGTTTTTAAAGTGGAAGATCCTGAGGCCCATTGAGCATGATATTCTGGGGAGGGAAATAGGAAAAAAGACCATGGTGTGTGTTTCCCCCCAGTTTCTGCAGCCCTCAAGTACTGCCAACTGAAGCAGGTCCTTTTCACCCTGCTGTGTAGCAGAGCTGCTCTGTACAATTGTGAGAGAAACAAAAACCCTTTCTGTTCCAGTAATAAAAGTAAAATCTTAGTAGCATATTACATTCAGCCCTGTGAAGATCTGTGATAGCAGACAATTTGGTGGTAGTGGCTGGAACAGTATTTTTGTATAGTTTGGAAGAGACCTCTTCCTTCTGTATTTTTTGAGCTTGAAATTATTTTTTTAGACTGGCAAAGTATCTTTAATATAGATGCAGCCAGGTGACATTTGTTTTCATAAACTATTAAAGAGCTGGGTTGTGCTCCTTTGTATACTCAATTATAGCCCCTGGTACATTCATTTTTCTCATTTTGATAGAATGTAATTATTCGTGGTGATAGGACTGTTCGGTTGATGCCTATTTTAGCAGCTCTCTGATACCCAGGAAAACAAATGTGTGTCCTGTTGTCTTCAGTTAATGTGGTATATTTGGAGTGGTAATTAACCTTACAGTCATTTGCCGTCTTTATGCATGATTCTTCCATCTCTAGAAGCAAAATATCAATTGAATATTCTTGGGAGGCGGGGAGATTGTTCAGCTGATGTATATTATGCAGGGGTTTTTTACCTGCTTAAAAGGCTCGTTCATTAATTCTGTTAGGATAAGTTTAACCAGGACATAAATGTGAATGTGGTAGTTCACTGTGAATAGTCTTAATCCTGTAAGATGTGTAAGGAAGACTGTCTCAAAAATACAGACTCTGCATTAAGCCGCTTTATTACAAATAGCTTCTTCATATGAAAGAAACACAGGTGTAATATTTTTTTCTTTATTCTTTATTTCCATAGTACCATCGCTATACATGGTGCTTTCAAAGGACAGGCATGTGACTGATCCCTAGCCCAAGAGGCTTACAGTCTAAAAATAGACCCAAGGAGAACAGAAAAAAGGGGAGTGAATGAAGGCAGCGGGTAAACGGGAAGAATACATGGTTACGTCAGTTACGCATACCTTGGCTTAGTTCAGGGATAGGGCATGTGTGGACCTCCAGATGTTGGACTGCAATTCCCATCATCTCTCACTATTGGCTGTGCTGGCTGATGGAAGCTGCAGTCCAGCAACATCTGGAAGTCCACACGGTCCCTACCTGTGCCCTCCCGGTGTGTTGGACTACAGCTCCCATCATCCCCAGCAGCATAGGCAATAGCCATGGTGGTTGGGGATGATGGGAATGGTTGCCCAAGTCATCTGGAAGGCACTGGGTTGGGGGAAGACTGCAGCAGAGTATTGGGGTCTAGGGCATTGTTCCAAAGACTTCATGGCAAAGGTGAGTTTGGAAGAGGGACATGGAGGGAGCGAAGGGGGCAGCCTCGCAGTCAGACACTTCCGGCCTCAGAAGGAGAAAAGGGGGGGATTATATTTCAGGAAGCAGGAGACCTTTAGACAGCTGAGGCTGTGGAGCTGGACAAATTAAGGACACCGGCAGGAATGTGCTGGGATATAAAAGCGGAAATTTGGCAGGGTGTGCAAAGCCATGGGGTGTTGTGAAGGTAAGGATGAGAAGCTTGTGCAGGACCTGGAATTTGGTGCAGGGATTTGAGGAGGTGGGATCGCATGATCAGAGCAATGAGCGAGGTGAATCATTTGGGCAGCAGAGTGCTGGACGGACACACAAGCAGACCAAGCGAGGCGACGGAACAGCAGTACGTCAACTTTGTATCTTCATAGGCTTTTTGAACTTCTGCAAAGGTACCTAGCAATTAGGATAGTAAGCGAGGCTTTTCTGTGAGGCTTGCGTCACAAGAATTATTAGAAAAATCTTTATAGTGTTCGCAAAATGACACCAAGAGTGGGGGTGCTACTCAGACATGTCACAGGTTCTATCTAATCCTGTCTCACACACACACACACACACACACACAGTCCATACAATATTCACTATCACAAACGTTTGTGGTGGTGACTGGGTGAAAAAATGGTATCATCCCATCACCAAGACATTGCACCTTTAGTTCTAGGGGAGAAAATTTCCTTGTAACGCAGGTGTAAGAAAACAAAGTCTCTTGCCTAAAAACTGAGTAGCAAACAAAACCACCCCCTGGGCAGGCACTTTTAAGCTAAACTATGCTGATATTTATTTTATTTTTTTGGTATTTTGGCCCTGCCTGCCGTGGGAATGCAGCCCCTGAAAACTTCTTCAAAATGGAATTTGGCCCTCAGGCTGAAAAAGGCTCTGCACCCCTGCTTTGAAGTGCCACAGGGCCCTTCGTTGTTTTTGCTGCAACAGACTAACATGGCTACCTCTCTGGAAAATGTGTTAATGCAAAAACCCAAAGCCAAATTTGCAACGATGGGACCTATGGTGCTCTAGATTCATCTTTCTATTCCTAAAGTATAAAAACAGTAAGAAATGGGTTCATAATACCGAGGTGTACTAAAATGCCAAGATCTAAATTTCAGCCCCTGGGTGGGACACTGGGACAGAACATCCGAACCAGACACAGGTGTATAGAATGTTGCCATATTGTGGTGTGGGAAGAACCTGTGGTCCTCCAGATGTTTTGGGGATTCCAGCTCCCATCAGCCCTAGCCAGCATGACCTGTGGTTCACACTGGCTCAGCTTGAGTGTGGAAAGCTAAGCAGGGTCAAGCCTGGTTATTACTTGGATGGGAGACCCCCTCCTCTAGTTTCCTGCATTGAGCAGGGGGTTGGGCTCGATAGCCTTGTAGGCTCCTTCCAACTCTATGATCTATGACCAATGTTAAGGGATGCTGGGAGTTGTAGCCCAACAGCATCTGTAGGGCCATGGGTTCCCCATCCCTGTCCCAGCCTCCTGAGCGAAGTGGACAGCCTACCTGAGTATCTGATTACCCTCTAATTAGCGGTCCATTACTTTCTAGAGACAGACCAATCCCATTTTGGCAGCTGGAGCAGGAAATTCATACCCCAAATGCTCTGGCACCCAAAATCTGCCCCTGGAGACCACCATACCGCTCTCTGCCACATGCTAAGCAGCTCTGCTGGCCTACCCAAAGTCGTCACAGCGCCTCCTAAGCACCTTTACTTGCCTCCTAGTGTTCCCTCACCGTTTGTGTCTCTATACCCTGGAAGCATAGACCCAGGGACAGGATTTCACCAGTGCTAGAAGGCTTAGGTTACCTTCTCCCCCTGCCCCGCCCCCCATTCATGCCTGACACTTGTTTTCTCTTCCCGTTGAATAGTGCCCACACACATCTGCACAATCATATACTCTGCAGGAATTTTCTCTCTGTACGCTAGGCCTAAAGCATGCCCCCGAAAAAGAATGGGAATCCACTGTGGACCTTACCTTGGGAGAGGTCCAGCATTGCAGGTTCTAGGCTCTGGATGATATCCCTTAGTTGAATTATATCGCTTGTACGTACAGATGCAGAATTTGTTAACACCTGGGCAACTCTATTTTTATAAATTAAATAAGGCAGTTACCTAAGCAATTCTTCCACCTCAGCGACAGCATCTGCGTCATCCAGTGACTCAGGAGGCATATTAAACCTTCTGTTTACAATCACATTAAGATATCTGGTGCAGATGTTCTGCTGTAGCTCTTACAGAAAAGGAAAAGCATCCCTCGGAAGAGAGTTTGCAGCAAAAGAAAAGTAGTGGCCTCATACTGGTTTTTCAGATTTCTGACACCACTGAATACAGCAATGATTCATACCAATGTAAGGATAATGCAGTCAACATTGCACTAGATGGGGCATCCATCTTTGAATTGCAGTATGCCTTCTCACCTGTTTTCTCTGAGACAAGATTTGGGAACTTGAGGAAGCAGTGACCTAAACAACAAACTGCAGCTGGACTCTATAGCATATATTCAGATCATGTTCATGAATTTGCTGGGGGCAGCTTTGGGGGTTTTGGCAGGAAAGTGCCTGCAAAGTTAGATGCTCTTTCCACATTTATTTAGTGATGTTGCTTGTAATGTTCGAGGAAAACATGTAGAATGTGCTATGGCACTACTTTGCTTTTACAAAAGGGTGACTGACATTCAAAGCAAGGGATGGGCAAAGGAAAGCTTCTAGTTTTCCTTTATTTGCACTATATTTACCTGTTCAGTCAGTCGACACATCCTTCTGCCCATCTATGTCTTACACTGAAACGCAGGAGTAATACACAGTTCTTAAGAATCAATACTCTGAACAAAGAGCAGGGCCTAGTTGGTCTGTATGAGATACACAAATTATTCAGGAAGATGAACAGGTCCAGATGACATGCTGTGGTTCATCGTGGGGGTTTTAACCCACGAGCCATGGCACCAGATTGAATATGCAACCCCAGCTTGGGAGTTGTCATGTCATGCGAACCCAGTGAATATGCAACCCTTAAACAGATCATGGTTGTTTAACCCTCACATAACCCACGCTCGCTGGGTTCACACGACAGCCACTGAGCAGGGGTTGCATATTCAAAATGGTGACCGCACATGCTGCAGCCTCACCATGGGTTAAATAAATACAGGTATTTACGGCTGCGGCCGCTCCATCCTGTAGGGCCAAACGGCCCCTCTGGGCATTCCAAGCTGCTGCCCCCTAGCGCCGGGAGGCCCGCACTGCGGTGACTGCCGGCTCCACCGGGGTCCGCCCACGTGCATGGGGCGCAGGTCTGCAGCGCCCCGCCGGACCCCATGGACAGCCCTGTGGTGCCTCCCCTGCTTGCCGCCTGGGTCGTATGAACTGGCCCACAGTCTCTTATATCCATTAATCACATTTGTAAGCAAATCCAGACAACCACAGAGATTTACAGTGAGAATTGGTGACTAAGCACAGCACTTAATTTATTTATTAAGTTCAAGGCAAGAGTGTCCCAAAACAGTGGGGCCACCTGTTATATAGTTAGGCAGCTTGAAGTCTGTAATTAAATTCACATTGATTTCTGCGAGTGCACAATCTAGACGTCATTGATAGTGGCAGTGACTCACCAGGACAGTTTGCACAACCTGAACCCACCTCTAGGTGCTCAGGAAAGTGGGAAAGCGCAGCACACCCCATTTACAGGAGCACTTACTTTTGAAAACTGACAAAAGGGTTTTTAAAAAAACACACAAAAAAAACCTGTTTTTGACAGGGCTAAACTGGGTCAGTTTTTTTTTACAGGGAAATATACAGATTTCATGGCTGCATATGTCCCTGTCATAAAACTCCTCTGCCTCTGATACTGGAAGTAGCATATGGCCATCAGGTCCAGTAGCCATTGATAGCCTTCTCCTCCATGAATTTGTCCAATCCCCTCTTAAACCAATCCAAATTGGTGGCCACCACTACACCTTGTGGTGAATCCCATAGTTTAACTATGCATTGTGTGAAGAAGTACTTCCTTTTCTCTGTACTGAAGCTCCCACCAATCAGCTTCTGGGATGTATTACGAGGCAGAAAAATGTCTCCCTATCCACTTTCTCCACATCATGCATAATTTTGTACACCTCAGTCATGTCATCTCTCACTAGTCTTTTCTCTAAGATAAACAGTCCCATATGTTGTAACGTTTCCTCAGAAGGGAGTTGCTCCAGCCTCTTTATCATTTTGCTGGTTTGCCAGCCAGATGGGTGATCCATAAATGTAAATAAATAAATAAATAAATAAAATTTTAGTTACTTTTTTCTGTATTTTTCCCAACTCTACAATATTTTTTTAGGGGCAGTGACCAGAACTGTAGATAGTATTCCAAGTGTGGTTGCGCCATAGATTTGTATAAGGGCAGTATGATATTGGCAGTTTTATTTTCAATTCCTAATTATGCCTAACATTGCATTTACCTTTTCCACAGCAGTGGCACACTGGGTCAACATATTCATTGAGCTGTCCACAACAACCCCAAGATCTCTTTCTCAGTCAGTCACCACTAGCTCAGATCCCATCAGTTTATATGTGAAGTAGGAATTATTATTTTTTTGCCCCAATAGCCTTTATTTTACACTTGCTTACATTGAACTGCATTTGCCTTTTTTATGTCCATTTTCCCCATTTGGGGAGCTCCTTTGGAGCTCTTCATAATCCCTTTTTGTTTTAACCACCTTAAAGAATTTGGTGTCAGCAGCAAACTTGGGACACCTCACTGCTCACTCCTAATTCCAGACCATTTATGAACAAGTTGAAAAGAATCGGTCCCAGTGCAGATCCCTGTGGGACCCCACTGGTTACATCCCTTTATTGGGAGAATTTACCATTTCTTCCTACTCTCTGCTTTCTGTTCTTTAACCAGTTATTGATCCACAAGAGGACCTTGCCTCTTATTCCATGACTGCTAAGTTTGCTCAGGAGTCTTTGGTGAGGGGCTCTGTCAAAAGCCTGTTGGAAGTCCAAGTAAGCAATGTCTGCTGGATCACTCCTGTCCACACGTTTATTGACACTCTCAAAGAGCTCTAAAGTTTAGTGAGACAGGACTTACCTTTGCAGAAGCCATGTTGATTCCTTTTCAGCAGGGTTTGTCCTTCTATATGCTTACTTTATTTACTTACCTGGGAGTAACTCCTATTGAATTCAATGGAGACATGTCTAGGATTGTGCCATAAACCATTCTGCCTAGACGGGTGCTTCCAGATTAGGCTTGTATTGTGCAGTCACCATACCTCACTGATGGAATTTTACTGGGGGTCCAGAATGCATCTTCCATTTGTAACCCTCCCGTGTTTTCCTACTGCTGCTTCCACCCTTTTTCTTTCCATAAAAAAAATCTGCTAAGGAAGGAAAGACAGAATAGCTGCACAGTTAATGTTTCCAGATGGAGGGCTCCTATGCATTGTGCAGCAATTCTTTTTCTCCTGAAAGGATTTTCTCTAGGAACAAAAAAGGTAGAAGTGGTGGAGGGCTACAAATGCAAGTCTATGGGTGCTTCCAGGTGAGGTTTTTATAGTGACATCATCCTGCGTTCACAGAATTTTACTGGTGGGTGGGTGGCTTTCCAGACGTTGTCTTCTTCTACTCAAAACCCTCCTGTGTTTTCTCACGGCTTCTCTCTTACTGCAGCAAATGCATTCAGGAGGAAAAGTTGGAATAGCTGCCTAATGCCTTCTACCGGTAATTGGTAATATTAGGGCTAGGAGCCCTCCGTCTGGAAACACCCTGTCATCTGGACCCTCTGTAATATTCCATGAGTGAGGCAGGGCGATTGCAAAATGTCTTTTGTAGGCACCCAATGCCTTTTAATTGGTAACACTAAGAGCCGTTCATCAGGAAGCCAAAACCAGCCCTTAGTGGTGGAGTTGGGTCATTTCAGATCCTAGGCTTAATGGTCTTATGGAGACCTCCTTTAGATGGCCACATGTATTACTTCAGTTGAGAAGGGCACAACTAACATTTCTCTTCCTCCCCTCTGACCATCACTCCATGCTTTAAAACTGCTTCTACATTCCTAATATGATAGAACAACTGCAAAGCTTGTCTGGCAACCCTGATAAAAAAAAGAAATACGGTACCCTTGAGTATGTGAGGTTTTGCATTTTAAACTCAAATCAGAGCACCATCATGACTACAGGAATAAAATGGAGCTGGTGTCTGCTGCCCTCCATCACCTGCTGCTCTCTGGGTGGTCATTTGGGTGCAGGGATGCACGGACATTGTAAAATCCGCTCCGTCAAATCCGCTCTGTCTGCATTTTGCGGATTGTCAGGTGCCTTTTGTTCTGTTGTCCGCTCACTGATGGAATTGGATTTTGCGTAAATGCGTTCGTACACATTTGTGCAAATCCCCACCAAAATGCGTGAATCCTCGAAAAATGCATATTTTTCACGCTTTAGCCTATGAGGGAAATGCACGTTTTGGGTCAGGGTTTTTTTTAAAAATGTATTTTTCTATGACTAAATTTGCATAAAATTACGTAAAGGGGGGGCAGTCTGTAAATTTGTGGAATCCGCACGACTCAGGAAAAGCCAGTGCGCTGCACAATCCACAGGTAGGATTCTTAGAAATTTGAACTCTTTGAGTCCATGCGGGTTTCCTCGACATACCTATTTGGGTGGCCCCCTGGCTGCGGGGCCCTGGACTTCAGGGTCAGCCCTTGCGTGCGGACACGTGCAGTTTCCCCAGCTCTGCAAGAGGTTCCAATCTAGCTTTACCAGGGAACGTTGCACTTCAATGCTTCCGAAGGAAGAATCTGATAACGTTCTAATAATGTCCTAAAAACACAGACCTGTGCACACTTGCATGGCACGCGGGCGTAAATCCCATTGAACGTGGTGCGATTTTTGCGGAGGACCTCGCTACCCGAACTAGGTGTTGGGGGCGGGCGAGGACCCAAGAGCTGGCCAACAAAACAAATCTTCCGTTGGGTTTGCACCAGCGACGTTTCATCGCCAGTAGCGCTCGCCCCCGCATTTCTCTGCCTGCTAACATCAAGGCACGGAGACAGGTTTCCGGGCCAACCTCGGGGACGCCTTCTCCGGGGACTTGTTTGCCGCTTCTGAGGTCGCCAGGTTAAAATCGGGTGAGCAGCCAGCGAGGCAGGCGCCAGAGATGCTGCTGCTGCCGCCGCCCACCAGCCGTTGCTGGGAAGCGTTTTGCAACAGCGGGCGGAGAACCGGGCCCAGCCGTTGGCTGTCGCCGCTCGAGTCGCAACGTGTTGCGTTGGGTGACTCTGCAGCTTCTGCTGTGATGCCTGCAGCCGCTGCCCCCTCCCGGTGCAAAGCCCCCAATCCCGCCTCTCCCTCCTCCTCCTCTCCAATTCCAGATGTTTAATCGAAGACCTGAAAGGACCTCTCTTGACTGCATTCAAGCGATTTCATTCCTCTGGGGCGCCCTTGATTGTTTTGCTGCTGCTGCTGCTAGTGCAGCAACAGCAAATCCCCCTGAATTATTTTGCACGTTGCAGCGGCGCCGGCGGCTGCAGATGGAAAATTCCGTGCAAGCGCCCGAATAATTAGCCTAAACAAATCGTCTCTCCCTTATCTTCTTTTGGGGCTGTGCGGGGTAACATCATCGTATTTAACGGCCAGGGAAGTGGGGGGAGGGACAGGCTCCCTTTTAGACCAAGTGGACTACTATGTGAAGGCCGGCATTTTTCTATCCAGCCGTTGCAGTATTTTTTCCCCCATGCATATATTTTGTTTTGGCGAGTCGTCCTTTCGCTTCCTCCTCAGCTTTGGAACCAGGAGGAATCCTCCCTGCCCCGCCCCCCCAAAAAACTTCACCAAGGTAACTAGGACGACTCTCTAGATCTCTCCAACAAGCCTGTTTCTCACCGCCTGCAGCCTCCGATTCGCTTTTGATTACCCAACAGAGCTCCGATTACATGTTTACTGCCTTGTTTGGTTGTTGTTGTTTTCTTACCTCCCCCATATATGCTTTTTGTCTTGTTTTTTCCAGTTATACGGTCCGGCGGCATTTTCATGCAAACTCGTTTGCGTTCTCTGATTCGCGTTAACGCAGCCATTTGGATCCCGTCTCTCTCCTTGCTCCGCTCTCGGTCGCAGCCTCGCTGCCTGGCCCTCGGTGTCGATTGCATGGCGCTTAGCGCGATCGTTGCCTGGGGAAGGAGAGGGGAGCGCGGGGGTGCGGACGTTCAGGTCGGCGGAGGCCACGGGCAGCCTCCTGGCCCCATTGCCGCAGTCCCCCGAGGGACTGTGCCCTTGTGCAAAAGAAGATGGTGCCCCTGCCGCCCTTAGCAAGCCCGGGCCGCGTCCTCCTCCCGTCACCACCACCACGCGGGCGCTTTCATTGGTCTCCTCGGGTGTTGTTCTCATCCCCGCAGGCTGGGACCGGCTCCGGATCTTTGGCCAGGTGACGGCCAAGCATTCCTTGCTGCTGCTGGACTCGCCCGGCGAGTGCCATCCGCCCCGCCGCCGCCGCTTATGCAACACATAATCGAAAACCATCCGGACATGGCAACGGCGCTGCTGGCTGGGGAGAAACTCAAGGAGCTGATCCTGCCGGGGCAGCAAGACGACAAGACGGGCTCGCTGGCGGCGCTGCTGCTGCAGCTCAAGCTCGAGCTGCCCTTCGACCGCGTGGTCACCATCGGCACCGTCCTCATCCCGATCCTCCTGGTTACGCTGGTCTTCACCAAGAACTTTGCCGGTAAGGGCAGCCTTATTAGGCAGGAGGAAGAGCTTACCGCGGTGGCGCTTAGGGATCCCTTTAGACCGCGGCGTGACAGGCAGGCGACCGGCAGGTGAAGCTTTTCCCCATCGGTAGAACAGGAACCGCTTCACCTGTTGAAATGCTGCCCGTCAAGGCGCTGAAAGGGGTGGATGGAGGAGCACACGCAATTAAAACGTACGTGCCCCTTCCCTCCCAGAGTAATGAGATGCTGGGATGGGGAGGCATCATCATTGCAAATAAAAGAGGCAGGTTTTGGGATCCCCACAAAAACGACCCCCAAACGATGGAGAAGAAATACACCAGGTGGCTGCAATGAGCCAGGGAGAAAGAAGAAACGGGATGTGCGAGGGGAGGCCCTGGCAGTAGGGTGCTAGACCCAGTGTAGTATAGCGCTAAAGGCCCAGTGCAATGTACATTTGAGTTTTCTGTTTTCAGTCTTTTCTGAAAAGTATTTTTTCTGTCTAATCATGCATATTATTGTGTCCTGCAACTGAGCTATGAATCTGTGTCCCTCCCACCCCCCCATTAGTGGAATCTCGCCTTTGCCATAAACTTAAGGAGAAGACGTCGGGACCCCTGTAAAATTCTGTGAACGAGGCAGGGTGATTGCACAGTAAAAGCCTTGTCTGGAAGCACCTTTATTTAGGATGCACTTGGGACCAGGATACAATGGAAAAGAGAGGGACAACCAAGACTGTGGAGATGAAGGGGAGTGGAAGACGAGAAAGTGTAGTGCGGACATGGTGCCTCCTGTAAGACTGGATGGAAGTGTGGCCTCATTTCAGGGAGGGAGGGTCAGTAGCCTCAGTGATTAACCCCAGCCATTTTTTTATTTTTTTTGTGGTGGAGCAGGGACAACACAGTAGAAGGAAGTGCACAGAACAGCCTTCCCCAACCTGGTGCCCTCCAGCAGTGTTGGACTACAACTCCCATCATGCTGGCTGGCATATAGAGGACACCAGCTTGGGGAAGGCTGGTGTAGAACTTTTCTCCTGGGAACAACCACTTTCCATTTACATGTATACTCCCTAGGGTATGAATTTTATCACTCCCCCCATAGGAGGACATGCCCTCTGCAGAGGGTCCCGGACACTTTTATCTACTCCTTTCCTGAAACTCATGGCCATATTTTCACTGCAGCTGCGAAGTGTGCAATGGGGTGAGGGGTTCCCAATCTCCCCAGAGGGGCCATTTTGCAGTTGCCCACGTGCTCCAAAAGAGGTGCTGTGCGCCCGCTCAAATAAGCTGTCATTGCTCCTGTTCTTCATGGACCGCTCCTTGCCATCCTTCCCATTTCCAGATATCTTGAGTTGGCCTTCTAGGGTTCTAGCCTAGGCCTTCTTCCATACATCTGGTTTTCTGTGTTGTCAAACATTTTTCTACAGAGGAGCATTAAGGTGTGCAAAACCCCACCTTCACTGTGGAGCAGTACAGCCCATCTGTAGGTTAACCACCTCAGCGACGCTGTAGTTCTCCGTAGTCCTTCTGCCTTCCTCTAGCCCAGTGTTCTCCAACCTTGGATCCCCAAATGTTTTTGGCCTACAACTCCCAGCATGCCCCAGCCAGCATGTTGGGAGTTGTTGGCCAAAAACATCTGGGGACCCAAGGTTGGAGAACACTGATCTAGAGGAACTGAGCCTTCCTCCTGGCATGCGGTTTCCTTGTGATCTGGCACAGCTGCCACGATTTCTTTTTAAGGCCATTACAGCTTAGGATCTCTTTCATCGTACCTGTTTATAATTGGCATTCTGTTGTCTGTAACTCATAGGACTTACTAAGAAGTGCCATCTTGCATATCCAAAGGCATTCAGATTGGTTTTAGTTCTAAGGACTAGCTGCAGGTGGATAGATCATTGCAGATGTATCCTTAATGATTTCCCCCAGAGCTATAGGTCTTCACAATTGCTAGGTATTACAGGTATCCATCAAGCTGTTTTTCCAGGCATTTGGGAGATGTATAAATGCACTGTAATAGGGTCTCTTAAAAATATATATACGACAACTTCTAGAGCAGTGTTCTCCAACCTTGGGTCCTCAGATGTTTTTGGCCTAAAACTCCCAGCATGCCCCAGCCACCTACGCTGGCTGGGGCATGCTGGGAGTTGTAGGCCAAAAACATCTGGTGACCCAAGGTTGGAGAACACTGCTCTAGAGGGATAGTCTTGTTAGCCTGTTGTGGCAAAAGTCTTCTGGCACCTTAAAGCAGAGGTGGGGAAGCTGTGGCTCTTCAAATGTTGTGAGACCAACTTCCATCAACCCCAGCCACCATTACCAATGGTCAGGGATGATGGGAGTTGCAGCTCAACAAAATCTGGAAGACCGCAGGCTTCCTACCTCACCTTATATTTATTATATTTATACCCCGCCTTTTTTCCTGCAAGGAACCCAAGGCGGCTTACATAATCCTCCTCCTCTCCATTTTATCCTCACAACAACCCTGTGAGGTAGGTTAGGCTGAGAGTCAGTGACTGGCCCAAAGTCACCCAGTGGGTTTCATGGCCGAGCGGGGACTAGAACCTGGATCTCCTGAGTCCCAGTCCAACACTCTAACCACTACGCCACACTGGCGTAGGTGTTTCTCACACGCGTCTGAGGTCTTTCAGTGTCCATCAGTCTGTCACTTAATTGGTGGTGTAGATTCCTCCATCCATGGCCAGAATTTCTTCCACTTTATCCGAGGCAGTCTTTCTTTCTCATACTGACTGATGGCTTCGATTCTATTTTGCACATATGTAACACATTTATTAGGGCATAAACCGGGAGGTAATGTTGGCTCAGTGCTCCTTTGAGCCTTGCCTCTGCTATAAACGCATGAGGTTGCTTCAGGCAAGCTATTCTCCACCTGCAATATGGGGATAATAATACTGACCTGCCTTATAGAATTGTTGTAAGGATTACAACAGGGTAATGCAGGTGAAGCACTAAACAAATGCTAACTATTCTGATCTCCCACTAACTTTCTGACACTGAAGCAATTAATTGTATCCATTGCAAACACTGCAGTAATGTATTACATCGATGTGATGGTAACTTTTAAAAATTCCAAATAAATCAGAAATACAACCATTTATATGTGGATTTAAATATATATTAGAAGAATTGAGCTTTCATATGCAAGTTTTGTTTTGTGTGAGGGTGGGTTAGAAATTATTGTCTCTCAGTGGCAATAGCTATTGATGTTGTATGAATCTGTATTGAGGCATTTAAAAGCATTGTGTTTTCAGCTTGATTGACCATAGCATCCCCTTCAGAGCTTTTAGAAAACGATTCATATTGTCTGTTGAAATCTACCCATCTGATAAATTGTTTGGGGTTTCAGTGAAGCCATTTAGTTACAGTAATCCCTTGTTATTGTCGAGGGTGGGGAGCGGGAGGGAGCAAAGCAATGAGAGTTAAGATATGAGGTGATTCCTTTTTATTTATTTATTCTTATTTACAGAATTTGTATATCTCTCCATATCTAGACAGATTCCGGAGTGGTGAACAATAAAAACATAGAACAGATAAAAGAATGAAAACAATGCATTAAAACAGAATAACATTAAAAACCATAGCTGGTCAGCAGGCTTCCTACCTCACCTTAAAGGCTAACACAATAGGCAACCTGGTGCCTTTCAGATGTTTTGGACTACAACTCCCATAATCCCTGACCATTGGCCATGGTGGTGATTGCATATGGGAATTGTAGTCTGAAACATCTGGAGGGCACTGGATTGCCTGCCCCTGGATTAACACATTTATTAGGAATAGATATTTTATTTGGAATAGATTTTTATTATAAATAAATCATACTACTAAAAACAATATTCTTTACAACCTGCCGCAAAAGCGCATTACAAATTCGCCTCCCAAAACAAAGCCATCTTCAGCAGGTGCTGAAAACAACACCATGTCAGACCTGCCTGACCCTCCAGAGGCAGGGAGTTCCATAGAAGTGGAGCCGCCACACAGAAGGCTCTTCTCCTGGTGGAATCCAGTTGGTCCATAGGGTCCATGTAGAACCACCAGGAGTATGTCCTCCAATGACCTCAGTGACTGGTCAGATTAGTAAGGGAGGAGGCGCTCTCTCAGGTATCCTGCTCCCAAGTTGTTTCGGGCTTTGTACACTAGCACCAGAACCTTAAACCTGGCCCGGTAGCGAATAGGCAGCCAGTGCAGTTCCTTCAGCAAAGGAGTTAAGTGCTGAAAAAGGGCAGTTTCCGACTACAACCGAGCTGTTGTAATAGTAGGCAAGCTCCTGAGTTGAAAAATTCTGCAGTACTCGAAAGTATGCACACTCTTATGTTGACAGAAGTTTTTCTAATAATAAATAACCCTTTCTATTTTATGTTCTTGGTACATGTATTTCTCAGGTTTTTTTTGGGGGGGGGGGGGAATTTATGAACAGATTTGTCAGGGGGGTCCTTATTAGGTTAACGTCTACAAATGATCTGAAACTATTACCCTGATCCAGCAGACATCATCTGTCTGTGGGAAATGTTTTCTACACATGTGTCAACTGTAGCGGGGATGCCAAAGCCTGCTGCATGTGGGACAACAGACAACATACAGTTACCCAGAGGTACTGCCAAGCAGCCACTGAGGCACCAGGCACCGTTTCTCTTTCAGACCTGCCTTTGTGCATGAAGCCTTTCGCTGTCCCAAAGGGTTTTTGTATGGGGGAAACAGTATAATTTTATTTCAAATATAGATTTAAAGTCCTGAGCCAGAAACCAGGGATGTTGCAGCAGTTGCATTTGTTTGTTAGCATATATATATATATATATATATATATAAAATACAAATTTATATTGCGCTCTACACCAGAGCGCAGTATAATATACAAAATAACTCAAACAATAATAATCACAATTTAACTAAAACGACATTAAAATACTTAAAATGGGCTACAATCCAGGTAAATTTAAATTAACAACAACAAATAATTAAAACCATCAAGCCATAAAACTAAAATCACAGCAATTACCCAGTTCACACTAAGTCTAACACCTATGTCTCCAAGTTGAACAGATAGGTTTTTAGGTTACGCTTGAATTTACTCAACTCTGATTCCATCTGAAGGTGTAAAGGAAGAGAGTTCCATAATCGTGGAGCCAAATGAGAAAATGCCCGGAGCCTAGAATTTGCCACCTTCATCCAAGGCACTTCCAAAAACCCAGAGTCTGCAGATCGAGTTCTCCTAAGAGGTGTGTGCCATGTGACCAACTCAGCCAAATAAGTGGGAAGGGAAGAGCATAGTGCCTTAAATGTCAAGACAAGAAGTTTGAAATAAGTCCTTGCCCTGACCGGCAACCAGTGCAATGCTCTAACACCTCGACAAGTCACATTGATATAAATTGAAAAGTTGTAGGCACAATTCACCCATTAAAATCAGTGGAATCCTGTACCTGCTTGACTGGGAGTAAGTCCCATTGAACTCAATGGGGCTTACTTTTGAGCTGACATATATAGGATTGCACTGTTAAAAGTACTTAACTAGTAATACTGTCCTTGATTTTCATGGCATGTATTATGATGGTGGGATCAGACTGCTCAAATCTGTGCATGTTTTCTTGGAAGTAACTCCTGTTGTATTCAATGGAGCTTACCTCCAAGTATGTGTACATAGGATTGCAGTCTGAGTGATTATACAGGATGGGTTCTTTTTTTTTAAAAAAAAAATGTAACAGTGTAGCCCTATGTATGCCTACTCAGAAGTACATCCATTTTCAATAAGCTGCAATCATATACACACTTACATGGGAGTATGTCCCATTGTTCGCAAAGGGATTTCTTCTGTGTAGACATGTATAGGATTGCATTGCTAGGCTATATAGGCTATCAACTGTAAGACAACCAAGGAAGAACAATGCTTAACTCTGAAAATCCTTTCAAACATTGAAGAGAATTAAAAGACAAAACCATACGATAAATAAGCACAGTCCTCTTACAGTGCAATCCTATGTACATCTTTGAGGTAAGCCCCATTCAGTTCAGTGGGACTTACTCTCAGGTAAGTGTGTATAGGATTGCAGCCTCAGAAGTGGGTTTTAAAAAACCCCAACATGAATCCAAATGATTAAGGGGCTGGAGCAACTCCCTAAAGTTACAGCAGCTGGGATTGTTCAGCTTAGAAAAAAAAGGTGAGTAAGGGGGAGACATGATAGAGGTGTACAAAATTATGCATGGTGTGGAGAAAGTGGGCAGGGAGACATTCCCCCCCTCCCCCATAATACTAGAACCTGGGTCATCCCATGAAGGTGATTGGTGGGAGATTCAGGACAGAGAAAAGGAAGTGCTTCTTCACACAGCGCATAGTTAAACTATGGAATTCACTTCCACAAGATGTAGTGATGGCCGCCAGTTTGGAGGGCTTTAAAAGGGGATTGGACAAATTCATGGAGGAGAAGGCTATCAATGGCTACTAGTCCTGATGGCTACATGCTCCCTCCAGTATCAGAGGCAGTATGCCTAAGTACTCCAGTTGCTGGGGAACATGGGTGGGAAAGTGCTGTTGCACTCATGTCCTGCTTGTGGGATCCCGTCTGCAGCTGGTTAACCACTGTGTGAACAGAAGGCTGGACTGGATGGACCCTTGGTCTGATCCAGCATGGCCCTTCTTATGTTCTTGCAAGACATGGTGCAGCTGTTCTAACACAAATTTTCTGTGTTAAGAAAAATGACAGAAGAAGAGGTGGGAAAACACGGGCGGGTTACGAAGATGTTATCTGGCTCCCCCGTAAATGAGGCAGGGTGATGGCGCCTAAAAGCCTCATCTCAGAAGTATTCTTGGCCCATGTATAGTGGCTTTGCATATGCAAAACCGTTGCACTGCACGCGCAAGGCCCCCTACCATTTATATGGGGCAATCTGGTGGCAACGAAGTAAGTAATGAACAGAGTGTGGAAAATCCAGTGTAGAAAATCCAGGTTCAAATCACTATCCAGCCATAAAGTCCAGTGGGTGGTTTTGGGTAAAGTGTTTCACTGGAGCTCCTTGAATGATGAGCAGGATACAAATAATTTAAAAATAGTTAAGATTTTTAAGGATACAGTTAGATCAGTTAATGTAGACTATTAGGAGTATCATAGTTACCCGTGTGTTCTGTTTCAAAGAGATTATATGCAGGATTGTACATAATCTGCACATCTGGGATTTGGTGTACAAGCACAGAATGTGCCCATTTGGTACCAGCTTTGATATCCTCATCTCTGCTTTCAGGGCTTTTTCTTTAAAATAAAAGAAGAGCAAGAGCTTGATCCAGATAAAGTTAAGCACTTTTAAGTCCCACTGGTCTCAGCTAGGGAGAAGTACATGTTCATGCTTTGATCTCCCATTGAATTTTAGTGTTGTTTTGGCTAGTGATGGACAAACTCACCTTGATTTAGAATGGGCATAGCTGAAATTAGTATCCTGCCCCTGTCCCCCAAAATGGGGAAATAACTTGTTTTTTTCTTACATTGGGAGCACAACAGCGTCCAAGATTCTTTCCATCGTTCTCTGCCCTTTTCCCAAAACTTACCTGGAGAAACCTCATTGAAGGTCTCTCTGTGATGCCTCCATTCCTACTTGCCTGCCCTGGTGCCTTGAATGCTGCAGTGACAGCATTCCAGATGCCGCCACGAACAGTAATAACTGAGGTGGCCTGGAGAAGTACGTTTCTCAGAAATCCTGGCCCTTGGGATGCAAACACTGCAGTGTTTGCCAAGAAAGAATGAATATAGGCCTCCAGAGGGACATTTCATTTTCATTTCATTTATTACATTTCTATACCGACCAACAGCCAAAGCTCTCTGGGCATTTTACAATAATATTATTTTTAAAAATGTTTTACATACAAAAAAATAAAACAATGTTAACGATCAGCAATAAGAGATCCCTGGATCTGTCAAAAACCCTATCATATGCTGTCAAATTCCTGGGAGTAGGAGAAGGTCTTAACCTGGTGCCAAATGATGATAATGTTGGTGCCAGGCAGACCTCACAAGGGAGGCTGCCACCAAGAAGGCTCTCCCCCTTGTTGCCGTCTTCCAAACCTCCCTTAGGTGAGGCACTTGGAGATAGTCATCTGACTATCGTATATTGGAAGAGGTGCTTCTTTCTTGCCATCAGTAAGTGGGGAGGGAAGGAGGGGCAGCTGTAGGGCTGCAGTCTCATGATGTCACTGGTGAACTGTTTATGAGCTGGAACTGAATTTTGGGGTTTGAATTTGACTTAGTCCAGTGGGACAAACTCTGAAGCTCACCATGACAAGCCCTCGTTTCCAAATGTTTGGAACGAGTTACAGCTTTAAAGAAAGATTGTGTTTGTTTTACAACTCTGATTATAGCCTTTGCAAGATTTGGGGAGGAAAAATTACCCTGGAACTGTTCCATTGAATGACAACATGTGAATTTACCAAAAGCATGGGGTATTCAGATGCTACATCTCACCTACCCACCCGAACACATAACACCCTTCTGTGTACTGTGAGATCAGGAGCAGCCCTATAGCTCATGTATCTCCTCTTCCCTCGTCTCCTGTGCCTCTCATCACATGTAAAAGTGAACCTCGAAACTGGGAGATCCTATGGATGTGTGTGAATGGGGTGTGTGTGTTGGGAGGTGGGTTTTGTGAATGGGGGGAGGGGGAGAGACATAGAGGGTGGCAGAGAGAGAGAAAAGGGTGCCCCCAACTACCTGTGGTTCTTTCCCCACCCACTGTTGGTTTTGGCCATAGCCACTGCTGGTGTGTGGCCCCCAACAACTTTTCCCCTAAAGAGTGTGGCTTTCAATTATAAAAAGTTGTAGTTATTTGAATGTGAGATGTCACCTCCCCCTAGATATTCATACCTGTAAAGCAGTGGCTTTCAAACTGTGTTTTAGGGCAGGGACGGGCAGAAGGTAGATCTCCAGATCTTTGGAACTTCAACTCCCAGAAATCTTTGCCAGCATGGCTGATGATCAGGAATGCTGGGAGTTGAAATCCAAAACATCTGGAGATCTACTTTCTGCCTACCCCTGGCATAGGGAACACTGAGGTTCCATAGAAGCATATCTGGAGTTCTTCAATAAGAAGAAAAGTAATGGTGAATCCGTTTCCCTGACTACCAATCTGGCCCTGCAGTACTCAGCTGCAGGGTAGTGATGGGTGTGGTGCACTGTTTCAAGTTGCACAGGGCAACAGTGAGGCCCGGTAGGCCTGCCCAATGCCTCTCCATGCATGTGGCTGTGTATCCAGAACATGTCCCAGAGTTGTCTACACTGCACAGGGGTTCTAAGGCAGACCTGCCTATGTGGAAAGGGGCCTCTAGAACAGTGTTCTCCAACCTTGGGTCCCCAGATATTTTTGGCCTACAACTCCCAG
Source organism: Shinisaurus crocodilurus (assembly GCA_021292165.1). NCBI lineage: Eukaryota > Metazoa > Chordata > Lepidosauria > Squamata > Shinisauridae > Shinisaurus > Shinisaurus crocodilurus. The sequence goes on from CM037879.1 coordinate 210,221,536, forward strand.
CATGCCCCAGGAGTTTCAGTATCCAGGTGTAGGGGATATCCAAATATCATGAGGAGAGGTTTGGCTTGCTTCCATGTTTCCTCATCACCTGATACATATTTACATACATATTGTTCTAATGACAGGAGTAGCAAATGGGTAAATAAATAGCTAGGAAGTGCTTAACAGTGCAATCCTAAACATGTGATTCTATGCCTACTCAGAAGTTAGTCCCACTATATTCAATGGAACTTACTCTCAGGTAAATGCATACAGGATTGCAGGCTAAATTTCCCTTTGGCATAGCATAAAGATACAGGAAAAACACGGAGCTTACTGCAAGTTAGGGATCATATGAGTCATTTCATAGTGGATCAGATTCTTGCTCCAGTTCAAAAACAATTTGTTCCACTTTATATTTCTGAGGGTTGCTATGGCAGTAGTTCCTGAACATGGCCACTTCCCACCTCTGCCCATTTCTATCTGGACTTGTGGGGCTCATCAGAGTGATGGATGATCCATCACGAGTTAAAAGCAGGGTATCATTTCCTAGCAGCTCTGACATCTGAATGAAAGGAGGAGAGGTCATTATTATCTCCACCGTTGGTAAGTACGTAATTTGAAATTATAGTGTTCTGAGGATGCCCTTTAAGAGGCTTAAGGATAGATCCTAAAACAGGATAGCTTATGTAATATTGAGCAAAATATGTCAAAAGTGATATCATTATATTTGACTTCCAGAAAACATTGCACAAGCATACCAGGTTGCTGTGGGTTGTTTTTTTTTTTTTTTAAAATAGAGATCCTTTTTTTTTTCTTTTTCCCAAATGTGTCCTAATGTTCAGGTTGTTGTTTGTTTGTATGTCTATTTGTTTGTTTAAAAGGCAGACAAGCCAGTTTAATAAAAAAAATGCATGCTTTGGCCTCAGATTAATAAAAAATGCAGTTGAATAAAAAAATTATTTAATAAAAAATAATTCAATATTTTAATAATAATAAAATATTATTACAGTTTAGTAAAAAAAAAAAAAAGCATGCTTTGGCCTCAGCTTTCTCATCAAGTGCATATGAAATGGCTTTATCATACCAAAGTAAGCTCATGAATACTGTATTTCTGTATCTCTTAGCTGTTCCCTAGCTCAGCTCTTTGCTACTCTTCTGCTAGCAAATTCTCATGGGGAGGTAGTGGAGAAGACAGTAAGTTATATGACTAATGAGTCAGTTCAGTTGTTTTGCTTTAATCTCCCAATATGTCATAATTCCTGCATAATTCAGACTTCCACTGTGTAGTACGCTTATATGAATGGGTTCATCTCTTTATGCGCTGCATTATGTGTAGTGTCTTTCAGTGAAAATTCACTTCGTGCCTAGTGGTGGCTCTGGACCACTTTTCCTACTAAGGGTGCAATCCTATGCGTGTTTAACCAGAAAAAAGCCCTACAGCTCCCAGCATGCCCCAGCCAGCATGGCTGGTTGGCACATGCTGGGAATTGTAGGACTTTTTTTTCTGTCTAAACATGCATTGGATTGTGCCCTAAGCCTCATGCAGTCTGATCCTATGCATATTTACTCGTCAGTTGAGTCATATTGATTTTAATGGGGCCTACTTTCAAATAAGTGTGTAATAATAGGATTGCAGCTTTAATGGGCAGCACTTTGAAACAATCACACAAGCACTTGGTGCAGCTTTTGCGGGACTGAACTATTTGAAATTAAAGGGGGTGGTATCTCATGCTTCCCCATATTAAAAAGCAACAACACAACTTCCTGCCCACATAAAATATGCATGTCTGGGAGAAGGTCTGTAAGATAGCTTTTTCATGCTAGTTTTGCATATACAAGAAGATTCTTATATATGGGGGAAGCATCCGTTCAAACAAGCAATCTGTCACCTTCCATTTACAGCACAGCAAAAGATGCACCATATTACTGCTTGTGTATCATATTTTTATTGATTTATATTGATCGATTGATTTGATTTATACTCCACCTTTCTAACAGGAAATGGCATTCAAGGCAGCTAACAACAATAAAAGCCAGAATTTAAAATAAAAAAACAATGAAAACAATCATGAAACAAGTATATTAAAAATGCAATTAAAAACACAACAATAAAAGAATAAAAACAACACCCAACCCAACAGACCAGCTTACATGCTGAAGGCCTGCTCGAATAAAAATGTCTTTGCTGTCTGGTGGAAAGATAGCCAGCGTAGCCTCCCACAGCAGGGAGTTCCGAAGTCTGGGAGCAGCCACTGAGAAGGCCTTCTCCCATATTCCCACCAACGCACCTCTGATGGCAGCAGTACGGAGAGAAGGGCCTCCTCCCAAGATCTTAAAATGCAGGCCGGCTGGTATGGGAGAAGGCGGTCTTGCCAATAACATGATCCCGCTGATAACAAAGGAGAATCACAGAAATATGAGTATACAAAAAAAGTGTGAAAACACCACCGTGATGAAACTTTCTTTTATCTTTTTAAACAAAATTTTTACAACTTTTTAACAATACATGTTCAATCATTATATTTAAACTTTCTTTTGTCTATTTTTTGGAATTTTTAACATTTTTTTTTTTTTTTACAACACATATTGATTTAATATTTATTCTGTATCAGTTACATTGCTATTCTTGGATCCCAGAGATCTGCAAACAGACAAAGGGTCTGTTTGCCACCCTGCGAGTAAATTATGCAGCGTGCGTTGTCTGTGGAGCAACCCACAGTGCACCTGACAGACGATTGGGCTCACCGTGGGTTGTTCTCCCACTCCTTCCCCCTCGGTCCTCCACCAGTATCCCAGTGTCCTTTGCAACAGAACCTATTTTGTCTCCCCCTCCCCACTCCAATCGCTTCCCCTTTTCATTCACTGCTTAAAAAAAAAAAAATTCAGAGCCTCAAAAATGCATAATTGGGGTCGTGTTTTTTTTTCCCCAGCCCCAGAAAATAGCACAAATGTGCTTGTAATTTTAAAAAAATATTATTGTTGTTATTGTCGGCCTTTCATAAGTGCCCTCTTATGGCTGTTTGATATTTGTTTGTAGTCTTTTCTGGTCAATTTTGTTGTATGTTTCAGCTGTCAAAGACAGCAAAGCAAAGTAGGTATACATGGAAATTGACACTGCAAGACTGCATATAGGCTAATTTGCACACAGTTGCCAGGGACCAATTGCCATGTTGTCAGTTGAAAAGCACTGAAAAATGGAAAAAGTAGGTGCACCTAAAGGGAGTGGGGACAATATCTCCCCCTTGGCAATGTGATCCTGTCACTTTTAAATGATGAACTGACACTTCTCAGTGCCCTCCACATTTTCAACACTTCCCCAAGTCTCCAGCTACTCCAGAAAGGGGGTATATTGGTTCTCCCCCCCCCCGCCCATCTTTTGCGGCTTATTTTTGGAGCACTTACAGCACAGCTGCAGTTACTGCAAGTCCCTGACAGTTGTAAAAAAAAAAACAACCCTGCAGAAATATATGCAAATTTAACAGCTGGGAAGTAAATGGAGGGGAAATTTGCACACATGCATTAACTGTTCTGTTACTGTAGGTGTGCTAATTTCTCCTCCATTTACTTCCCAGCCCTTAAATTTACAAAAAAAATCCTCTCCACTTATTTCCCAACCCTTACACTTGTGTATATTTCCCAGTTTAAAAACTTGCACAAATATTCCCAACAATTAAAAAAAGAAAGAAACACCTTATAGAGGTGGCAAGCCGGGATGGGGCACCAGCACCAATGGTACTTACACCCACCCACCCTCCCATGGGGCCCCACTCACTCCGCCCCATTCAGCCGCCTTCTCAGCGGTTTTTGGGGGAACTATCAGGGACCCGCAGTAGTATGTGCTCCAGAAAGGAGCCATGAAAAGGTGGGAGCCAATATCTCCCTTTTCTGGAGTAGCTGGAGACTCAGGGAAGTATTGAAAAGGTGGAGTGCACTGAGAAGTGTCAGTTCGACACTTAAAAGCAACAGGATCATGTTGCCAAGAGGGAAATACTGTCCCCCCCTCCCTTTTGGTACACCTACTTTTGCTACTTCCCCTCCACACACCTTTTTGGTGCTTTTCAATTGACAACTTATTTATTTATTATATTTCTAAATCGCCTATCTGGCTGGTCACCCGGCCTACCTGGACGATGTACAGTCAGGACAAATATAATAAACACCATTAAAACACAAGTAAAACACAAGTAAAACAATATAATAGGGTTTAAAAAAAAAAAAATCCTAACCCACCCCATATTCCCACCTGAAAAGCCATGTTTTTTAAAGCCCGTCGAAAGTTCATCAGGGAGGGGGCATGGCAAAGGTCACTGGGGAGGGAGTTCCATAACTTGGGGCTGCCACAGAAAAGGCCCTCTTCCTAGTCCCCACCAGCCTGGCTGCTCTGGCTGATGGGACAAGGAGAAGGCCGTCCGTGGCTGACCTTGTTGAGCGGCCTACTTGATGTTGCTGGAGGCGCTCCTTGAGATAAGCTGGACCGGAGCCATATAGGGTTTTAAAGGTCAAAACCAACACCTTGAATTCGGCCCGGCAAGCAACTTGGCGATTGGTCCCTGGCAAATTAGCCTATATTTATTTATTATTTTTAATTATTTATTTATTTAATACATTTTTATACCGCCCAATAGCCGAAGCTCTCTGGGCGGTTTACAACAGTTAAAACCATAAAATACAATATAAAATAAATATAAAACTTAAAACCACAGGTTAAAAACAAACAGCAGAGCTAGCAGCAGAGTTAAAAACCGTGACGAGATTAAAATAATTAAGATGATTAAAATGCCTGGGGGAATAGAAAGGTCTTCACCTGCCGCTGGAAAGAGTACAAAGTAGGCACCAGGCGAGCCTCTTTGGGGTGCCACAGCAGAAAAGGCCCTCCTCCTGGTAGCCACCTGCCTCACTTCCTTTGGCAAGGGCTCTCGGAGAAGGACTGCTGATGCAGATTTTAGTGTCCGGGCAGGTACATATGGGCGGTACATATGGTACATATATGTGGTCTTGCCTTGTCAATTTCCATGTTACCTACTCCACTTAGCAGTTCCCTTTGACAGCTGAAACAGATAAGGAGATTGACCAGGCAATAAGTCCCCGCTCGGCCATGAAATGCACTGGGTGACTTTTGGCCAGTCACTGACTCTCAGCCTAACCTACCTCACAGGGTTGTTGTGAGGATAGAATGGAGAGGAGGAGGAGGATTATGTAAGCCCCCTTGGGTTCCTTGCAGGAAAAAAGGCGGGGTATAAATATAATAAATAAATAAATAAATACAACAAACACATTTGTGCAATTTTCTGGGACTGAACAAGCCGTGGAAGCACCAAAGTGAGAGGAGGTGCACCAAAAGGGGACGGGGGGGGGGCGATATCTCCCACTTGGCAATGTAATCCTCTTGCTTTTAAGTGTTGAGCTGACCTCAACACTTAAAAGCATCCCATTCAACACTTCCTCGTCCCATTCAACACTTCCTCAAGTCTACAGCAAGCCCAGAAAGGAGATATGTTAGCCTTCCTTTTCGGAACAGTTACTGCTGTAACTGCAGCAGTAACTGCTCCGGTTGCCAATTTTTTGATATATATATATTTTAAAAAATCTTAATGTTGCCCTTGTGCAACTGCACAGGAGCGACTGACAGCTGCTGGGGACGACATGATAAATTCCCCTGTGTTCTAGTGCTCTGCCATGATTTTTGCTTAGTCCCCCCCCCCCCGTTCTGTCAATGTTCTGTAGCATATATGTAGGCATGTTCTGTCATCAAGTGCAGGGAAGGGGAGATTAGATGGGTTTTGCTGCAAAGGACCCTGGAATACATGCCAGAACCAGCTGAGGGAGGAGGAGGGGGAGGACAAACCATGGTAGCCCAGACATCTTTTGGGTGGCTTCTGCCAATAACCCCCACTGCATAGCTTATTCGCAGAGTGGCTTAGCATGACACGCGAACGCAGCCAACAACCCACCATGGCTAGTTACCCACAATAGATTGTCGTGTCATGCGAACCATGTCAAAAGTGTGAATGCAATTTAGCTTATGCACGTCTAAGGGAGCTCTAGCAACTCATGCTTATTCCCAGAATATCTCCCGGTGTCATGCTACCTTCTTCATCAGACTTACTCGGAAGAAGATTCTCTGGCTGCATAAGATGAAGGTAGCAGTTAATTGTGCAAAGGGTCAACAAGTTTTGAAATAATGATTTTCTGACTGGAAGACAAAGGTCTGCGAAAGGGCTGTGATGTGATCAGAGCGAGTTAGCATTGGGGCTCTGCCATGCCAAATGATAGCTGTGGCTTTGATATGTGCTAAAATTAGACTCTGGATCTATACAAGGGCTAATTTTTTTTTTAAAAGGCAGGAAGTTAGCCGTATCCAGCCCTCTTTTCCCACAAAGAAAAGGTCAAAGAATTCCAAATGATTTGAATCAAGTCCTATGTTTATTTCTTTTGAATGCAGCAGTGATACTGAGAAAAAGGAAGAGCAAATGGATTTTCCTACTATGCTTAGCATATTCTATAATTGCTGCTTCTTGGACAATAAAGCTACATCTGTCTTTATATAGGCCAGATATAATCACTTCATACAAATACTGGGCAGTATCCGACGGGGCTGTTACACTCCCGCTGATGGTGTTGTACCAGCAGGATTGTCCACTTGCACAACAAGGAGTTAGCAGTTCTAAAAGTAACCCCAGATACTCTCATTTCAATTCAGGATAGGTCAGCGGAGCTCCCTCCCAGAGGCAAAGAACCACACAACTATTTCTGCACGCCTTGTGATTCTTGAACAGCAAGTCAACATGATGCATGGCAAATGGCATTTGAAATTGAGGGAACTTTCAAAAGCAGTTTATTGTGGAAGAGCCTAGAGGGGGAGGGTCTGATGGCTAAACAACAGAAAATCTGACTGGTCATGCCTGAGATCTTGGGCATGTCGAAAGTAGCTCCTTAGAATCCAGTCACAGGCTACTGTGAAGGAACAGAACTGTTCTCCATTTCTGTATTTAGTTTTCAGATATGATGGGGATAAATCTCTCTCTCTGTCAGTTTCAATCAAAAGGTTAATAGTTTAGAGGTCAAAAGTTTAGTTAGGATGTAGAGGTCAGGAAGTTTGCTCAGAAAGCCAAGAAATTATAAAATTCAACAAAAAGTTGGAGAGAGAGAGGAAAAAAACTTTTTAACTCAAGAAATAGAAATTCAAATGTAGTTAGCCCAAATGAACAAGAAATTACCCTCCTGATTCGTTGGAGCTGGGGAGAGAAAAAACTAATTTTAAGAGATAAGGGCCAAAGGGAGAGGGGCACAGAAGAAGCCAGGGTCCTAGAGGAAAGGAAGAGTCAGAGCTGCTAGAACTATAGAACTGATTGAGAGGGCTGGACCAATGACAGTAAGGTATTGCTTGGATAAGAAACATGGATAAAATAGGGACACAGTCTAGTTAGGTTGGCTGGATGCATTTATCCCTGGTTATTTTATTATGGGATTTTTTGTGTGTGTATCCACTCAGATTTTAATTTATTTTTCTTACTGACATTTTTCACCAGTAAAATTTAGGGTGTAGTCCTATGGCCCTGGGAGAGCATCCCAGGAACCATAAGATTTTTCCAAGTCCCCCTCCCAAGACCATAGACACTGCTATGACCGGGGTGGGCACTCTGTGTTCTGATCCCTCCCCTTGCAGTTGCCACAAAAAGAACCACGGAAGCTGCTTCCCAAGGTCACAAATGCAACTTCGGGGAGAGGGAAAAGGGGTGTTCCAGTGGGAGGGGAGGGGGAGGAGAAGCTAGCATATGCGCTAACCTATGGCCTTTCCAGCCCTGACCCCACCCACCAACTCCACTAGATGGGCTCAGAGGCCTGTCTAGTTGAAAAAATGTAAAAGGACGGAGAGGCAAAAATCGCCTCCATCACTCTTCCCTTCCTGTCAGCAGCAGCCTGGCAGGGCATAGGAATCTCGGAAGCCTCTGAAATTGGAGGCTTCTAACTAATGCCTAAAACTTTGTTATTTGAAATTTTGTCACCTCTTTTTAGGGTACCTAAGCCACATCTAATAGCCAGCCCAAGCTATCTAAAGTAGATACTTGAGACCTAGAGAGTTTTGAGGCTGATTTGGTGGAGGCAGCCAGAGGAATAAAGATTTCTACCTGGTGGCAGCGGAAAAGGCCACAGGAAGGGCAGGGCTTTGGATACGCTATTTTGCCTGTTTCCCCTTCCAATCACAAAACAGGACATTGCCAGTCTGTGACAGCTACTAAAAGGCATTTTCTTTGGCAGTCAGTAGTACCTTTGCATGCAAAAGCCTCTGATTAACAAAGTCCTATCCAGTTACTACACCGAATTTGAAAGACAGAGCCAGATTCAGGATTTTTGGGTCCCTTTAATCAGCAAGGGGATGAGCAGTGGAATGTGCAAACTAAGGGAGAACCCCAAAGTCCTCTGCTCAGATTACTCATGCAAACCAGCCAAGCCGTATGCCAAATTAATTTGTCATGTGTACCTTTGAGGGCAATAATATGCCTAGTCAAGGCTTTTTCCAACTTCTTTAGATCCCACCACAGAAGGCCTCCTCTTGGCCCCAAGGAGTCTGGCAACCGCCCACCTTGATGCCCCCTGGAGATAGTTACATTAACAGCATAGTAGGCTGTTTTAATATTTGAAGGAATTTTATTTGTCCCCAGCTGAACTAAAAAGTCTGAATCCTTAACTGCAAACCTTTAGCCCCATCCATTTCTGAGAAACTCACTTCCATGAACTGTGTTTAGGGTCACAGTACTGCCTGTACTTAGCTGTACATATTGTAGGAGAAGGTTTTCTGAGGAGGATCTGTGTTCACCACTGGAGATGCCATTCTGAATTAAAGGTGATATCATTTATTTACTGTATTTATATGTCATCCGTATGTTTTTGCATATACACCATTTTTATATTGTAGGAACATGAGCAAACAAGTTACGTTTATTTGAAACAGCATTGGCTATGCAAGTATATCTTGCATATGGAATTGTTTAAAGAGTGGAGTTCTGTCAGTTCTGAGCCATAGGTAATGTTGGGATCAGGTCCAAGTAGAGCTTTGTTGAGCTGGCTGTGTTCAGACATAATGATAAACCAGGATTCCTGGCTTACTGTGAACAAGCAGCCTGCTGGTGCATGCAGCCCATTCACTCCCTCCTTCATGTGGGTAAAACTAACCAGGGAGGGATAGTTTCTTGTGACATCCAAACCCAGGATCCTGTTCTGTTGTTCCCAAACAAACCAGGATTCATAAGCCAACAACAAACGGTTTGTTGCTGGCTTACAATCCCAGTTTGTCTGGGAGCAACAAGCCAGGATCCTAAGTTTGGATGTCAAAATAAGTTAGGCCTTCCTGGTTCGTTTCACCCTCACACAAAGGGAGGAGCGAAGTCAGAGAGCAAAAGGTCTGAATCTCGCACATTGCTCCTTCACAGTAAGCCAGGAATGCAACCAGAGGTTGTCATAATTGAATCAAAATTGGCGTAAATAAGAAATGCATCTAGGATGTTGGAAGATTGAGCAGCAATATTCACCTGGGCAAAGTCTCATAGCTGAACCCAAACAATTTACCCCAAGGTCAGCAGGAGCCAATCACATGCCGTAGAGCATGGTTTCTCGGAAAGCATAGCCTCCATAAGCCATGTCTGTGCACATGAGTAGCTCAGCAGGTAGTGGTCTCCAAACATGGTACCAAAGTCCTCCACCTACTCATGGTGCCCTGCATTAATCATTCAAGGGTTACCCACTAGTTTTGATAACTTAGTGGATTTTTAAAAAAAAATTACATAACAAAGGTAGGAAACGCTGATACAATTTTTTGTAGCAAGCAAATAAAAGTTTTATTTAAACTATTTTAACCTATTTATAATTTATTTTCCAGAAAGAAGACGATCCAAGACATTTTTTTTCTTTTAAACCTATTCACAGGAACAATGGAACACCTACTTACTTTCCATTCAATTTTTTAAAAATCAAGTAATTCACATGGTGCATTGTATTTTTATTTGTGGGCCATGTGCCCAGTCTAAAAGAGTGCTAGGAGATTTTTTTTCTGAGCAGATTGCTGTAACATTATGGTACGTTATGGGCACAGTCTAAGAGGTGTGTGCTCTTGTGGAGTTGTCATTCATTCCAGCGGGGTTTGTGCATGAAAAGCTTTGGATGGATTGAAAACTACGTGCATCATTACATTCTTTTGTCATATATGAGGCCCGTTGTTCATATACAATTGCTTTCTCAGCTGAACTGGTGCTTTCTTTCTCATTTTTCATGCTGAGGTCTATTGTTGCAAAGGTCAAAGATCCCGGTTTTCAGTATTCCCTAATGCCATATAATGGGTTTAAATTTGAGCAATCTTACCATGGAACCTTGCCACATAAACCATAAAGCACTGAATTTATCAGAAAACAAGCACTTTTCATAAATACACTTTTTTGGAAATCCATATTTAGCCTCTTCTGGAAGAGTAGCCATGCTAGTCTGCTGTAGAAAAAACAACAGAGTCTTGTGGCATCTTTTATTACGTCATACGTATGTTCTTGGAGCTAGAGTCACCTCGTCAGATGAACAAGGGCCAAACTACATGTGATCCGTTGAAACAAATGGATCAGTTCTCATCAAAGTAAACTGCAAGTGTCATCCGCCAATCCAGATCAGGTCCCCTGTGCTCCCTTTAGAGTCTTTTTTTTTTTTTTAAAGCAACATGTAGTTTAAAATAAGCTGTAGTTTGGCCTTAAGTGTGATTCTTAGTTGTCATATCTATCTATCTATACACACACACTCACACGGAGGTAGAGTGGGGCAAATATGAACAGTAAGGTGAGGGAAACGACATGCAAAAAATACAGTCTGTGAAAACTGCATTCAAAGTTTATGCAAAATAAGCAAAGTGACCATTTACAACACAGGAATGTTTGATAACGCAACTATCCTAGGATTGACAAGGTGTTTAGCATGCCATACATGCTTTACCTTTTCAAGGGCTAATTGTTCTGAATGAAGTACTGGAATCAAGAATGATTCTGATTAGTATGATTCCAGTTACTATAAACATGTGTCACACATATACATGAATGAAAGGAAGTTCGAAATTTTGCTCAAAGATTCTGCCCAACTTTTAATAGGTCCCATTGTTAAGATCAGTGTGATACTATTTCTATAGTGCCATCCATGTGTATGGTGCTTTGCAAAAGAAGACATGTCCTTATAGGAGCTTACAATGTAATATTGGATATGGGGGAAACAACAGGAAGGGAAGGAGGAAAGCAGTATGTGGCAGTTTCAGTTATGTGGGCGTAGGCCAGTGCTTCTCAATTATTTTCTGTCATGCCCCCCCTAGGAAGAAGAAAACATTTCGCGCCCCCCGCGCGACTGTAAATAGTATCATTTGTCTATAAAATTGTTATAAGTACACCTCTGCATAACACTGTATCCTTATTAACGTATAAGAGAATAAAAAAAGAAAGAAATGTGGATCAATTTACAACAAAGAATAGCTTTATTAACTGTAGCAGAAAAGATTTAAAGGAGCACAGGATTTAAAGGAACACAATATTAAAAAAAACTTTTAACTGAGGTCAAACGAGCCCCCCTTTACGGAGCCTCACGCCCCCCCTGGGGGGCCCGCCCCACTATTTGAGAAGCACTGGCGTAGGCTCAATTACGAGTTGACAGCAGGGCTGGAGAATCTGACTGTTCAGATGTTGGACTACAACTCCCATCATTCCTGATCACTGGCCATAGCAGCTGGAGCTGATGGGAGTTGGAGGCCAACAACCGCTGGAGAGCTACAGGTTGCCCACCCCTGGCTTGGTCTCAGTTCAGTAGCACATGGGACCTAGGGGGTTGTGTGAAAAAGTCTAAAGAACCTTATAGGTAGTTCTGTGCAATTTGGCGGCAGGGTTGTTTCTCAGGCAGAAGCTCTCCATACCACATGGCAAACTGCTTGGGGGAACGGGGAGTCTGCTGTTTAAAGAAAAAAGTGTTTGGAAAATTACGTACCTACCTGCTATTCTCAAGCCCTCTGATGTGCCTAAAACAGCTCTTTAGTCATGACTAAGTTAAGCTCCATTCATTTCAGTGGGTCTACTCTTAAGAATTTATAAGTCTGGACCCAACTCATTCTGCTTGGGATACTGAATACAAGTAAATTAATATTTCTTTTTCCCCCCCAGAAAATGGTATGTTTGACAGCGTAGAATTGTTGGTTTTGAGCATTTGTGCTGCTTTGAGGATTAGGGATTACTCTTGCTTTGCAAATTATTCTCATGACGACATGTGTTGACTGAATGGTACATACATATCGTTTCCTCAAGGATGATCCTGAGGCGTACTGCTGAGATGCTTCAGGATGGCTGATCATATTGTCAGGGAGCTAATGATACATATGAGTCATTCACACAACACATCTCTACATGCATCCAGTGACAGGAGCCATTAATAGTTGCTTTCAGCAGATTCTTATGAAAGGCTATGATCTTCATATGACCTTGCCATTTAATCGAGCCTGAGTCATGGATGTGTGATCCTAATTGTGACGATAACGTGGCTGGTTATTTAATTTTATTTCTCTCACTACCACCTGGCTGTTAGTTCACTTTCTTCACTAATCCAGTGGCTGAGATATGGTAGCTCCAGGGTATTAGTTCAGCCTATTTTAAACTAACACTGTTCCAACTCTGTCACAAGTCTTCACTCACTCCCAGACAAACCCGAGCAGACAATCTGTCTGTGGGAGATACACTCTGTTAAAATACCATTGCTGGTTATTGTGGTGTTTATGCTGGGTAGATACTGTTTATCTTGCTCTTAGCAGCTGTACCAAATGATTAGGGGTGAGCTTCAGGATAGTAACAGTTATAAATCAGTCTCTTCAGTAACCCAACAAATGGTTCTTTATTTTCTTAAGTAAAACATTTCTTTAAACAGGAACAATCTCTTTTCCATAAAGGCAATAGTTTATGTTGAATTAACTTTATGACTCTTATGTGACTGACTGACTAGAATCCCCCTAATTCACTTCCTTCCAACTCACTTCCCTCCAACTCACATCTCCCTAACTAACTCTAACTCCCTAACACTCTAACTAACTCCTCTCACACACACAGGCACATATATACAGAGCTCCCCCTCCTATCAGAACTTTCTACAGGCGAGCCCCGATAGGTTGCCGGGTGCATCCACTCTGCCTGGCAATGCTAGATGTTAACCCTTTCATCACACTAATCCACATAAATTTGGCAATCCTGATGCTCTCAGTAGGCATCTCCAAAGGAAAGGCTAATGGCATTATTTTAGGAACTTATTGTCAGGATTCTGTCAATAATTTAGCCCATTTGCTACACTTAGGGCGCAATCCTATGCAAGTTTAGACAGAAAAAAGGCCTACAACTCCCAGCATCCCCCAGCAGGCATGGTTGGCTGCGGCATCCTGGGAATTGTAGGACTTTTTTTTTGTCTAAACATGCATAGGATTGTGTCCTAAGCCTCGTGCAGTCTGATTCTATGCATATTTACTCATCAGTTGAGTCATACTGATTTTAATGGGGCCTACTCCTAAGTAATATAGGATTGCAGCTTTAATGGGCAGCACTTTGAAACAATCACACTTTTTTCTATCTAAAAAGTGCATAGGATTGCGCCTTTAGTAAAGGAGCATGATCCGAGAACTGTTATGAATACAGAACAGGCTTGTCCAAACCGATATCTGGACCCAAACTATTATTGTGTCATCGCATGTTCCTTAGCAGTACATTTCTCCCTAGAGAACATTCTAGAGCAAACATTTGCAAAAATATTTAGTAGTAAACTTTCATATGCAAAAAATAAATAAAATCTTTGGTCGCATGATGTGCACATTGAATGTAAATTGAATTGTAGTTTTATTGAAATAAGTTAATTAGATGGACCACCCCACGTGAAAAATAAAATTCCAACCCAAGTAATAATTATATAGGACATGCAAAATGTCAATCATTACGACAGGCGGGATATATGTGGAGGTTCGTCTGTTGCAAGGACTGTTGGCAGGATGCCTTGTGTCTGCCCTGTGTGCATGATTCAACACACACCCTGCAGAATCCCCAGCAGTAACGGTTGGGCCACTGATTGTGAGGGGTAAAGGGATGGTTTTACCCCCACAACAGTATTGTGAAGCGCAACAATGTTTTACCTTTCTCCATGGAATAGATAGTAGTCATTCACATGTAGTGGGGAAATGAAAAGGGTTTGCCTGAATACAGCCCTGGGGTGGAAACTAAACCTGCCCTGTGGACCCAGCCATTAAGACTTTTAGCGTGCACCTATCTAAATAGGTGAAGTTCTGCAGATGAGGCCCCCTAGTGCACATACTTTCCTTTTCAGAGGTATGATTGAGAACCGTAAGATCTAGAAGCCTTTTCTTCAGTGGTTTCATAGTTATGGGATTTCCCCATAGGGTGCCTGCCTCATTGTCTCTTTCCTAATCTTTAGAACAGGGCTGTCCAACCTTGGGTCCCCAGATGTTGCTGGACTACAGCTCCCAGAATCCCTTGCCATTAGCCATGCTGGCTGGGTATGCTGGGAGCTGTAGGCCAGCGACATCTGGGGACCCAAGGTTGGAGAGCCCTGCTTTTAGAATATTGTTAAGAACTTGTCATTTCCAGATAGCTTTGGAATCTCTAGTTTAGTGGGTTGCTGGAATGTTGCTGATCCTGTTACCTTTAAGTTACTGTATTTGTAAGGGTTTGGGTGGGGTGGGGTTGTTGGGTTTTTTGGTAATAATGTTACTCTACTTTATACATTATTGTAAGCCACCATCACAGCTTGAATAGTCTGATGTGGCAGGATATTTAAATAAATAAATATCTATCCCTGAAAGGCTTAGGACAGATCCAGATTCTAGATCATTAGATTTCCAGATTGTCTGCATTTGGACATGCACTGTGCAATGACTGTGGTTTAGCGTTATGAGGATTAGCCTCAGCAAGCCTTAGGCTTGCACACTCTCCCTTCTGCCTTCCTCCTCTTGACCAGCTGCAAGTTCAGAAGTTTTCGCTTCTCTTTTAGATGAGCCACAGCTTGCTGTGTCTTTCAAACCCAGACAAACTGCAGTTAGTCTTAACCATGGTTAGGAACAAACTAACTTCAAATCATAGTTTAGGAAGCTGACTTATTTTCACTAACTCTTGTTAAGTTTAACCACAGTTTAGGATTCAGATGTAAGGCTAAACTGTGGTTAATCTAAAATGGAAGGGGAGGCTTCTGATCTCCTTGCGGTCATGCTGGAGGAGGAGACGGGAAGGGGGGGAACATGAGAGCCCAAGGCTCACTGCAGCTTCTCCTTGTAATGCTATACTATTATTTATGAACTGGGCTATTATTTACTTAGATGAGCCTTTCCGGACCTGGTGCCCTCCAGGTGCTTTGGACTTCAATTCCCATCAACCATAACCAGCATTGCCCGTGGTTAGGAAACCTGGAAGTTGTAGTCCAAAACATCTGGAGGGCACTAGGTTGGGAAGGCTGACTTAGATCTTTAAGATGGCTCAAGAAAGATTTACATGGTATTGGACTGATTAACTTCAGCTACATCTATTTCTACTCGGAAGTATATTTTGTGTCAAGATGAGGCTGCTATGATTTTATGAAACCCAGTCTGTTGTACTTTTGTCCATACAGAGAGTACATGGCATTTCATTGCAAAAGCTTTGGGAGTTCAGATTACAAGGCAGCACTATTGGTAGTTGTCTACAAGGATTCCTAGCTTGCAGCAGTCATTTCTCATGGGAATATCGATAAGGGAGGAAGCAAAGTTGTTTGTTATCACTCACCAGTCTGGTGTTTCATAACAACAAACATTGCTCCAGTTACAAATAGCTGTTCTTCTCTACTTCATTATCTCAAAAGTTGTGTTAGAATCCAGCACCCTTTTGGTTTCCACATCTCTAATTTTTCCCTTTCACCCCTGTCCACAGTTTTGGAATAGTGCATGATGGGATACAGATTGTGTACCCTTTCCTATTGGACTATGATTTAAGCCAGGCTAGCTAAATATTGAAATATGCTGTGAGGGAAGTCATCGCTTCTGCTGATATTGTAATTGTCAGAGAACATCTCTGTGTTGAGATGGTCCTTTCCTTCTCCGGAATTCGTTTAAAAAGATCCAAAATGGCTACTGTTTCCTCACCACATGAGAGGGGAAACAACTGCCCTAGTCTGAGCTGTGGGATAATTTTAAACTACCTTTGCCTGGTTCAGTACAAGTAGCAGAATGAATTATAAATAGAGGAGAGCAAAGAGAATGTGGGACTTGCAGATGCTGTTCAACATGGAGCGTTCAAATATTTCAAATATATTGTTGTTATGTAGTCAGAGCTTCTGTTCCTTTAAGAGCTATGAGAAAGTCAGAAAGTTCACAGGCTTAGCCTCTCCAATTATAGTGATGCATTGAGGGGAAAACTGAACCATGTGAATTTTGGCCTGCTCCAGAACTCTTAAAGAAAAAAGATATATGGCAAACCTGTTTAGACATGGGGTTAAAAACAGCGATTATTTTGAACAGCAATATGCTTGTGTGCACTGAGAGCCATAGCACAAATTCTTGTTTTGTGTGGATGAGTCCTCGTTTACTATATAGCAGTGCTATCCTGTTCATTTGCTTTCCAGGGTTTATTATGATTTGCATTGTTAATGGTCGCCAAGACAGTTTGTGTAAATGTTATCATTCCTAATTCAAGTTCATCGTAGCATTTTCAAGTCCATAGATTTCCCTATGTTTATGGAATGATATAGGAAGGCAGATTTTAACACTATAGGAATGGTGCAGTTTTTGTTCACAATGCTATTTTAAATAAACTGTAGATGAAAATTGATAAAGCTTATGACGTGCTTATTTTGCAGAGTTCCTTTTGTAGGTTAAATGCACAGCAGTGACTTTCTCTCTGTTATACAGAGGAGCCAATACTGTTACACACCACACAACTTCACCCGTGATCAAGCCTTGTATGCCAGAGGATATTGTTGGACAGAACTAAGGGATGCCTTGCCAGGAGTAAATGCCAGCCATTGGCCCTCCTTGTTTGAGCATAAGTTCCTTCCATATGCCCTGCTGGCTTTCGCTGGCATTATGTACATTCCAGCACTTGGCTGGGAATTCCTGGCCTCCACCAGACTGACTTCTGAACTTAACTTTTTGCTCCAGGAGATAGATAACTGCTACCACCGAGCAGCTGAAGGCCGTGCACCAAAATTGAAAAACAAATCCAGTCCAAAGGCCCTGGGATTACAGAACGAGAGAAAAGAGAAATCATTGAGAATGCTGAAAAGGAAAAGAGCCCAGAGCAAAATTTGTTTGAAAAATACCTGGAACGGAGAGGACGCAGTAATTTCTTAGCCAAACTTTACCTTGCGCGGCATCTGTTCATCATCTTTTTAAGTATCATCCCAGTCACGTACTTGTCCACCTATTACGCTACGCAGAAACAAAACGAGTTCACGTGCGCTCTCGGAGAGCCTCCCGACAAGACCAGCAGTTCTAAGTTGCTCATCCGGGTGAACTGCAAACTGCCTTCAGTTCAACTACAGCGCATAATTGCTGCAGTAGACATTGCCCTCCTCTGCTTCATGAACTTGATTATCCTCATCAATTTAATCCACCTTTTCATATTCCGCAAATCCAACTTCATATTTGACAAACTGAACAAGGTTGGTATAAAGACTAAAAAGCAGTGGCAGAAGTCACAGTTCTGTGATATCAATATCTTGGCCATGTTTTGCAATGAAAATCGGGACCACATCAAGTCACTGAACCGCTTGGATTTCATTACCAACGAAAGCGATCTGATGTATGACAACGTGGTACGCAGCTGCTTGCGGCGCTAGCCCAGTCTAATCACGACGTTACACCAACGTGCGTGATTCTGGAATACAAACCATAGACCCCAGTATTGATCCTGCAGATATTGACCCTAGTGAACCACTGATCATTAAGCGACCCCGAAAGAAAATGAAATGGATCCCGAGTAGCAATCCTCTTCCTCAGCCGTTTAAAGAGCAGTTAGCTATTATGAAGGTTGAGAATAACAAGCCTGAGAAGCCAAAGCCGGTGCGTCGGAAAACAGCAACTGATAGTCTGGTTGCCCCTTTGCTAGAGTCCAACTCGAAAAACTCTCAGCCATCTTCATCTCACAAAACTGAATCTAGCACCCTGTCCACCCCCGGGAGTGAGAAGAAGCATACACCCACTTTTCTTTAGATGTTCATCCTATATACTTAGTAGTAAGAAACCCAAGCCAGAGATTCAACCCATTACCTCTATGGCAACATCCAAAAGCCAAGGGAGTGGATTTTTAAGCCAAGAAGAAAAGTCATAGTGCATGTCACCTCTTCTCTCAAAGGTACAGTGATATTTCTACTACTCGCTCTATTGTGTTTAAGTCAACTGTGATAAAGCAGCTTACAAAATGGCTACTTACGTTGGAGTTTTCCCCACAATTACTCAGATGTCACTGGGTTGTGGTTGCTGTTTTCCACACGGTTGGAATCTCATACCACAGCAGTAGTTTCTCTATTGGAAACCATATGCGTCAGACTAGCAGAGGCAGCATGGGAAGATGTTACTGCTGCATCAGGGGGTTCTTACTACACAGAAGTGGCAACCACATCACAAGAGTATGTATAAACCAAGCCTAAGACAACAGGATTTTTGTAGAATATGTCGATTAAGGGCCATGATCTTACTTAAGCTTAGGATTTGTCACCCTTGTCACCAATTTATTTTTTACATTTAGACTTATCTGTTGTAATATGGACTTGCAGCTCATGGTGGCCCCTCATGCTATGTGCTTCCCAGTGAAATAGCAATCATGGCTATTTCACTGGGAAGCTGGCTGAGAGTTGATGTTTTTTTTTAGAAATCTGCTTTACTTCAAATGGCATGAACCTTGGAATTTGAGCAGAGCCAAAATAAATGCAGAAAGTGATCATTAGTTAATAGTGACTAATGGGGGAAATGCAAGGTGGGGTATATGCAAATGTGGAGAGGGCCAGATTTGGCCTCTGTGTGTGAGTTCTCCATCTCTCTTTTTTTTCTTCTGTTTAAACTTTTTAAAATTAATATCTTTGGCCGTCATCTTTTAATTAGTTTTTAAAATGTGAATTACACACAAACAAAACAAAACCATATAAAAAAAATAATGGAAAAAATACAATTTTCTTACAGTATTTAAATTGAACCACTTACAGTAATATGTAAGTGTTCTCCATCTCTGATATAATTTGCAATGGCATGTTACATTTTTCAGTAGTAACTCAGGTTATCAGTTCTCGTAATATGTGTCAGGATATTTAGAGTAATTATTTAAAATAGTTATGAAGGATTCGCCCCCCAAACATAAAACAAACATGTCCAAAACTACTTTCAAAAATCTCCAGTGAAAATTGGAGGTATGACTAAACTAGGAAACATTATATCAATTTTATCACAATTTGTCATGGCTTTTCTCCAAAGAATCCTGGGAATTATACTTTGAGGATACTGGGATTCTCTGTTATATATCCTGGTAACCCCCTCACAGTACTGCAGTTCCCTGAGGAGAATGACTAGTTAAAGCAGTTCAATTCTGTAGGAATTGATATGCCCTTAAAGCTTTTCCAGAGGATTTGTGCCCTAGTCAACTCACATACTCTTGAGTAAACCCATTAGCTTCAGTGCAGCTACTTTGATACAAGCCGTTTGAGGACCTTTTCTTAAAATGTAAATTCTGGCTCCAGCTCCTGCTCTTATTAACAATAACACTACGATAATATTTTTACTACTTTTGTCTTTGAATTGTTTCCATGTGCTGATTATGACACCATGCTTTCCACATTTGTCAAAAAATTAAAAGTGCTTTGTTTATTTTTAAGAATGTAAAGTCCAGCTTTCATATTCTTCAAGACAGCTAATTTTATTTTAAGATAATGAAAACAATAAGAATAATGAATGAGTAATATAACGTTAAAACAATAATCCAATTAAAGGCAGACCAGATATCTAAAGGCCATCAAATGCGATTAAAAAACCTGGAAGAACAGGGCAGACGGCCTGCCACCTAAAAAATAGTAATGAAAGTACCAGCTAAACATACTTAGGGAAGAAATGTCACAATATGGGTGCCACCATAGAAAAGGCCCTCTTCAATAGTCTCTTCAGAAGGTGGGAGTATGTGGGAAAGACCTTCTGATGAAGATCTTATTTGGTTCATGTGGAAGAAGATGGTTATCAGGCATTGAATATCTTGGCATTTTTTCCCTGGCTGCCTCAGAGAATCATTTATATGTGTCTGTGTGATACCATTGTGTTGTGATTATTTTGATGATGAAACAATATCCTCAGCACCAGAGTCTAGATAATTTCTAGACATCTATGGCTTCTGTGCCTGCTATAGGTCTCTTGGGACCTGTTCACGCATTTTAGCCTCTTAATGAGGCATCACATATATCTCCAGGCTTTGAAGCCTCTACAGGGTGCTGACAGCAAGGAGAGCTGCTAGCACCACACACTCACCATCATAGCAGCAGTTTCTTACAACAGAGAACAAGTAAGTCTCTACCCCCTGTTGTATCCCTTCCTGTTCTCTTCAAATGCCATGGTTTTCTTTGCTTTCTCTTCCCAACTGCAGTCAACAGCAGCCAATGCTAGAAAGAACAAAGAAAGGAAATAGCCAGGGCATTGACTTACTTGTTACCTCTAGCAAGAAAAAAACACAGTGAAATGAGGGTGAGTGAACATTGGTTGCTCGCCTTACCTAGAACATAGGAAGCTGCCTTATACTGAGTCAGACCCTTGGTCCATCTAGCCTAGTATTGTCAATACTGACTGGCAACGGCTCTCCAGAGTTTCAGGCAGGTGTTTTTCCTGCCCTACCTTGAGATGATGGAGATAGAACTTAGGACTTTCTGCATGCAAAGCATGTGCTCTATCACCACAGATACCTGTAATGGCTGTTGGAACCAGTGGCCACTACAGGGGTATGGTGGCTTTAAGATGCTAATGCAGCAATGAGCCCAGATATGGAGCATGGATGTGGGAAAATACAACATCCTATTACGTAGCTGTGTCAGAGTGTACATCCATGGAGAATATTGTGGCCTCTCACAACTGCTTTCACAGAGATGAGCCCATAAAACAGAACTGATGCTGTGGCAATCTGAGAAGTGAGCAAGGTAGCTAATTATTATGTTTTCTGTTTCAGATTCTTCCCTTCCTGGAAAAGATACCCTTTATTCACATGCCACGTGCAGGACTGTGCCTGCCACTGGGGCTTTCTCACCTGTAATCACAACCATATAGCACTTCTGGTACTGCAACAAAGGTCACTCTGCCACAGGTCAACAAGGCAGAGCCAGTGCCTGCCCTAATCTGTAACCCCACACATCCTCTTCTGCACATCAGTACACTGTATGAAGACCACGAAGAAGAGGTGTCGGACCTTATAATAGAGGATTCTTTAGACAATAGGATTAACTCGCCAACAGAAGCAGGAGACATAATCTCCATACCTTCCACAAAGCAAATCATGTTGGCGACTTTTGACGAACCATTGGCAATAGTAAATGCTGTAGAATATTGATGAACCAGAGCTGATGCTGATCAAAGCTGAACCTGGTGGCCCACCTCCCAGTACCACTGTAACGTGATCCATGCTGCTCCACAATGCCACCCACTGCATGAGCATGGAGTGCTGAAACAGATCATAGGTTTCACTAATACTCCAAATCGGTTCTTCAGGGTAGTGTCATCACTTCTAATCATAATAGCTTGCAAAGATAATGATAATAATAATAATAATAATAATAATATAATAATTAATGCCAACCAAATTATTCTATGCTTGGAACACCAAGAACAAAGCACAAAGACATTAGCTGTAGCTTCATGAATTCAATGTGGATTACTACAACTATCCAAATATTTAAAGTGCTTGAGCGCATGTCACACAGTGTTTCTGAAACAAAGCACTTATAGCCTTGGTACTCCAACTCACTATGTAAAGTAATGAAGCACATAAACATGTATGATATTTATTCTTCCATTTTAAAAGGCAGGAGTAAAATCGTATTTTGACTCTAAGTTTTTGAAAAAGAAGGTTTAATGACACGGTTGTACGCAAGCTTATTTTGGTTCACGGGTATCGGGCTTGCCAGCGACTTAAGGGCCAACTGGGCTCACACCACCAGCATCAGTAAAGAGAGTCGAAACCTATCAGCCTGCTGCACTTCCGAATGACGGAATCAAGAGCTATGCCCTGCCCTTTAATATGTTATATCGCTGTGAGAGATGATGAAAACGTAAGTTTATTTTTTTAACGTCTATTTTATTGTGAACAAGGGAGTTTGTTGATTCAGATGTTACCTTTTAGCAGA
>CM037879.1:214655089-214872448 GCA_021292165.1 Shinisaurus crocodilurus
TGCAGGTGCATCCTTGAGAGGGAAGGCGAAGGAGGTGTTTGCAGGTGCATCCTTCCAGCCGCCCACCAGCCTCCCATCATTGGCCCCTGCCCGCCTCCCCTCCTCCAGTCTGTAGCCTTCTCTGCCTCTTTTGATGCTGGTTGTGAGGAGGAAGCCTGCCTGCTGCTGTTCCTGGTAACGAGCTGGAGGAGAGAGAGGGAGGGGTGCACTTCTTTTGCCTTCCCTTCCCCGCCACAGGACATGATTGGTAAAACAAACTTGGTAAAATACGTGATGTATTTTTTCCCCCAAGGCATTTCTGGCGCCTCCTTTAGCCTGGCGCCCTAGGCAGCCGCCTAGTTGGCCTAATGGTAGCACCGGCCCTGCCTATCCTATGCCTAAAAACCTGTGAGCAATTGGGATTCATTAAAAGAATCTATACGGGTAACAAATGCAAAGGATAAGCCAACTGACCATCAATATGCAGATGTTTTTGTGGGCATAGGTAAATTCGGAACTGAATACAAAATAGAGTTAGTACGTAATTATCCAGTCATCCATGCACCAAGAAAGGTCTTACAGTAATACCTTGGATTGCAAGTAACTTGGTTTGAGAGCATTTTGCAAGACAAGCAATTTTTTAAATATTTATTGAAATTTTTTTGACTTGATATACAAGCGACGTCTTGCAATACAAGTACTGTAGTATGGCTTAAATTAAAAATATCTGTACAAATTTTTTTGGGGGGAATTTCGTTTTGATATAAGAGTGTTTTGGATTACAAGCACGTTTCCGGAATGAATTATGCTCTCAATCCAAGGCATGACTGTATTAGCCATAAAAGGAAGGCTTAAAAAAGAGCTAGACAGAATGGTAGCCTTAAAAATCATTGACAAAGTGGAGGAACTCACTGAATGAGTACATTCATTAGCCATCATAGAAAAAAAAGATGGCAGTTTAAGACTATGTCTAAATCCAAAGGAGCTTAATAAATATGTTTAAAAAGACAGCATTTTACACTGCCAACAAGAAAGGATATATTTAGTGAAATAGTTGGTGCAGAATATTTTTCAGCTCTGGATGCATTTCAAGATTTTGCCAGGTTCCGCTAGATGAGAAAAGTAAAGTTCAAGTTTGTGTACTTTGAACACACCCTTTGGGAGATACTGCTTTAACAGACTCCCGTCTGGCCTAACATGTGCTTCCGGAGTCTTTCATAGGACTGTACAGCAAATATTTGATGGAGTTGCTGGAGTCAAGATTTATATTGATGGCATCCTAATATGGGGCAGAACTAAAGAGCAACATGATCAGCAGTTACATGAGGCTCTATAGAGGGCTAGGGCAGCTGGACTTAAACTTAACAAGCAGAAATGCAGATTCAGAGTAAAAGAAATCACCTACTTGGGTGAAAGAATATCAGAAACTGGAGTACAAATTGATCTAAAGAGAACAAGAGCCATCTCAAACATGCCACCCCTGCAAGATAAGGAAGGAGTTCAAAGGTTCTTAGGGATGGTAACTCATGTAGGTAGATATATTGAAAACATGGCAGAGAATACCAGTAGTCTTAGAGTACTCATAAAGAAAAGTACTCAGTGGAACTGGAATACAAACCTAGACAAGGCTTTTGCAAAGCTAAAAAGGTTAATTGAAACACTTCCAGTGCTCAGGTGTTTTCACAGCAAGAGGAAGACCAAATTGTCCACAGATGCTTCCAAAGAGGCTATGGGGCAACACTCTTCCAAAAATATGGTGATCATTGGAGGCCAGTAGCATATGCATCCAGAGTTCTCACAGACACAGAAATATTATATGCACAAATAGAAAAAGAAGCTTTACCTTTGATTCATGGATGCAAAAATATATATATGGGAGATCAGCTGAGGCAGAAACAAGCCTTTGGTAACTATTTGGAGAAAGGTACTAGCTGACATACCTCTTAGACTTCCAAGATGTTTCTTTCAGCTAAAACTGTATGATTTGCAATAGGAATACAAACCTGGTAAGGACCGGTAATAGCAGACACTTTGTCCAGGGCAGTTGAACTTGATATAACTGTTGATGATGACAATGAACCGGAAATGGATATTGTGCATGTCAATGAGATACGACAAAATTGTTGTGATATGTATCACATTCACAAGCTGGAGCACATTGTTTACAATATGGAAGGAACAGAATGGCGGTAAACAAGTTTGTTGTGTCTTTCTAGAATCTCATGTTTTCGCGGGGGTTACTAGAGTGTGTGAGAACAATATGAGCTGGTCACATGGTTTAGATGTTCTGGTGACGTACTGACTTGTTTTTCTGTCTGAAGCCATTTTAGAGAGGAGCAGGACTGTTCTCTCTCTTCACTCTTTTCTTCTGACTATTGCTTGCTGGACTTATGCAACAATGTAGCGTCTTTGCTGAGGTGGGGTAAAGCTCAACTTGCTCCACTGGAATAAATGCTTGCTATGCATTGTACTCTGCACATGGAATGTAACTAGGAAATGTATACTCTGTAGAATATTACTTTGCTAAGTAAATAAACAGGTAGAATAGACCTGTGGAGTTACAGAGTTTTTTCCTTGCTATCTGCAAACGGGGGAGCTGGCTGCTGGAGTCGGATTACAGGCTGGAAAGCTGGCTGGCTGATTGCAACCGAAACACTGCACGCTGCACAGAGAGAGGGGGAGAAAGATCTGGATTTCTGTGTGTGGATAAATGGGCCTCTACACACAAACAGGATTTTTAATCTCCCATCTCGCACACACGGGGCTCTGCTGTCACTCACGCGCCATCAAAAATTACCCAGTTTCAGATGAGATGTGGCAAAAAAGTTGTGGCTACTGCATGGGACAAGGTATTGCTGAAAGTTATGAAACCCATCACTTATGGTTGGCCAGCTCATTGTCTCCCTGCTCCATATTATCAATTCATAGCAGAGCTGTCAGTAATAGAAGGTGTTTAGTTCAAGGGTCGGAGGATAGTGGTCCCTACAACACTAAGAGCAGATATGATGTAAAGAATACATGAAGGTCATCTGGGCATTGAAAAATGCAAAAGGACAGCTTGGGAAGTTTTATATTGGCCAGGTTTGAGTACTCAATAGAAAATGTATTTCATCACTGTAATACATGCCAGATATATCAGCCTAGGAACAAGAAGGAGCCTATGTAGATAGATGATGAAATACAAGGGCCATGGCATAAAGTGGGAATTGATTTATTTACCCTGGCAGGCAAAGATTATCTGTTAGCTCTAGATTATTTTTTGCACTACCCTGAAATCACCTCATTAGATGGCACAACTGCATCACAGGTTATTCAGTGCATTGTCAGTTTTCCCCCTGTCTTGGGATACCTTGTACAGTTATGTTGACATTGGCCATGAATTTTGCCAGTTGGTATGGATTTCGGCACATAACATCCGGACCAGGTTATCCACTGTCTAATGGGCTTGTGGAAAATGGGGTCAAAATCATAAAACAATTATTGAAAAAAGCTAATGCCTCAGGTGGGACCCCTATGTATCTGTAATTTTAAATGCACATTAGTGCATGGTTTGTCACCTGCTGAACTGTTGTTTAACCAAAATCTGTGAACTCAGTTACCAGGATTGATGGAACCAGGTCAAGAGCACAATGCTGCTCTCTACAGGCATAAGAGAGTAAACAAAGTTGAGCAAAAATTATGTTATGATAAAGGGTCCAGGGCATTGCAGCTATTGGACCCAAATGATAATGTTCACATTTTCAGTGGTAACTCCTGGGCTCATAAAGCACGTGTATTGCATGAGGTGGCACCAAGATCTTAGGAAGTACAGACTCAAGATGGACACTCTTATCGCCCCAACAGGAGACATTTGCAGCTTGTTCCTGAGAGGAGAATAGGGTGGGATGCAAGATCAGCAAGAAGCTACAAATGAAATGAATAAGGAAAGTGTTTCAGAAGGCAGGATGGGGGAACAACAAGAATATAATCCTACTATTGTGGGAGAGGAGCCTGAAGTGGCTCCATGTAGATCAAACAGAATACACAGAACACCAGAAAGATTTATTGAGCAATGTTGAGATTTCTTATTTAAGTTAATAGTATGCTTATTTATTTTATATTATTTTTATAAAAAGAGGAGGATGTGGGAATAGTGCACTGTCTCTAAGACTTTTTGTTAATAAGGAACTGAGACTAGCCAGAGAACAAGGCATGGCCAGCTTCAAAGAAGCAGAGAGCTCCATGTGTATAGTATCTGAACTCTTCACTAGTTAATAAAAAGTTGATTTGTTAAAGAACCAGTGAGTACGGCTTCCTCATATAGAAAACAACACAACCAGGATTCAGGTCCCCACTCAGCCATGAAGCTTTTTTATTGACTTGTTAGGCTTGGCCAAGCCAATATCTCTTAGCTTAGCTCACCTCACAGAGTTGTTCTGATGATCAAGCTGGATAACTTTATGTATGCCAGGGGTGGGGAACCTCAGGCCTGGGGGCCAAAACCATCTCTCTGAGGTTCCCCAGAAGGCTGTGTTCTCAATTGGCCCCACCCCCTTCCCCCCAATTGTTTAGTGACTTCCAGGCTTTTGTGCAGTTTTTTCCTCATTCTAAAAGGTTGAAATGTCTCTCTTAAGGCTTAGTTACTGGGAGTAAGAGAAGCTACAATATAATGGCATTTTTTGTATTTCTGGCCCTACCCACCACTGGAATGCAGCTCCCAAGAGCTTCTCCTTGTCACTCAGGCTGAAAGAGGCTCCCCACCCCTGATGTATACCATCATGGTTATTTCCCTTGCCAGCACCAATAGTCCAAAAGGTTGGTTGATGGTAACATAAAAAGTAATCTAAGCTGTGTATTACACATGTTTATGAAGTGGCATGGAGTTTGAACATGCTCCAAAGGTAAAGTTTCAATCAGGCCTTTGAGAAAGCAAGAAATGTATAATTGAATTTGTCTGGACAAAAATTAAAATTCCACACTTGGATGAACATTATTATAAAAGGTAAGAATGAGGCCACGAGGCATCTTAAACCAGATCAAGATTACATGTACAGTAATACCTTGGATTACGAGCATAATTCGTTCCGGAACCATGCTTGTAATCCAAAATACTCGTACATCAAAGTGAGTTTCCCCATTAGAAATAATGGGAACTCAGATGATTCATTCCACAACCATTTAATCACTGCTTTGCCGGCTCCCTGGCAGGGAGCCCCATGGAGGGAGCCGGCAAAGCAGTGATTAAATGGTTGTGGAATGAATCAGCGGAGTTCCCATTATTTCTAATGGGGAAATTCGCTTTGATGTGCCGGCTCCCGGCCGCGCCGCGCCTGCCTCCACTCGCTCTGCCAGGAGGCGGGGGCTTCCCTGGAGGATCGGCCGGGCTCAGCTGCCGCCTCGCGCTGCTGCACCGGCCGGCTGAGTGTCCAGGAGGCGAGGGCTTCCCGCGAGGCGAGGCTGGGCTCAGCCACCGCCTTGCACTGCTGCGCCGGCCGGCCAAGTAGCCAGGAGGCGGGGGCTTCCCTTGAGGTAAAGCGCCTCGCTGGCGGCTTGCGTGCTGCCATGCCAGCTCCCAGGCAGGGAAGCGGCATGGCAGCGTGAGGCACCCGAGGTGCATCTCCCTGCCAGGGAGCCGGCAAGTGCTTTGCCGGCTCCCTCGCAGGGAGATGCGTGGAGCCGCTTCCTACCGTTGCAAGCCACGGCTCGCCTCTCCGCGGCGAGTCACCTGTGCCGCCGGTGGTCCCGTCACATCACATCCGGCCCCGTCAGTGTTCACCTCCTGGACACTCGGCCGGCTGGCGCAGCAGCGCGAGGCGGCGGCCGTGCCCAGCCGCACCGCGCCTCGTCTCCAGGGAAGCCCCGTGGAGGCATAAATTTAAATTTGAAAGACATCTCGCAACAGGAGCCACATGCGGCAGCAGTGGCTCATGTTGCGAGACTTGCTCGTCTTTCAAATGTAAATTTATGCCAAATTTTTCCTCGTCTTACGAGAAACTCACAAACCGGGTTACTCGTAATCCGAGGTATTACTGTACTCTTCCTTCGCCCCACAAACTCTTTCTAGATTCCACATTTCCTTTTTTGAAATTACAAGAACACCTCTATCATGTCTCCCCTTACTTGCCTTTTTCTAAGCTAAACAATCCCTTTCTACATAGGGGAGTTCCTCCAGCCCCTTGATCATTTTAGTTGCCCTTTTCTGCATCTTTTCCATCTCTGCAAATACCGCTTTTTTAGGTGTGGTGACTGGAACTGTACCCTGTGTTCTAAGTGTGGTTGCACCATAGATTTGTACAAGGACAGTATGATGTTGGCAATTTTATTTTCATTTCTTTTCCTAATTAGGCCTAACATGGAGTTTGCCTTTTTCACAGCAGCTGCACACTGGGTTGACATTTTCATCGAGCTGTCCACCACAACCCAATATCTCTTTCTTGGTTAGTCACTGCTAGCTTAGATCCCATCAGTGTATAAGTGAAGTTGGGATTTTTTGCTCCAACTTGCATCACGTTACACTTGCTTACATTGAACTGCGTTTGCCATTTTGATGCCCATTCTCCCAGTTTGGAGAGTTCCTTTTGGAGCTCCTCACAATCCCTTTTTGTTTTCACCACCCTAAATAATTTGGTGTCATCAGCAAACTTGGCCACTTCACTGCTCCTAATTCCAGATCATTTATGAATAAATTGAAAAGAATTGGTCCCAATACAGATCCCTGTGGGACCCCACTATTTACGTCCCTCCATTGGGAGAATTTACCATTTATTCCTATTCTCTGCTTTTTGTTCTTTAACTAGTTACTGATCCGTAAGAGGGCCTCTCCTCTTATTCGATGGCCTACTAAGTTTGCTCAGGAGTCTTTGCTGAGGGACTTTGTCTAAAGCCTTTTGGAAATCCAAGTAAACGGTGTCTACTGGATGTCTGGATCTCCCCTGTCCACATGCTTGTTGACACTCTCAAAGAACTCTAAAAAGTTAGTGAGATAGGACTTACCTTTGCGGAAGCTATGTTGATTCTTTCTCAGTAGGGCTTGTCCTTCTACATGCTTACTAATTTTATCTTTAATAATGCTTTCAAACAATTTACCTGGAACAGACGTTAAGCTAACCATCCCATAATTTCCTGGATCCTTTTAAAAAAATTGGTGTTACATTGGCCATTCTCCAGTCCTCTGGTACAGAGGCTGATCTTAGGGACATGTTACATATTTTTGTTAGAAGATCAGCGATTTCACATTTGAGTTCTTTAAGAACTCTAGGATAGATACTACCTGGGCCCGGTGATTTATTAACTTTCAATTTGTCAATGAGGCTGAGAACTTCATCTTTTGTCAACCGTATTTGCCTCAGTTCCTCAGATTCCCTTCCTAAAAACATCAGTTCAGGCACAGGTATCTGTCCTATATCTTTTGCAGTGAAGACAGATGAAAATAATTCATTCAGCTTCACCGCAATCTCCTTATCCTCCTTTAGTACTCCTTTAACTGCATTATAATCCAACAGTCCAACTGCCTCCCTACAGAGGCGTAGCGTGGGGGGTGCAGGGGGGGCCAGCCGCACCGGGCGCAACATCTGGGGGGGGCGCGCTCGCACTCGCAGCTCTCTTTCCAGGCTCCCGGCAGCCAGAAGCGATCGGCTCGGCAGGCACCTGTGGCGGCCAGAGCCGAGTTAGTTGAGCAAGTCGCCCGCTCGCTCGCTCGCGGGTGATGCCGCCGCCCGGGCAGGAGTGGGTGGTGCCGCTGCTGGGGGCGCGCTGCAGAACCCTCTACCCCTTCTCTGGGGAGCGGCACCGGCACGGGCTGCGCTTCGCCGCGGGGGAGCTGCTCACCGTCCTGCAGGCGGGGCCCGACGGCGGCTGGTGGGAAGGGGAGACCGCCGAAGGGCTCAGGGGCTGGTTCCCGGCCAGCTACGTCCAGTTGATCGAGGTGAGCGGCAGCGAAGGGAGGCAGCCAGCAATTCGGCCCGTGCCGTAGCGTGTAGCTGAGGCTTATCTTTTGTTTTACGCTGGTGCACGTGTGCATGGCCCTGATTTGGATCGAGACCACTGCACTCTAGGAGGGGGGGATTAAACCTTCCCCCACCCACTGTTTGCCTTCCGAATTCTGCCCCCACCCCAATGTGGGGGGGGGAATTTCAGGATGCAAACAGTGGAGGGGGAAGAATTAATTCCCCTTCCTAAAGCACGGTGGGCCCCAATCCAAATCATGGCTGCACACACTTACACTAGAGTAAAACAAAAGACAAGCCTCAGCATTACGATTAGCATAATGTGTCATTTGGCTCCCCATTCTGCACAGATAGAAGAGAAAACGCACTAAACATTCAGATATTCAACAAGCAGCTAGTTGTTCTTTGTAGTCTTTATATTCTCCCATATATGGGATTGCACCTTTAGTGTGATACCAGCATTCCCCCTCCAAGTTATCTGAGCCCTTATCAGCCCATCAAAACACCCAATATGCCAACATGTTTCACATTACTTTTTCCGGGCTATGGCTTAAAAGCTTTTCTACATGAGGCTGGTATTTGCGCTAATTAAAAGCAGGCGAATTTAAATTAATCTGTATATTATATACAGATTGATATCTTGCACTTCTATTAAAGAATTACAATTAGAGGTACAGGATTGAGGAAGTTGGCTCCATCTAGCCCAGTCTTGGATCATCTCCAGGGTATGGTTCCATTTTGATGTTTAGTTTTTGTTCTTGATATTTTTTGTCGTTTACGATGGTTGTGAGACGACATATAATAGCATGGCCCATGCTAGGTTACTACATTTGTAGATTTGTATTCATAGACCTGCTGAAAATGTGGAGAATGTGTAATGCATGTTCGCACTCAATAAAGTGTTTGAAAATAAACTTGTATTTAGATGCATTTTACTTTAATTACATCAGTATTTTCATAACAAACAATACATGTGCTTAGGGGGTAAGGGTTTCTTTAACTAATCTAGTGGAAGAGACCCGTGCTAAATTCCACGGGTTAGGGGGCGCAAATTACTTGCCTTGCCCCGGGTGCTGACAACCCACGCTACGCCACTGCCTCCCTAGCTGGTTTCCTGCTTCTGATATATTTAAAGAATTCTTTATTGTTTGCCCTGATGATGTTAGCAATATGCTCCGCAAATGCTTTTTTGTATATCTTATTGTCTGCTTGCATCTCCTTTGTGCAAGCTTGTACTCCCTTTTGTTTTCCTCATTTTGGCAAGACTTCCATTTTCTGAAGGAAGCCTTCTTTTCTCTAATAGTTTGATTGACCCTGCTTGTTAACCATGCTGGTGATCTCTTGGACTTGGTGCTGCCCTTCTTAACCTGTGATATACATACTTGCTGAGCTTCTATTATTGTGGTTTTGAGTACGTAACCTCCAAGCATTTTGAGGGGATTTAACCCTCTAGACCAGTGGTCCCCAACCTTTCTGTTACCAGGGACCGGGTTCCATGGAATAAATTTTTCCACGGACCGGTGTGTGTGTGTGTGTGTGTGTGTGTGTGTCGCCTACCATGGACAGCTCCTATGAAGCTCCAAAGAAAAGCTGAAAAACCTGCAGTGGAAAAGGAGCCCCACCGAAATGGGACTCAGCAGCCTCCCCTGGTTCCAGAACAGAGCCGTCTGTAGCTCTTTGCAGGGAGAGGGAAAAGACTGGAAAGCCTCATTGGTTCTGTGTTGTTGTTTTGGTCCAGTTCCCCCCACCCCCACACACCCCAAACAGATTTTGCTTTGCAGTCTGGAAAAAAGGCTGGGTTTGCTCAGGACCCTCTTCCTCTTTTCCATCGATTACTCCTTCCCTCTCCGCATCAGCCTTAGAAGCAGCAGGTGTTGGAGGAGCAGCAGCAGAGGATGGTGTGTGTGGATCCCCCTATCCTGTCTCTTATAAATCAAACAATTGTTTCCAAGCGCATCTTTCTCCTCCCTCCACACACCTCCCCTCAGTCTCCCCCCCTTCTTCCTGCATGGATGTCTTTGCCAGTTGGAGAGAGAGAGAGAGAGAGAGAGAGAGAGAGAGAGGAAGCGGCGGCAGCAGCAGTGGCTGCAGGCTGGGAAATCCCTGTGCATGAAAGGAGTCGGTACTGTGGACTTTGCCCTTGGCAGCTGCGTGGGGAGCTGCTTGCAGAGCCAGGAGCAGAGAAGAGAGAGTTGGGACCGCTTGCGGGAAATCAATCTGCCTCTTTCCATTCCCCCCCCCCCGCCACACATTTGAACTCGATTTAAGGACCACCACCACCCCGGCCGCCGCCTCCGTCTCCTCGCCATTGATCTTCTCCTTCCTCCTCTGTCTTTGGGATGGTGTCTTGATGGGGAAGAAGGTACTTAAGCGGGGAGGGCGAGAGAGGGACCATTCCACGCCTGTCTCTGGACTGAGGGGAAGAGGCAAGCCTTCTCTGGGCTGCCCCAGGATTAACAGCTAAACTTTTATTGCAGCGTCTCTCTTCCCCACCCCCTCCGGCTGTCACGCCACCGGGACACGCTGCGAGCACCCCACCTGGCTCTCGGGGTGCTTGTGAGGTCCGGCAAGCACCCCCCACCGCTCGTCCCTCTGCTCGCCTCCCGACCAGCATTTTCGTAAGGCTGGGCGGTGCAGCAGCCAGGCGCTGCGCGGCCCAGTTCTTAACAGGCCACGGACCCGGACCGGTCCGTGGCCCAGGGGTTGGGGACCCCTGCTCTAGACCAGTGGTTCTCAACCTTTTTTGCCCCATGCACCCTTTTCACCATATGTCAGAATGTCATTCCCCCATTCCAAGATTGTCTGACTTAAGCTGTGCCATACAATAAGGTCTGATGTCCTGTAGATTATGTACAATCTGTAGAATTGTAATTTGTAGAAAGATCAGTATTCCAACAGTTTGAGTCTGTTGTCCCAATTTCCCCCCTGAAACCCTAAAATTCTCCCCCGGGGGGGATTCCCCCCTGGTTGAGAACCCCTGCTCTAGACTCCCCCTTTCAACTTCCTTTTTACCAGTTCCCTCATTTTACAGAAGTTTCCTCTTTTGAAGTCAAAACCACACTCAGTCTAAAATAATAATTAATGAGGTCTAGGTGTAAAAAGCTGTGTCTCAGAGACAGCTTTTTACCTCAACTCTTCTACTGTTCTGACTTAATTGAGATTGTAATCACTTAGGAATTGAACAAGGGAAGTTCAATCACTTGCATATGATTCACTCAGTAGTCTGCTCACTAAGGAAGCAGATCTGCAGGTGCTGTAGAAGCCCTGAGGATTCATGGGCAGCTGTAAAACAGATCTGCCAGTGCTTGTGACCTAATGGAAAATTTTTTATCCTTTCTCCAAAGCAAGGCCTATCTACAAGAAATCTTTAACAGGGCTTTCATCTTCCCTGTCTGTATGCAGGACAAATTAGAGGGACCAAGGCAGAGAGAAATACAGGTAATAGATCCTTTACCACCCCACCTCCCAAGAATATCTATGACCAATAGGCCTCAAAACTGTGAGATTAAATTAATTTAGTCACTTCTTTTGAAGCTAATTTTTTAATGAATGTCTCCACAGTAAGTGCTAAAATAAAGCTCCAGTCTAATAGCTTTCCAGATGATGAGATGGTGGCTTGGCCCATTAATGAAGCACTTATGGAACAATTATGGGTAGTTTGATGATAATTGACTTTCATGAAAGCAACCCTCTGCTTGGTTCATACTGATCATAGAGAAATAAAAGGTGGAATAAACAGATTAGTTGTTTGTGCTTTATGGGCAGAACAGTGGATTTGATGGAGCACAATCTGGTGACTGTATGAAGGAGAAGCCTTTCAAAATTAGAACCTTTGGGGAGATCTGGTCATTAATTTTAATTCTCTCCACTGGTGACTTGTACAGGGAGTTCATTTTCTAGACATGCTGTGGGCAACCTCTACCTAGGACAGCAGGAAGACTTTATCTAAAATAAAATGATTTTGAGAAAATAATATCAAATTGATTTTTAAAGTAATCTATACTTCTAGACACAACTTAACATAAGTAGTCAAACTAAGTATTGGAATTGTGTTCTTGTTCAAAAGAAATGCTGTGAAATACCAGTAATATTTTACAAGGGGACATTTTAGGGATGCTTTAGAAATTTACTCTTTGTGAATTCCATGTTGAAATGACCCAATATACGTACTCCCACTAGCTTTCACAGTTCTCTGTGAACACAGAAACACAGTTCTTCACACGTTACACATATAAAACTTTTTTGCCCATAAAAGGATTAAAAATTATGGTGTTCCAGTCTTGCAAACTCATAAAACTATGGGTTTTTTTTTTTTTTTACAGATGCACAATACCAATTTTAGCAGGTACACACAATGCATGAAAAACTCTTAATATTCATCATGCTGTCATGTGAGGAACATTTTAAAAAAGAAAGAAAAGATGATTAACATCAGAAAACAACAGGAAGGAACCACAAGTAAACAAATGCAAAACTGAATGGAAGTGAAAGGAGACGGATTTGTCCAGCCTAGGAAAATTAATGTAATCCTTCACATAGGTTTCAAAGTAGAAAGAAATTTGAAAACTCTGGATACAGTTTTGAAAATAGTATCGTTACTCTCAATGTATTCTTTTTCATTTTAATATTGTGAAAAGGACCAAAGCCGGGTTTGGGCACCAAGGGGTTAACCGGAGCGGGGTTAGCCCTTTACGCGTGGTCCGCGGAACTTAAACTCAAGCCGTGACCAATTTTAACGCTAGAACAGTGAAAGAAGCAGTCTTATGAATGGGAACCACTACACTGTTTATAGGTAAACAAGAGTTTAATTGAGCGTATCAAAACATACACAAAAGCAGCACGCAAGGCACGTGTCTGCAATTGACAATGGTATAGCGAGCCGTAGCAGTAACACACACAAGGGTTACCTGGAATGACCCTGATTCCTTGATAGCTGCGTATCTCAGCGGCTGGGCGAATTCAGTTAGTTTCACCGGGAGCTTCCCGGGGCTGGATCCTGAGGTCGGACCGGAGCCCTGGACCTCTGCGTAGCTTGCTGCCCACGACCAACAACCTTTTCCCGCCACAAGCCTCTTTCTTATCCCCTCTTCTTGGCTCCCCCCTCCCTCCTGTGCCCCCTCCCCTCCTGACCGGTTGAACGAGTGAGTCAGGAGTATCTGTTTCTCTGGGTGCTTTAGGGTGCTTAGGAGTACTTGTTACTTCTTTGTGGCCACCAGGCATCTTGGCGCCCCTCTTACGGTTTGGAATGTTTTGCAGCTCATCTGGCTGCCAGGGGAGAGGAAGTTGCCAGGGGGTATGCAGATGTGTTCCATTGTGAGCAAGTGCGGTATCGGGAAAGGTGGTGGTCTGGGTCTGTGCAGTCTGTGTGTACCTGCCTTGGCTTTCTCTTCACAAATATTGTAACATTTGTTGAGAGAGAAAATTCATGAATAGTATGATGCTTTAATTTTATTTTTTTTACAATGCTTGATTTCCTAATGGGCTGGCTACTCATGGCCATTTTTTCCATGGTGATGTAACAACATGAATTCTTTGATAAATTAAGGGCACAATCCAATGCAGGTTTAGACAGAAAAAAGGCCGACAACTCCCAGCATGGCCCAGCCAGGCATGCTGGGAGTTGTAGGCCTTTTTTCTGTCTAAACCTGCATAGGATTGCGCACTAAGGCTACAATCCTATACGCAATTACCTGGGAGTAAGTAAACACCACCCACCCCTAAATACTTATTCCAAATTTACTTCTGTTATTTATACACATTTGTCCTTCCTCATTAGTCCCTCAATGGTTCTAATATACACAATTTTACTGTGGAGAGTCCACCTGCATAATCCCTGCCTAGGGAAGGAGAGAGCTCAGTCCACTATACACATTTACATTCAGATGTTTTTTCCCCCAAGCACCCTCAATGGGTTGCCAAGTACCCTCAATCGCCCTTCTGAGCACCTCTGATGGACCATGGGCAAGGTGGTGCAGAAACCTCCGCACCTCCTCCTGCCTGGCTGAACTGGTTCATCCTGTCAGTAGAGGGAGGGGTCGGGAAGTGAGCGGGGGGGAAGCGAGGGGGTAAAAGAAGCAACCAAGGCTTCTATGGGTTGTTGGAAGCAAGGTGCAGGGAAGCACGGAGCGGGTCATTGGCTCAGGCCAGCCCAGACACTCAACCCCCAAGCAGACTGCCTGGGTACATTGCCATAAGTCCGTTACAGTTACTAGTATTAGACTAGGGTAGATTCTTCGATGTTAGCTGAGAATAGCTTAGATTCTTTGTTGTTTTATAGTTCTGCCTGTGTGTAACAAGCTGTACTTTCCCTTGTCAATTTCACTCCCTTATCTCCCTCTTCAATTTGTGTGTTTACTATTTCCAATAAACTGCTTTTGCTTTTGACTGAAGCATAGTTTCACTTTGACTCTATGCTAGAATCCAGTGTGCGTGACCTGAACTGACCCGGGTATTGCAAGCGGGAGCTCTGAGCTGTCAAAATAGCTGCGTAGCTCCCGATCTTGCAGGAACAGGAACAGGAACAGGAAAGGACTGCCGGTGGTCCTTCACATTTACTTTTTAAAGAAATAACATCATTGGAAACTTCAGTTCCAACTGAAATCTAAAAGCTATAGATAACTTTTAGATTTCAGATGGAAAACTGAAGCAATACATTTCATTAACTATCTTTTGCTAAGTGTTTCTGGCAGAAAATCAGATAATGGCTATAGTGACTGATTAACTCCAACCCATTTTTTGGGGCCTGAATTTCAGCTGAATGAGGTTTTAAAGACCGTAACAATGTAAGCAAGTTTCACAAGGCTGATTATGAACCCATGAAAATTGGGAATTAAGCTGGAAAGCAGATTCTAGCATTTTCTTCATTCATTTCCAATAAGGAAATGAGCATCTTACCTTCCTGTTTCACATTTAGGGACAGATAATCTTCAGGACCTTTTTTTTTTTTTTAAGGGTGTGGGCATCTATGAGGGAAAATATTCAACCAACCACAGAACGAAGAGTAATACATTTCTTTGCAATAACTGTATAAATACATCCATTCATGAACACTCCCTGACCTCCTCTTACTTTTAATATTTAATCTATGTGAGAATACATTTTAACCAGCTGGTTCAATTTGCTTTGCCTATCAAAGGAAAAACAAACTGCTGATCTATAATAATGAAATCATGAAATATCAAATGATGCACTTACCTGAGTAGGACCAATCAACCTCTTCAATATATTTTCGCTGCTGTCTAAAGTATCCAGAAACCAGTTCTAAAATTAAAGAAGCAATAATAAAAATGTAAGCATCAAATAGTACAGAGGAGTTCAAAAACAAAACACCGTCAGTGTCAATGTACTAACTTAGTTCTATATTTTATCCACACAATGTGCCCCACAGTCTGTCTGTGTATCTCATTAGATATCAAAGTAACTAGTTCATTTGGGTTATTCCACAGCCAGCCTCCAGCACCCAATCCACACTCCTATATTTCTATCCTCCACCACATCTATCACTGGACTTTCAGATCTGAAAATTCCTCTCTCAAGAATCCTCCTGATCAAGTGTGGGGAGACAAAGAAGAATGGATGAACTGGTTGTACTGGAGTGGAATTAATTAAGCAGGACACTTTACAAACACATATAATAAAGAATACCCTGAAGATAGATTTATATTTTGTGAGTGAATATGTTGGGGATTATTTGTCATAATGGGATTCTGTTTAAAGCAACTAAAAGGGCATTTGGGTGGAGGCCACAGAAAGGGCTAAAACTGCAGGCTCCTCTTTAACCTCCCAAGTGTAACTGGATTCATTTAGTTGAAATGAGGATAAAAATATTGCATACATATCCATGGAAATGACATGACTTGCCACTCATTAAGTGATTGAAAACATTAAAATACTGTGGCAGACCATATTCCATAGCACACTATGAATCCAGCTAAACAAGGAGTATGAGTGGAGTAAAAAAAGAATTTAGAGCCCTTTCTATAGACCCATAACTAATGGCAAGAATTGGGCAAGAACCTTACTTGTCGATACATAATACTAAGATCAGATTCTGCATGGATCCACTTTTAGTACTCCTTCCATATTTGTAGATTGAAAGCAGGATATGTATATTTGGAACAAAGAGTTTTCTAAAAATTAGTGTCACAAGAATGCAAGAGGGTCAAAATCCTAGGTAAGTATAAGCTATAAGCAATCAGCAATGCCAATTTTCCAAGGCTTCATAAACCATGGCTCATGGTTGCACGCTCCTCCCTTGCCCCTCCCCTCATTCCTTATGTGCCAGCTTTGGTGTGAAGATCCTGGTTTGCGTTAAGACAGTGTTGCCTTTTTTTGTTGAACCAGAAAACTCTGGCTTAATGTTCACTTAACAATCCAGGAAAATAAGCCAGGATGTTTTGACTTACAACTCCCATCAGTTCACACCATTGGCTATGCTAGCTAGGGCTGATGGGAGTTGTAGGCTGAAATGTCTAAAGGCCATAAATTGCCCACACCTGGCCTATGGGGACAGAAGGGTAGGGAGTGTAAAGACTTAAGGGTCTCCAGGTCACCTCCTGTTAGCTGGCATCATTAGGGAAAACCGAACAGAGTTTGGAGGAAACTACAGGTATCTGTTTTTAAAAAGAATATTTTTATTTTGTTTTAAATCACGTGTTTTCAATACCAATGAGTATATAGAAAATATTACAACCTTTTCAACTAGCAAAACACATACATTACATAAAAAATCCAATTACAGTTAACAGGAATCACAGGAGGTTCAATATATTAATAACCTTATATTTATCCACAGAAGTTCATCAGGGGTTTTAAGATTTTCTCAATATGCAGATTTATAGTTGGTGGGAAGGTGGAGAGGTAAAGATTGCTGTGTTTAGAATGAATTTTTCCATGATTTTTTGTGAGCTTTCACTTGTCTGTAATAAACATGTTTCAACAATGAATATGCTTAGCATTAATTAGCATACACCCCAGTCCTAGAGGTGTGCATAGCTGTGGCTTGTGCTGGCACAGTTACAATGGCATCCTCTGCTTGGCATGTGAGGCAAACTCATCCTGCTAAATGCTTGTCAGTTATAATCCTATTACAAACAGTTACTACCAAAGACTCACTAAATTGGGTCATTAATCTAATTAATATCTCCAGGAGAAAGTCAAGAAACTGAAAAGAGCAAGTTATCTGCATACCTATGTGATAGTTTATGAAGTGTGCTTCTCTCCTGTACTTATGTAAGCCACTGTAGTCCAAAGGAATTGCATGAATATAATGACAAAGGGATCATAAGCTGAAATGTTTTACCCTTAAAGGCAGCCTAAACATATTTTTAAAAAATTAAATGTCATTTGGTATAGTTTGAAGTTGGTAGAAATGTGGCATGCGAGGCTGTGTATTTGGTACTAGTAACACTTCCTATCAGTGTGCATTCAAAAATCTCTTTTACACAGCAGCTACTGAGACACTCTGATTCTTAAGTGTTAGCTGTTGTTTCCCATTGTTCTCCTAACTATTGATTCAAACAATCTGTTAAGCATTCATATGCAAAACTAAGTGGAATTTGGGTATGAGTGACTTGCCACCAGCTTAAAAACTCCACAAGGAGCTCTGATGTGCAAGGAATGGTAGCTTAAATAACAACTACCTAAATAGCACTTGAGAAGGTCTTGATGCATTGTACATATTCAGTTTACCGTATATACTTTCTGTACAAAGATATCCAATTACCAAGCCAAATAAAGTTATTTATTTATAATGTGTTTTAACATTTTTTCCTAGTGTCATTATTTTAAATAAATCAGTATCAAGGGGGGGGAGAGAAAGAAGCAAAATCATTCCAGAATTAACATAATGAAGGCAGTATTGAATACCAGAGAACCATAAAAATGAAATGAAATGTTGTTTATTGTTTAAAATGGTTTTTAGATATATGCGTGTCTTTCTCTGTGTTGTACGTTTGTATGTACATGGTTTTTATAATGTATTTTAATGTTTTAATCTTTGTAAACCGCCCTGAGAGCTTCGGGTATTGGGCAGTATAGAAATGTAATAAATAAATAAATGAAATGAAATAAAGACAGACACACGTGTGGTATGTGCCAGATAAACCTAATTTGACAGCTTCTTTTTTGCTATTCTATTATGCATGTAGATAATTAGAAGAATACTTGGTAGTCTTTTAGAACTTAATCATTTGTTAGCATGTGCACGAGAGTGCAGGGTGGGGAGAAGCAGTCTTTGAACCACCATTTTAAAATCAATAACATGAGAAGAGCTGTGCTTTGGATCAGACCAAAGGCCTATCTAGTCTAGCATTCTGTTCCCACAGTGGCCAACCAGATGACCCAGTGGGAACCCACAAGCAGGACATGAGTACAAGCACACTTCCACTTGTGTTCCCCAGCAAATAAAATAAAATAAAATAAATAAACAAACAAACAAACTGGTATTCAGAAGCATACTGCATCTGGTACTGGAGGCAACATATAACCATCATGAGTAGTAGTCACTGATAACCTCATCCTCCATGAAATCCACATGTTTATTCTAATACATTCCAACATATGTATTCAAACTGGTCTCAAAGGAACCCCAAAGATCTTGTAGAGGGGTATCAGCTTTATTTTAAATGAATGAGATCAAGATAAATAGAACAATGAGAAAATATTCAGTTCAGTGAATTATACCACCCTTCAGTATAAACCATACATATTCAAAAAAACCACATACATTAGAACTCAGATAAAATCATGGTAGCCACAAGTCAATAAAATTCCGCAGGAAAATAGAATAATACTTAAAACCAGCTAGAAAACAGGTTCAAATGGCTGGTCAGATAAAGAAGTCTTCTTTTCTGGCAATGAAAAACTTTTAAGGTTAGAGCCAGGAAAACCTCTTTGGAGAGGGTGTTCTATATATGGGGTGCAACAACATAGAAAACCTTTCCCCCATTGCCACTTAACTTCAGATGGTGTGAGGAGTTAGAGGAAGGGCCCTTATGAAGACCATAAGGTTCAAGCAGGTTCATGTAGCTTTAAAAAGGTAACCACCAGCACTTTTGAATTGTGACTGGAAATAGACTGTAGTTGTTTAACCATTGGCAAGATATATTCACACTAGCCAGTACCATTTAATAGCCTAGCAGCTGTATTTTGTATTAACTGAAGAAGTTTCCAAGAAGTCTTCAAAGACAGGGGCACCGTGTCAGCTTACGCTGGCTTCAGCTTGTCTGAGTGTAGAAAGCTAAGCAGGGTCAGGCCTGGTTACTACTTGGATGGGAGACCCCTCCTCTAGTTTCCTGCATTGAGCAGGGGGTTGGACTCGATGGCCCTTCCAACTCTATGATCTATGAAATCTAGCCCCACGTAAAGCCCAATGCAGTAGTTTCATTTAAAGGTGATCAGGGCATGGATAATTGAGGCCAGGCTATTTTTTTTTTTTTAATATTTTATTTATTTTTCAAAACAAATTATAACACAGAAAATATATTTAGCAAAATACAAAATTATCACACAAATATAGCATAATCAACATACAATAAATCATAAAGTGCTCCCCCCCACCCTCCAAGGGACCAATTAATATACTTCTATCCTCTTGATCAAATAAAGTCTAAATTCCAAAAATATAACATATCCTGACAAGGCATGTTACCCTTCCCCTTTATTAATACATAGTCTAGTAATTGATTCCATATCTCCATAAAATTATTCTTCTTTAGCAATCCTTTTTTGCATTTGATACTACTAGTTAGTTTATCATTTAGGGCTATGTCCCAAACTTCCTTATACCAGTCTGTTATTAGGAAAACATGTTGTACTTTCCAATTTCTCGCTATCATTAGCCTGGCCACAGTTAACAAGTTTACAATTAACTCCTTCGTATTTTGATCACAAATAAGCTTCTCAGTTATTGATAACAATGCTAATTTTGGACAGACCTCTAAATTAGTACCAATAATTTTCGATATTTCTGTAAAAACCTCTCGCCAAAACACCAATACATTTTTACAACTCCACCACATATGAGCATATGTCCCTTTTTCCTGACATCCTCTCCAACATAATGCAGAACAATTATTATCTATTCTATTTAATCTTACTGGAGTTAAATACCATCTCCAAATTAGTTTATAAAAATTTCCTTTATCCTAATTGACATCATTTTCACAATCCGTCTATCCCATATATTGTTCCACCCCACCTTCGAGGTCACCTCTTCAAATTCATTATCCCATACAGTCTTAAGCTGATCCTCTTGTTCTTTTGCTTTTTGGATCAATCTATATAAATCCCTTGTTATACCTCTTGTTGATGCATTACCTGGTAGACCGTCTCTAGACATGACCATCTTTTCAAAATTAGTTAAATCTCTCTCGTACTCAGTTTTCCTTTTCCATTTCTTCGACCACTGTTCTAACTGTAGTAAATTTAACCACGATAATCTTCTTCTCCCAACAATTTCCATTATTTGATCTCTAGTCCCCATCTTTCCACCCAATCGGTCAATCTAATAACCCTTTCTTCTCAGGCCAGGCTATTTCTGTCCAGACAGCACTCTACTAGACAATAATAGATTCTAAAAATTACATACAACAAGGCTTGTTGCTTTTATGAAAGCCAGTAGTGTTTGCACATCAATAAGTAAAGATTTTTTTTTAAAGGCGTGGGGAACAAAGCTCACATACTTTCTACAATCAGGCCTGCTTATGTAATGCTGCAGTCCTGTGTCTACTGTGATTTAAGTGCAGCAATGCCCAAACAACCAGTCACCTGGGCTCACAAATCCTGCTTTGTTTCATACTTGCATTCCAAATATGACAGGAAAGGAAAAATATATAGTAGTGCCAGTGCCAGCTACAGGTTTTTGAGGTCCCTTGGGCAAGACATGCTCAATGGGCCCCCTCTCTCATTGAGTCTGCCTTCTCACCACCATTGTCACCAGCTGCTATTGCTCCTCATTCTCTTTCTTATCATTGCTAGCACTTGCTTGCTTGATAGGCAGAGGGCCAGTGGGCAAGTAGGCAGTGGCATCTGCTGCTCCTCTTTCTCACCACCACCATTGTCTGGGCCAGAGTGAGAGGCAGGTGAACAAGCAGGTTGCAATGGTGAAGAGGAGAAGCAACTCTAAGGGGCTTTTGTCTGCAGGCCCCTGTTGGCAAGTGCTCCTTGATGCTGGCCCTGAGTGGTGCGCAGCTCTCTTTCTTTCTGT
Source organism: Shinisaurus crocodilurus (assembly GCA_021292165.1). Taxonomy (NCBI): domain Eukaryota; kingdom Metazoa; phylum Chordata; class Lepidosauria; order Squamata; family Shinisauridae; genus Shinisaurus; species Shinisaurus crocodilurus. The sequence continues at coordinate 214,676,201 of CM037879.1, forward strand.
TCATACTTTAAAAGGTTACTTGTATTTTCCTTTAATGAACATGTTAGTCTTGTACAATTGATTTTCAGTAGTTACCGCACACTGCCTATTTTCTTTTTAAAATTTTTAAAATTGAAATCAACAACAAACACCACAAGAGACATACAACAATCAACATAAACTACAACTAAAATGGCCTTCCAATTTTCTCCTGAACAAATATAAGTAGGAATACTTTCCCTTACTCTATAATTACAAAGAAAGTTCTCTTTTTTCTATTGTCCAGAAATCTTCTAATCATCAAGTCCAGAAAAGAAGAAAACATTTCCCCCCCTAACCTCTAGAAATAATCTATTATTATCTAATACGGTAATACTCTAATAATCATTTACCAGTCTAATAACATGTTAGTTATTTCTACCATAAAGTAAAGGTCACACCTTACAGGATAATCCATCACATTTAAGTCTAGATCATCTCCTTTCATTCTTATAATATTTATTTATTTATTATATTTGTGGAGAAAGCCAACCTAAGCCCCCTTTCTGACACACACACACTCACCAAGGTGGGGGGAAGGAGACCCAGGGGGGGGGGGAGACAGCCAGTCTCCACAGAGACCAAAGGGGACAAACAACATCTGCATAGAATCACCCCAGGGGGGAAGACAGGAAGCATCGCCAGGTTCGTCAATGCTCTCGTATATCAGCCCCATCTACATAAGACTTGAATACCTCGCCAGAGCAGACACTTCGGCACCCATAAGAAAGGACCATTCAACACCACAGGATGGGACCATTAAGCAAGTGGCTTCAAAGGGACCCCACCCCACAGGGGGAAGGCGTCACCCCACCTGACCCAAAAGGCCGCCCCTCAGGGAGGGTGGCAACCCACCTGATTGGCAACCCACCTGATTACGGAGGGAGGGGCTACCTGAAACACCAAGGTATAAAACACCCTGCGCAAGGGAACTGAGTTGTTGGACCTGATCAGCAATCTTGCCCATGCTTGGGGTAAGGGAACGAAGGGATCGGCAACCCCGGGTAGCAGCACCCGGCGTGCTCCAGCTAGCTGAAATCACTGGCCGCTTGGGTTGACCGGACCCCCGGGAAACCAAGCTGAAATCACTGGCCGCTTGGGTTGACCAGACCCCCGGGAAACCAAGCTGAAATCACTCACAAGCCGCATGGGTAGACCGGACCTCCGCCGGGAACCCAGCTAGCCGCTTGGGTAGACTGGACCTCCGCCGGGAACCCAGCTAGCAGCATGCGGTTGACCGGGCCTCTGCTGGAGCCCGAGCTGAACTAACTAGCTGAGAGCCCTGAAATCACGGTGTCCTTGAGACTTCTTGCTTGCTACTTTGTACCGTACTGATAAGCTGTATTGCTGGCGTGTGTCTGGGTTTGTGAAGGTAATTTTGTAAATAAACTTGTTTTATAAAAGATACTTTTGTGGCTATAAGTTATCCCTTTGTTCTGGGCTAAGGGTGATAGTCGCTGGGGACCTCGGAGAAGGCCCGCCCTAGGACTCGCTACCCCCTTAGCATTGAACCCGCGCAGAAGACCAGGTTGTCGGTCTTCCACTATATTTATACCCTGCCTTTTTTTTTAAAGGAACACAAGGCAGTTTACATAATCCTCCTCCTCTCCATCTTATCCTCACAACAACCCTGTGAGGTAGGTTAGGCTGAGAGTCAGTGACTGGCCCAAAGTCACCCAGTGAGTTTCATGGCTGAGCGGGAACTAGAACCCCGAGTCCCAGTCCAACACTCTCACCACTACACCACACTGGCTCTCAATAAGATGTTATTGGAGAATTTAATCCTTTGTCTTCTTTCCACATATAGTAAAAATATTTGTTTTTATTATTCATGTTTCCAGCAAACATCCGAAATGCCTTTATACATTTTAACCAATTCATCCAGTGACATAAACCCAGAATACCTCATCTTATAAATTTTTTCTAACTTAAATTAAATTTCAAACCTTTTAAATACATATTCTCCCAGTATTCCATTAATATATTATAACCAAAATGTTAGGCCCATTTTATCAAACTTTCAATCATATATTCTTCCTCTATCAAAAACAATCTTTTTCTATTTCTGCTTTAAAATTAAAAAGACCTAATCTCTCCTCTTATACAGAATAAAAAGTCATTTAGAGGTTCCACTCTACAATAAACATAGATGTTATCTTTTCTTCAATTAATACCGTAAGTTTAGCCATTTCTGCCAGTTCCAACATCTTCATCAACCATTCTTCTTGTTAAAATCTAGGGATGTTAGCAGCATTCGTGGGGGGGGGGGGAAGCTCGGCGAAATCACCGAGCTCGACCCCAACCAACCCCCCACGCGACTTACCTGCCCTTCGCTCAACAAAAGCTGTGAATTACTGGAAACTGGAAGTGACACGACGGGGACCCGTCGTGTCACTTCCGGCTCCCTGGCGCTGCACTTTTAACGTAAATACCAGGGCAACCCACCTAAAAACGGCCTTGATTTGCTATTCGTGGCCATTTTAAGGTAGTTTATCCTGGTATTTACGTTAAAAACGCAGCACCAGGGATCCGGAAGTGGTGCGACGGGTCCCCGTCACATCACTTCCAGTTCCCCGCAATTTTCGGCGCGCGCAGACCGATCAGGCGGGGTGTTCACCGGGCACCCCACGATCGGCAGGTGAGTGCATTATATGTTTCAACTTTAAAATAAAAAGGGCACAGTCTCTTCTCTTACACATAGCAGTAGGCATCTCCTTCAAGACAGCCATATCCATGTCATCCACCTCCATTCATAGATTTCATAGATCATAGAATTGGAAGGGGCCTACAAGGCCATCGAGTCCAACCCCCTGCTCAATGCAGGAAACTAGAGGAGGGGTCTTCCATCCTAGTAATAACCAGGCTTGACCCTGCTTAGCTTTCCACACTCAGACAAGCTGAGGCAATAATCTTTTTCTCACAGTTCCAATAGGACCAAAAGATTGTCTCGTTCTCTGTCAAACTCTCTGTTTCGTAGTTGTTTTTCATTTACTGAGGTTTCAACCTTGTTATTGATCTGTTTCACCTCTCCAAATAATTGTTAGATGGCTATCCAATTTTTCAACTTCCTGTGCTATCTCCATTTTTATTTCCATCAGCCTCTTGACCATTCTTTTCTCAAAAGTATCCATCCTGTTTCCCATATTATTCACCATTTGATCAAATAAATTGTAACGCAAATCCAGTGTAACCATCTTTACTCTGCTTTATCTCTGACAGCCTACTAACATAAACAAAAGCCGGTCCCATGCTGTTCAGGCTTATCCAGCAGCTTTTCCCCGTATGCACTTTCACCAAGAATAAAGACAAGAGGATTAAAAACCCTCTTTCTTTCCCATTTCAAAACTTTCTTATTAATCTTCTCTTTGTGAGGTTTTTGGCCAAATTTCTTAAGCTCCAATATTTTTTTGTAGTCCCAAAAAATATTTTGAGCAGGGGGTTGGACTCGATGGCCTTGTAGGCCCCTTCCAATTCTATGATCTATGGAATCTATGAATGGAGGTGGATGACATGGATATGGCTGTCTTGAAGGAGATGCCTACTGCTATGTGTAAGAGAAGAGACTGTGCCCTTTTTATTTTAAAGTTGAAACATATAATGCACTCACCTGCCAATCGTGGGGTGCCCAGTGAACACCCCGCCTGATCGGTCTGCGCTCGCCGAAAATTGCGGGGAACCGGAAGTGATGTGACGGGGACCCGTCGCACCACTTCCGGATCCCTGGTGCTGCGTTTTTAACGTAAATACCAGGATAAACTACCTTAAAATGGCCAAGAATAGCAAATCAAGGCCGTTTAACTCACCATAAGAAAGATCTACTTTGTTATCGAGAAAATCTCTCTTCGTTCATAAACAGCTAAAGTCAATAAATCTTAAGAAATGGGGGTCAGCAGGATTGATCCCCTTAAAGAGACTTCGATGTGACTTCGAGCAAGTTGTAAATTCTGACCTCAGATCACTCCCCCACGAGCTGGCTGCAGACTGCAGATAACTCATTAATAGCAATCCTTAAGGTACAAGTGATTTATCTCTTGACCTCCCCTTCATCTACGGATATTTTGCCGGCTGGAGGAGCCCCTCCAGACTAGCTTTAAAGCCGTGTCACTTCTCCACTAAAAGTGAAGCTGTCAGTCCACCATAAGACCCCACCGGAAGTCCATAGGTGTTACACTTAGTTGTACCAGACTGCCCTGCTCCAACCAATAGTTTCTGTAATTTATTCATGAAAAACTTATATTTGTATAATTATCCTAAACATTATTTCTTATGTTTCCAATGTTCATGCATGAATTCTATTGCTTGTAGCCACAACAGCACCACCCATGCACAAGAGGGAGGTAGCAGCAAGCTTGGGAGAACCCCCAAGGTTTGCAAAGGTAGAAAAAGTCCAAACACAGCTCTGAGGACTGACAATGTCCACTAACTAGTGAGAGGGGGGGAAACCAACAAGGCTGCTGGTGGTGGAATGGAGTATCCTAGAGATGGCATGTCTGACTCACTCGAACCTTGAACAAGAGCACTCTATGCTGCAATGTTTTGTCACATGTCCCACATTTCAAATGGAACTTACTTCTAACTACCGGTAAGTATGTCTATCCTAGTTTTTCTCCAGGACACAATAAGAATTGTTGGTGTGGCACTTGGGGAAATAGTGAAGCACTGCTAGACCAAATGACAGCTTTTAACAATATGCATGGAATCCCAGTCATCTCAAGTGGCTGCATGTGAATAAATTGAAAGTCTAAAGGTCTAATCCATCACACCACAGCCAATCTACTACTGTCACGGGTTCTTTATATCATAAGCTTTCCTATAGTAAAGTGGGTGAAATACTAAACATGAATTCATCCTTTCTTGAAAAAAAGTGTCTAGCTTTATTTCAAACTAGCTGAAGGACCTGTTCCTCAAACGATTAAAAAACTGATTACTTTCTACCCTGAACTATGAGTATGTCAAACCCCGCTTTTCACCTCAAGGTTTTTTTAAAAAACCATTCTTGTGGAAACAAACATGCAACTTTGCATACACTGAATCTGGGTGCCAAAGTCACCCCAGAGAAAAGTGCCTCAAGCAAGGCAAATTGTGCATATGAAAGGCTTTTGTCTGACTGAATGTTTCCCCCAGGCTGTTAGGATCAGAATAAGAATGGATTTCACGTTTCAGCTACTTGAGGTAAGTTCAGACTTAATCTTTCCTTCAACAATGTAAATGCAGGAAATCTACATAACAAAGGACAAGGCCTAGTGAGAGCTATTACGTGTCAATTAGCAGTTGATAAGCCTGAGGCCTATAAAACTTTATATCATCATAACAATGCTTTACCTCAATGGATTTATTTTCTTTTTGAAGGAGGTGTTGTTTTGCTCTTCCTGGCAATAAAAAGATACTAAAATGACCTGTGGATGGCTCCTGTTGCTCCCTCACTGCCTGGGGACACTGAAGAACCCCAGAATACAGCACTGTTATGAAGATTATTTGGGGTCATTTTATGTCCCAGGCATGTTTGGTTATAACAAGAAAACTGTAAAAGGCAGGTGGCTGAAACTTGGTATATTGTTTACTACCCTGATTTAGGCAAAGTCCTACCAGGATAGGGTTGTAGGTCTACTTATGTGTAAATTACACCACAGAATGTGAGCCTGGGGCAAGAAAAGCACCCCAAGATGTAGGATGAAGGTTTAAGAAACGTTTCGCAACCTAGTTTTTATTAGTGATCCATAAACAACAACCATGCCAAATTTCAGCTTTCTATATTAACAGGAAATAGGAGATACATTGATGAGTCAGGGCTCTCACTTATATACAGTAAATACCTTGGATTGCAAGTAACTTGGTCTGAGAGCATTTTGCAAGACAAGCAATTTTTTAAAATAAATTTTGACTTGATAAATGAGCAAGGTCTTGCAATACAAGTAGTCATAGGGATGTAACCGCTTGCCTTGAGCAGGCGGAGCGGGCCGAAATTGGCCCCGCTCACGGCCGCCAGAGACTCGCTTTGATATAAGAGTGTTTCGGATTACAAGCTCGGTTCCAGAACAAATTATGCTAGCAATCCAAGGTATTCCTGTATATGTAGATAGATAGCATATACCAGTGATGGCGAACCTTTTTGAGCCCGAGTGCCCAAACTGCAACACAAAACCAACTTATTTATTTCAAAGTGCCAACACTGCAATTAAACCTGAATACCAAGGTTTTAGTTTTAGAAAAACAACTCATACAGTTGTCCGAACTAATTAACATATTTTGTCTTAAAAGAAAAACACAACAACAGAGCTTTCAATGATACAAACAGTTTTTTGTTGGGGAAAAAAATCAACTCAAAAAATTATTATAGTACTACATTGTACACATAGCCTGAAGGGAATTTATACAAACTTTTTAAATAATTAGGTACATGTATTTTTGGATAAGGGATTCTCAACTTGTAATATGATTATATGCCAGACTGAAATTGTATGGGGCAAGCTTTACTCCGGGTCCTTTCCCTGCTTCTACAGGTGTCAGATTAGTAAAAGTAAAAGTCAACCTGTACTAGGATGAGCAAGATAAACAAGAAAACTAAACATGCTTAACACATTTTAAACACTTTATGTCTTGGACTGCAAACACTGCATTAGGTAAAAGTTTGCGTTGGGCATGCTTTTGCACAATTAATGTGATTTTTGCTATTGCATGCACGCTGATAATTTGTCAAACCTTGGCTCATACTCCGTTAGTTTGAGAGCAACACATGCAGCACTCAGGTCAACTGTTAGGGCTTTACATCCAAGCCATGCTCTGTGCGTCATTCTTCAAAATCTTTTAAATGTGATAACAATGTAGAAAAGAATTCTGTAACAGGAATTCTAGAATAAAATCATTCTGTTCCACACTGTGAGAAAGAACAAAATCATTAGTGTTTTGCAGAAGGGGACAGTCTTTTCGCGATCTGGTGACCAATGGCTCGAGTGCCCACAGAGAGATCCCTGCGTGCCAGTTGTGGCACCCGTGCCATAGGTTCGCCATCACTGGCATATACAAAACACAGGGATTAAAAACATTTTACTTCTTTAATCCACTGAAAATTTCAAACTGGCTATCATAAATAAACAAACAAACATGATGACATGACACCAGCTATGAAACAGGACAACAGCTGAGGGCTGCAGTACACAGAGTTCTGTCCAGTTTTTTTTAAATTTTAATAACTAACTCCCAAACATATATGAAAAACAGGCATGTGGATAGAACCAGAAATAATAGACCTTGTGACTAACCCAGAAAGCGGTGCTATGCACCGTGAATACATTGCGTATTCTTGCTTATTCTTCTTGTTGCAGAATCTATATCCTTGGCCAGGATCTAGTTTTACTGGATGTTCATCTTGTGGAGGGAAGTGATGGCAACCTTGGTCCCCACCACTGCATCCTAACTGAAATGCTGAAAGAGAACTTCGGCTATTTGACTGTATAGAAATGTAACAAATAAATAAATATCCCACTGCAGTGCTGGCTCCACATTTTCTGTGGGCTGGCTCCATCATCAGTAGGCCCCCTCCCTCAGTGAGTCTACCTTCTCACCACCATTCTCACTAGCTGCTATTGCTCCTCATCCCCTTTCTCATCACTGCTGCCACAACCACATGCTTACTTGACAGAGAGAGAGCCACTGAGCAAGTGGCATCTACTGCTCCTCCTCCTCCTCCTCCTCCTCCTCCTCCTCCTCCTCCTCCTCCTCAGCACACTGTCTGGGCCAGAGCAAGAGGCAGGCAAAGAAGCACATGGAGATGGTAGAGGAGGAACAACTCCAGGGGAATCTTGTCAGCCCTGCTGGGCTGTGGGACCTTGACAGGTGTCCAACCATGCTTACCTTCAACGCTGGCCTGGTCCCATTGCCCCAGCTGCCATTTCTTCTACATAACCACTTTGAGTCTGGGCTGGCCAAATAGTAATCCTCAAAGAGCAGAACTGCCAAATGCTGGTCCATACCCTGTATGTCATTGAGGTTATCTTGTATTCATTTAGAATGGGGCTTTTTAGGATAAATACCACACCATGGGTTAGCATTATGTATGAATCAAACCTTTCTCTTATAAGCATGCTTTAGTAGGTGTCTGTGGTTGGCACTGCTCATTAGTTTATAATTGCTATAATACATTTCCTAATTTATCTAAAAATCATGTTATCAAATTACAATTCTCCAGCTTGTCATGCTGCCCTAAGTAAAGCCTTCACAATTATTGAACTCATTACCTTCTTCACAATTTTCGAGGTCAGCTAGTTTTAACAATGGTGAATGAAATTCTTTAGCTTGTAGTAATTGGATATGTACATGATTCAAGATAAAATGACTTTTCCCACCACACCCAAACATTGAGCTATGCAAAAATTACACTAAGATCTGTGTGCTGAAAACAATAAAATCCCTTATAACAGGTTCTTGCTTTCATTATACAAATGTAGAACTATGCGGATGATCTAGGAAGTTTAGAGAATCCAGTTTTAAATGCAAAAGTGTACTATTTTAGGAGAATCAACTAAATGAAGTGTTTTAATTATCAACAATTAACTGTCAACATGTTCATTCTTCGTATTCTTTATACCAGAAGTAGGGATACAAACGCATTTTGTAATTTATAGAGGAGGACAGTACTCTAAATGTTACAGGTTTATAGCTGTTTTTACAAATCAATTCTAACTACAAAACCTTAATCCTACATTTCCTATGATATTAAACTTTTTAAAAGGAAAATTTGAATCTAGCTGCATATCCAAAAAAAGATAATGTTTTGGGTGCACTGCACATGTTTTTTTCAGCAAGTGCATGCAGTGGTGCAGCTCAGCTGGACTTCGGGGCTGAAGTCCAGGGCACCACAGCCTAGGGGCCCTCCAAATGACCGCCCAGAGCAGCAGGTGATGGGCACAGTGGCAGTCAGTGCTGGCATCAGTACCTGGACTGGCATGGGCATGCTGGGACCCACTGGGATTGATGCTGCTCACAGCAGCATCCTTTCATTTTATTTTTAAAAATATTTTATAGGTGAACCTTTAGAAAGCTACACGAATACAGTCTTAAGAGACATGAATCTATCAAAGTCCCTAAGACACTCACAAGAATGTAATCAACTCTAAAAGATACTCCAGAAAACCAGAATATATACCTCTTAAAGCAAGAACCTTGGTGGAACACAATTAATACAGGCAGTCCCCGAGTTAAGAACGTCTGACTTACAGACAACCCATACTTAAGAACAGACTTCTGGGTTCCCCGGCGCTATGTCGTTTACATAGAGTACATAGTGTAGTATACTACACAATTTGCGTAATTTACACAATTTGTGTAAATGCAGATTTTAGCACATAGAACGCTATGCTATTCCGACTTACATACAAATTCGACTTAAAGACATTCTTAAGAACGGATCTCGTTCGTAACCTCGGGGCTGCCTGTACTCTATCAAAACTCTGATCATTCTTCTCCTCCATGAAGGTAAAATTGTGGAAACGGCCATCACAGACATAAAGATTCACCTTTCTACACTATCTAACCTTTTAGCTAACACAACCACAGAGATCCTTTTACAACTGCTCCTATGGTACTAACACAGCATGAAAAGTCTCATTTTGTCTGTTGAACCAAATAATAGATGTTGTGACCTTTTTTGAGTTGTCATCTTGTACTCTAGTATATAGAAAGGTCATACCATGCAATACTGAGCTATCAATGTTGCATAGCCAAGTGAAAATACTTCTTGAATCTTTCCAAGATTTTCAGTAATTAGAAAACTAAACTTTTAGTAAGAAAAATGTGGCCAATTACAATTATCTTCTTGTACATGGCAACTATGTGGATCAGTTGGAGCCTGCAGTAAATTCCAGTGAAAACACAGCATTTTGTAGGGACAGACTAATATCATGGGTACATATTACATAGTCCAGCCAAGCCACATGATTGCCATTTATATATGTTAATTCTATAGTAAGGAGGAGCCCCCCACCAAGTGGCATCAGTTTTTCAGCAGTGTGGTTATATGGAGATCATAATGCCTGAAAACCTCTAATATTGGCTGGGTTCAGACAATACACTAATGCACACTCAAGGGTTGAGTATGGGTTGAGTGTGGGTTGTTGAACTGTGGATTATCGTGTTGCCTGAACCCAGCTGCGCTAACAAGCCATGGCATGTTAACCACGGACAACCCATGAAGATGATAGAAATTGTAATATTGCCCGCTTAAATCAACAAGGTAATGTAACCACTAGTTAGAGTGGGAGGAAAGGGTTAATTGAACAATCCCCAGGGTGCATGTTTTGTAACCCCTCCTCCCTACTTCCAGCCTCTCTGTGGCCAGCTCTCTCTCTCTCTACCTCTCTAACCTGATGGACACACGGTCTGAGCTGGCATCCAGCCAGTGATCTCCAATGAAGCAGACTCTTAACACCAAAGACTCTGCATCCTGCATATATGAATAAACGGACTGTAGCAAAACTAATAAATATCTTTATTAGTTTTAAACCTTGTTTGGACAATCAATTTCCTTTTAGAAGTCTTTTAGCAGGGTTTAGCAACCCACGTGGTGATAACCAGTTTCAATAACCAGGCTGTGCATAAGGGGGAAAACTGCTTTGTCCTAACCAGTATAGGACCAACTCCTTTCCATATCCTCTAACAGAAGAGAACCCATGCTTTGTTGGTGGGCTGTGAACTGTGGTTTGTTCACCATGGTTTGTTATCTTGTCTGGGTTGAGACAACACGATAACCCACATTTCAACAACACCCCCACGGTTCAATGACAACCCACACTCAACCCTTAAGTGTGGGTTATTGTGTTGACTGAACCCAGTCATTGTCTTGGACTACAAGAACCATGGTTTTATAAAGGATATTTCTAGTGGTAAAAATTGGTAATATGTAGTCTGGAGGCTTTGAATCTATGTTCTGAGTTCTGACAAAGAACTATTTTAATGCCATCTTTCCTTTTGGAAGTCCTGTTTAAATAGACCAATATCATTTAAAATGCTTGGTTGTTCACACACATACATTTTATTAACAGAGAAGTTCTGCAAACAGTGCAATAACATTTTTTAAAAAAATTTGTAAGGTAGCTTTTACTGCTCTGTCTAGTAATCAAACATTCTGAAAAATGAAACTGGAGGTCACAAAGTGTAGCAGAAAGTTAGATTGCCTTCCAGTTCCATGCCAGGCCCAAGAGATCACAGAGCAACCTGGATAAGGCAATTACCAAGGTGGAATGGTATGATCAGAATGGAAGATCCTGCTTTCTATATCTGAGTCTTTGCCATGTGCATGGAGCAGGTGCACAAGTCTTGGTTTTGTAATTTACCTCCTAGCTCAAATCCACTTTCTTCCACTTGAGGCAGCACGTGGGGAATATCTTGCAAGCAACTGTGGTGAACAGCCAAAATTTCAGAAGTAGGTCCTACTAGACATGGTCCTATAAAACATGTTCTTACTTTATATCAATAAGAAACAAATAGAAAATGATGTTTGTATGGTCTGCTATCCCTGCCCCCTTTTTCTATAAACTTCTCACATTAATTATCTTATTCAGCCTGACAATAAAAAAATATATTTTTTCTGTCAGAAGCCACATTTAAGTACTTGGGTTGGTGAAACACTATGCAGATCACAAGAGTACTAAAAAGTTGAACTTTTTTTTACCAAGTGAGATGGCCCCTATTGCCATCTCTGAAATAGAAATCCTTAGTAAATGATGCTTAGCTCTGATTAACTTGGGTTATATGAATGCAAAGCATGTCTTGACTGCTGTCCATGAAAACAACCGATCCTTTTCATGGGTTAATGCCATTGTAACTTCCTTTACAAACTGAACAGATTGCCATGGACACAAATTCAGAACTCAGCCATTCATACCAGGTCTCTGGAAGTTTACTTAAGTCTGCAGAGTGAACAGAGCCAATACTATACTTGCTTAATGTTTATGGTGTAACTTCTACAACATCTATTTCTGTGTCTGAAGACAAAGTTATAGTTAAAATATATTAACCAATATGAAAGATTTATATTTTTCTCTTTAGTAGTACTAAAGCTACAATATATTTCTCACATTAAAATATAGGTTATGAAACTCAATGTGCTCAAATTAATAGAGAATGCTGCTTTTGTCACACATACGAGCACATAAAGCTCCAGAGTCATAATTTTAGGAGAACATCCAGTGCTGGTGAACATAAAAACATGCAAAATGTTCAAGGGAAATAATAAAGTAGAGAGCCTGCCTGAAACATGGCTGAAGTGGGGGAGGGCTGGGTGAGACAGCGTTAGACACAAGGGCTGCATGTGTGTCATGACAGGAGTGTAGGGAGGGGTAGCTCATTCTATAGCAGACGAATACGCACCCACTCCCATTTGGAGGTTTGTCTATATGCAGCTCAAGATTTCTTCTAGCTTGCTTTCCACACAATCATGTCATGTTGCCCCACTCCCACATTGCTCATTTCACATTCAGGATTCATCTCAGTGCTCCTCCTCAACAAACAATTTGTGGGTTTTGAACCTTCCTCAACACTTGGAATGGATACAAAAACATTATGCTTTAGCACAGCCTCAAAGTGCAGAAATAGTGCCAGTATTTGCATTATCATAAAACAGGCATCTTGTTTATTCCTTAACCAAAGCAATCTGGGGATCTTTTCCAACTGAAGTCATTTTCCCTTTAAGCTTATGAAAGCATCTCTTTCTCATGTGCAATCTACTTTTGTAGCATATAAAGCTAATGATGGAGCTAATGTATTTGCCTTTGATCCCAAAGGCTGGAAATGTACTGGGTTCAGGGTTAATTACTACTTTCTGTCACAAGTTTTTTTTTTTTTAAGCCTTCGTAAGTAAAGGGCAGATCATGTAACAATTCTATTCATAGGAATATAATTCACTACACAGCACACATACACTCAATTAACAAGAGGAGCAAAAGAAACATAAAACACAAATTAAAAACATTTATTCAGCAAGCACTTTCCTTCAAAATGGGTTTCCTCCTGACGTATTGCCAGATTGTGGCTTTTTGCAGACATCACACTTGAGTTAGTCCATTTAACAAATATGCATTTCTTCGAACTTCTTGCCCTTCATTCATTTTAACAACTGCTTTCATTTTAGCAAAGAAAGGGTCTTCCTCTACCTTTGGATAGCCTTAATTCATGGAATTAATTCCAGAATTTATTTATTTAATTACATTTATATTCCGCCTTCCCTCCAAAGAGCTGAAGGTGGTCTATATCACTCTCAACCACCCACTCACATGTTACTGCGACGACACCGTCCTTACACTTTAGGACCAGCTGCATAACCCGTTCTCAGGCTAAGCATCAACACTTAAAAACCTGAGGGGAGGGTCAAATGAAACCTTTCCCCTACCAATGAGGGAAAAGATTAATACAGGTTATTAAGGATCTATTTTAAATCTATGATACTGTGGGTACAAAGGTGTGTGTGTGTGTGTAGATTTAAAAGTAATGCAGGTTAATAATGCCAAGCTGACACGTAGGATTGGGGTAGCAAACAAAATAAAAATAAGTTTATTTTAATTCTCAAGATCTTAGTTCCAGAAAATAACTTTAAACCTGCCTATACCAAACACTTTGTAATTAACCTAAGTCCCTATAACTCTAAATACTTTCACTCTTCAGACAAGCACTGATTTCTCTCAAAACAACTAACCTAACTCTCAACATACTCAACACACTACTAACTCTGACATCACTCAAACACTACTTATATACTCTTCCCCCCACCCTTTCCAAGACATCACAAACCGCACCCACTCAGTTCAACATTCTATACTCACTAAACATACTAATGCAGACATACACCAGGGAACTGAATTATGGGGTTACACCACACCACAGTTACCCTCAAAGCAATCCCATTAGGCTGGGAGAGAGAGAGAGATTGACCCCAGGTCGCCCAGTATGTTTTGTGACCACATGAGGTTTTGAACCTGGGTCTTCCTAGTCCTAGTCCTTGGCTCTTGTTTCATAAAATTGTATAGCTACAAAACATACAACCTTATTCCAGAATATGCCAGTTTCAACAGACAGCCACAATAAAATTATTCATACAGTTCAGAAGAATGCTTACCTCTGTGTCACAGGTTCCCCACAGCCACAGTCTGGCTGACTTTTCTCTACCTTTCACACTTCGTATTCATTCTCAGCATTGAAAGCGGCCCTTCTCTGGCTCTCTTTTCCTTTCTTCTTTCATCTCATTTATAGCCCACAGAGAGTAAGCTCTGCCTGTGAAATTATCTTTCTTGGTTGATTCTAACTGTGAGTTAACCTTTTCCTAACACTCACATGGAGGTAAAATGGATGCCAAAGCTATGCCAGAGTTTCAGTAAGTATTAAGCAGAAGTGGTACAGATGCTAAATGTTTAGGAATGAGGAAAGTTGCTGAGCCAGTCTTGATCATAGCCTGCACATCTTTTATAAGATGCTTTCTAACGGCCTTTTGCCCCTCATCTCTCTTTCCCCCCGATAATGGAAAAATATGTAGTTTCCATTTTCCACCCATTAGAAATTCATTAATTATTTAATTTACATAGATACTACCACCCTATACCATACGCTCATATATTTGCAAGGTTTAGAACAGTGTTTCTCAAACTTTCTGGTATATGGTACAAGCTAAAAAATAATCTAGTTTGTGTCTAAATGTTTGCCAACGTATTTCTGCCCTCTATGACATTGTTTCCATAGATAAGTGCTAGCAATAGACCACAAGTACCTATTCACTCAGAGAGTGGGTTCACACAACAACCCACACTGCGGCACAAGCCACGCAATGTGGATTGCCTGCCAGAGGGCCCACGATGTGCCTGACAGATGATCAGGCACATTGTGGGTCTTTGCACACCTCCTCCCCCTTTAGTCCTCCCACGGGTATCCCAGGGGACCCCATGGGAGCACTAAGGTTTCCCTCGCTGCTGCCATAGCTTGCAGCTGTGGCAAGAAGTGGGGAGCAAAGGAGCAGGGATCAGCAATTTCCCTTCTCCGCTGGTGCTGCCTTTTGAGCTGGTAGTGCAGGGGGGAGGCAGCAGTGATCACTGAAGCCACCTTGTGAGTCAGCTGCAGTGGTCTGCACCACTCACTGGTGTGATGAGCTCCAAAAGGGGCTTGTCATGGTGGTGGGTGGCAGTGGAACTGAGACCACTGAAGGCGGCTCACGATCTGGCTTCAGCGATCCCTGCTCCCTCTCTCTGCTACCGTGCTGAGCCCCTTTCAGGGATTGGTATGGCAGCGGCGGTGGGGGGAGGCTCTAACAGCTGTTCCCAAGTGCCGCTTGGCCACCTTTGGGGCGGCTGTCAGTGCAGCTTGCCTATTAGCCACTTGGCAAGAGTGGCAAGGGTTTTTTTTTGCCACTCTTGGCAAGCAGCTTTCTTGTACTTGGGCTTGACCCACGATGGGTCATGTCGCCCGGGTTCAGATGACACAACAACCCATCGTGGGTCTAAAAGACCCAACTACCAGCCATGGCTTGTCAGGGTGGCTTGTAACCAAAAATAAGCCACCTGACAAACTGTCTGGGTTCGCATGACACGACAACCCACTGTGGCTTATAAATCAGATCGTTAAACTGAGCTATTATCTGAGAAAACCCAGTCAGATTGTTAAACTGACCTATTATCTAGATAAGGCATACTGATAGATACAGCAACCAAAAAGCACAACCCATGGTAGTTATTTGGCAACTGGAAAGATACGTCAGTGTTGCCAGTGAATACCATGGGGTCAAACATTGGATTCAGCAATGCAAGGTGTACGCACTTGCTGTGATTGCAGAAAACCAAGGTGCTACTGAATTGAGTAATAAAAGATGGTTTAAGATAGAATCAGATTTGCATACCCAATATTATGCAGGCCAGCTTCATTAAGGATGCAATCCTATACATGTTTAGATGGGGAAAAGTCTTACAACTCCCAACATTCTCCAGCCAGCATGGCTAACTGGTCAGAGGAATGCTAGAAGTTGTAAGACTTTTTTCTGTCTAAACATGCATAAGGTTGCACCTTTAGTCATTGATTTGGTGGTTTATGAAGCCATTGTATTGCCAACTTTATTGTATGCCTGTGAAACATGGACTATCTATAAACGTCACTTCCACCTCCTTGAAAGATTTCATCAACGTTGCCTCCGGAAAATCCTGAGAATTACCTGGGAAGATAGGCGAACAAATGTCAGTGTACTGGAAGAAGCAAAGACTACTAGCGTTGAAAAAATGATCCTTCAACGCCAACTTCAGTGGACCGGTCATGTTGTTCGAATGTCTGACTGCCGTCTCCCAAAGCAGTTACTTTATTCCCAACTCAAGGATGGAAAGCAGAATATCGGTGGTCAATATAAGAGGTTTAAAGATGTTCATAAGGCTAATCTAAAAAAATGCAATATAAACATCTAAAACTGGGAAGCTCTGGCCCATGAACGATCTAAATGGAGGTTGGCCTCTCAGAAAGGTTCCATGGACTTTGAAGAAGCCCGAGTGCAAGGTGAAAGGGAGAAACGTGCTAAGCGAAAAGCACGTCAAACGAACCCTTTACAGGACCGTCTTCCATCTGGTAACCTGTGTCCTCACTGTGGGAAGCTGTGTGGATCTAGAATTGGCCTCCACAGTCACTTACAGACCCATCGCTAGAGTCTACACAATTTTCTTTAGAATTTCCTCCTTTAAAATTTTTCTTTTGTAAATTTTTTACCCTGGAAGACAATCTTACTCGGTCATGAGTTATCGCCTGATGATGATGATATATGAAGGAATGCAATGTTTTAGAACAATGTACTCTTCAAAGTGATTCCTAGCAGGAAAAAACACACAACAACCCTCAGCTACAATAGGGAATTAATATGAAGTTTTTTGATGTCTATTGAGCAGGCTATAATAATGTAATGAAATAAAGAGCAAGCTGAATTTATTTTTTAAAAAAATCTTACTTGGTTATTTACTGCTATTATACAGTACTACCTAATGGCTTTTTTGGGGAGGAAAAATACTTTATTATGACTATTAATAAATGTTAATTAAAATATGTTTTGTGCTCCTTTTATACTTACTATGAAAACAAAAATAGAAAGGAGTCCTGATGCCAAAGACAATTGTAAAATGTCCCATTGGATTTGCCACTTATGAGATTCTGTCAAGATGTGTGACACTTAATTCAGCTCTATAATCCTCAGCTAGTTTATTGATTGATTGATTTAAATAATGTTTTATCCTACTTTAAAGCCTGAGAATATTCTCTCAAAGCAGCTTACAAAGGTCATTCTAATAAAATCTTAGCATTCTTTTAAAGTTTTATTTACATTCTCTTCATATTAGAAAACCTTATTTCATGCCTGAACATCTCAGGTCAATCAGGTTTATACAATCATTTTTACAAGAAAGAAAGTCTCTATGTGGTGGATTTTCCCACATCATTCTTCTTTGACTAAGCTTTTTGTTGGGGGGCGGGGGGAAGCAAAGGTAGCCATGTTGGCCAAAAGAAAAAATCCGAGAAGAAAAATCCCAAATTTCATATCACCATAATACTCTTATTAGGCCAACTCAAAAGTCACAAAATACTGTGCAAGCTTTCGAGTACTTCAGAATTCTCCATCATCAGGCAAGGTGGTAAACAAGGCAAGAAGTGGGTCAACAGAAAAAAGTAGCTGATATTCAAGTCATGGAGTCTGCATTTGGTCACAGTCTTAAGAAGGAACGTGGGAGCAACCTGAAGACATTCAAATTAGGCTCTGCCAGGTACTGAGATGGTTTCAGTTGCACCCGGGACTCTCCCAAGGGTTGCTGGGAATAAGAAATAAAGAATGGTTGATTCCCCCATTTTTGAAAGTATAAAATTCAGCTGTTACTCAGAACCGTGTCCTAGGAAACACACGTTCCTTAGTGTTTCTATTGAAAGTATAATTTTCTATTGAAGTTGTCTCCATCATGGCCAAGTTTGCATTTCACCACATTCTAAGTTTTTTAAACTCAAAGTTTCTAGTGTAATTTAAAAAAAGAGAAAAGACCAGGACTTAGCAGATGTTGAGATACATTATTTGGAGCACAATTAAATGTGCTCATTGCAACATTCTCCAATGGAAACAAATACCTAGTTGATATTTTATGGTGTTTCTTCATTAATGACAAAGTTTTTTCAAACCAATGGTCAGAATCTTTCCTAAGCTGCTCTATTCCACATGCCTAGATTGCCTAATATTTTGGAAGATGTCCAGTTCTTGCTCCAGATGTACTTTCTAGAATCAAATGACTGTACAGCTAAGATTTCTTTATCCAATCCAGAAAAGATACCCCACAATACTCCTAACATATTAGTGCACACTGCAGATTATATGTGTATGTGCATGCATGTGTATGCATGCACACATATATGTGTGTCTGTGCATGAGCACACATGTGTGCAGCCTTGGGGCACATACCCAATAACACATGGCATAAAGGTTGCGCATTCCTGACATTTATAATATTGGTCACAAGAAGGCAACAAGAGAAAGCTAGATGTGACATGTTATCAAGCTTCAGAAAAGTCTCTCTAGCAATATATAAGGCTAGTAAATAAGCCACACCATAACCTATGAGAGAAAGCAACATACACAGAGATCAGCAGTCAACCTGACCTGAAAAATAAAATGTCTTCAAGGCCTTAAATATGATCATCAGAAAGAACCTGAATAAGAAACTAGAGGCTGAGGAGGAATAAAGCAATTTGAACTTCATCTTGCCAAACAATAAAATATAGTGGAAGCGCATCTGTTAACGGGTGGCATTTTATCTTTAAATTATCATTGTGTGGAACTACCCAAGACCTGCATTTTTCCACTATCTGTGCTGAAACAACCAACATTCTTTGTAATGGGACAGCACTATGGGTTGGATCTAGACTTAATCATACTTAAGAGTAGACCCATTGAAATAAATGAGACTTAAGTTCCATTGATTTTAATGGTTCTACTCTAAATGGGACCAAACTTGGATCTAACCCTGTGACCATACTGCAATAGATGGTGGAGCTCCTGACCTTTAATAGTTTTGTAGAACAGCAATTACAGGCAGGTGTGCCTTGCCATGCCACAGTGCTGTCATGATAAGAAAAGTTGCACCTACTAAAATCCCCCTTTCTACACAACTATCAAATGAGCCAGTGTGGTGTAGTGGTGAGAGTGTTGGACTGGGACTCGGGAGATCCCAGGTTCTAGTCCCCGCTCAGCCATGAAACTCACTGGGTGACTTTGGGCCAGTCACTGACTCTCAGCCTAACCTACCTCACAGGATTGTTGTGAGCATAAAATGGAGAGGAGGAGGAGGAGGATTATGTAAGCCGCCTTGGGTTCCTTGCAGGAAAAAAGGCGGGGTATAAATATAATAAATAAATAAAATAAATGCACAGTAGGTGTCCTGTATTGCATCTGGTTACCTGAATTGTCTGTATGGTAACAGTCCATCTTCCACAATAAAATGAGGATGGTTTGATGTACAGCAAAGCAGATTTGTTCTTGTTCATGATGCTGCAGCTGCTACACTGTGTGAACACTGGGATTCATTGTTCTGGCCTGCAGCACAGTCACCTCTTGGAAGTCCAGCTGAGACACAACAACTATAAGCGGCACCCAATGAAAGTGCAATGAATTAGTGCCATAGTTATATAAGTAAGGCTTTCAAGAGGGCAGCATATGCTCATTCCTGTGGATGATTAGCCCTGTTTCTGACACACAGAAACACACTCCATTCCTCGTGCTACCTCCTGAGGCTTTTACTGTAAACTGCACAATCTTCAGGAAGCCATGTATCTTGAATGGACAGCATATCAGCATATGCAGAAATAATATCTGCATGTTACAGAAGACTGCAAAGTTACAGCAAAACATGGCACCAAAATAATGAAAGTAGCAGCAAGAGCATCTCCGTGAAGGAAGCTAGTGGAGCAGTAGCACAGGCACTAACCATGATGGTGTTTTGGCACCTGTAAAAATGTATTTATTTAACCAAGCATGTGCTGATTTTAATGCCTAGCTTAGTTAGACATTGTGGATTTTAAAAATTTCAATTTTAATTGTTTTAATGAATTTTGTACACTCCCATAAGTTCATTAATGGTGATATATAAATATTTCAAATAAATAAATGCAGTCTTGCTTTCTTACTACGCATTAGAAGTCATTGATCCTAACTGAAATGCAGCATATTCATAAAGATGGCTTCAAAATCTAGCCCTATACATGAGTTAAAACCCCTAATACCAAGCTAAAGATGGCTTTTATAAATTGTTTTCCAAAATAGAAATTTTAATTCTGACCAAATGTGACATACATTATGTATGATTTCCACAGGTTTGTACCTGTCCTTATTGCAGCAAAATGAATGTAACAGAGTTACATGTGGAGCAAACATGTGCATGCATTATATTTTACCCATTAATACCTGTAGCTAATGGTTTACATAATTCATCAGTACAGTAAGAAACATGATCCTGTCTATTCCTCAGCCAAAGTGAAAAGGACTGAGTACAATTTTGCTTATATTAGACTAACTCAACTTATTTTATAAGTAATTTGAAGATTTTGGCAAAATGCTTCTTATTTAAGCCTGATAGCTGAGCTTTATGAGCAGTACTTGGCATTTAAGTCAGTGCAAGACATCTTCCTTAAAAGTAATCCCCCCCCCCGCCTCCCCATCTTGCCTGGGATATTTCTTCTTCTTCAAACAATTCCATATTTCTCATTCTCTTTTTCAGGTATCCTTGTGGTGTTATTCTTCCACAACAGATAAAAGGCTGTAAATTCATCAGGGCATTAGGGATCTTTCTTTTCACAGCATGGAAATAAGCAAAATCAACTGCTAATGTCTGCTGTTAAAGGCCAGTTTAAAAGTTGGCAGCGTTAGCCATTTCTTTCCCATTCACCTAGTTTCACCATGCCACATCCTGCCCAATTCCTACACCTTCCAAGCCATCTCATCTCTAATTTGAGGCAATTTACACAGCAGCAATAAAAGACTTACTCCCTTTCAATGTTACCATAGGATAATCCAGGAACCATCAGTGGGCAACAGGGCCCAAAAAGCAAAATAAGGCAAAGATTTCTCTAATCATCCAATTAAATTGCTGATCAGACTAATTAATAAAGAACTGAAGCAGTCTATCTCCACAACAAAGACATGATCCCTTAATACCTGCCCTGGGTAACATCCATAACAGTGTTTTGAATCTGCAGGGACAATTCCAGAAGATTGGTCTGGTTCTGTGACCACTCACACCCTGCTTTCCAATGCCCACCAAACTGAGATGCATTACATTCATTCAGGAATCCATATTCAGTTGTTGGAGGAAGAGGAAGCTCCCAGCAACACAAACAGCTCTGGCCTAGCTCTGGCCCATGAACGATCTAAATGGAGGTTGGCCTTTCACAAAGGTTCCATGGACTTTGAAGAAGCCCGAGTGCAAGGTGAAAGGGAGAAACGTGCTAAGCGAAAAGCACGTCAAATGAATCCTTTACAGGACCATCTTCTATCTGGTAACCTTTGTCCTCACTGTGGGAAGCTGTGTGGATCTAGAATTGACCTCCACAGTCACTTACGGACCCATCGCTAGAGTCTACACAATCTTCTTTAGAATTTCCCCCTTTTATCCCGGAAGACAATCTTACTCGGTCACGAGTGATCGCCTGATGATGAGCATCAAATGATGCTTTTATATCCATTGAAAAGAAGTAGAATGGTTTTAGGTCCACCTGAAAAGAAGTGGGATGGCATTCAACATTATCTTCTAGCACTGTAATAATATACACAAAATTGCTCTAATAAATTAATCCCTCTAGCTATTGTAAACATTTGACTATTTCTAGGATATTAGTGAATTTGTGCACACATTCCCATGAGATAGTAGAGGATACATTTATACAATTACCTTTCCCACTTAACCACATTTCCTCTGGGACTTCTGCCTTGGAGATGACACCATGACTCAGAGAACTCTCTAGCAGATTGTGCACTGCTGTCACATTGCCATGAAGGAAAAAACTGGAGCTTCCTATGTGTAGATAATAAAGAATACTGGCTCATGGTAGAACATTTCTCTGCCAGATTCATACAATAGAAACCCCACAGCTGCCAGTATGATTCAGAAAAGGCACAGAACCGCTGAAAATTAAATAATAGCACCCTCAGATCCTTTTGTACAGACCTACAGGTCATGAATAGAGAAAGAGAATAATTCCTAAACTAAACTTATTTGTATGAATACTTGAATGAATGCTGTTGAGTCCAGTTTGTATTCAAGTGCTTGTATTGCTGACAAATGAGTTTGCTTTCTTGCTCTAATCAACTGATGCTAAAGATGTTAAACCATCACAGAAAATGATGTTGTAGTGGTGCAGAAAAATAGCCAGACATTTTTATATGGGAACTTGCTGTGGTCCTGCTTTAGCACTAAAGTGTGGATATACGGGGAAATGACCCTGAAAAGGAGAGTGGTGGTGTGATAGAATGTTCACCAAGATTCACATCTGCTTGGCATGCAGATTGCACCTCCACATTGGCACTGTAGTTCTTCCACAAAGGTTTTGCAGGCAGGTGGAAGATCATCACCTGATGCATATAGTGTAGCTAGTAGGGATACGAGATGCACAGTATGAAAGTGCAAATATTTAAACCTTGAAGGAAAATGGCCATGCAGACGTGCACTACGAGACACAAAGCTTATGAAACACAGCATCATGTTTGATTGACCATAATCACTGACAGGAGGACAGATTTATATATAAACTTTAGTAGCCTCCAAATAAAATTGACCATTCACCTGTCTGCACATATTTGTGTGTCAATACAGCTCAACTGAAGAGTCTGAAAACTATGAGCATGGAAGGAATTGTTACTTGCCTTGGGCAAATAACTAACTGTAGAACTGAGTTAAACCAAAATGTGGACCAGACAGCACTGACACACTGAGGATGGTTTAGTGCTGTGCTTCCAGATCTGGAAGGGAAACAGGGAAGAACTTGTACCGCTGGTTCTCCTACCTAGCAAATGTCTGAAGAATCCCCCTAGGGCTGCAGTCCCCAACCTGCCCTAGGGAAGCCTGCTGGCCTGATGCCTTCCTTACACTGGTATTCAAAATGAGCTTTCAGGCTTTTTAATTCACAGTGTTCCAGAGGTTCACTGGTTAGCCTGTACTAGATAATGTCCCTCTTAAGACTTAATGGCTTAAAAAGAAACTATTCCTATTAAATTCAAATTAAGACTTTTCACTGACTGCTGGAATACTGAAATTAGCTGATACAGCAAACAAAGCAACAGAAAGCCAGTCACATTAAAGGAAACTCCTAATGATTTGCCAAGAAAATTTACATATGCTAATGGCTATGTGTGAAATTCTATCAGTGTGTGCACAGAAACAGGTCTTTTATTCATTAAGATGCATCTGCATCCATTTATTTGTATACAACAGTCATTACACATTGCATTTAAGAGAAACTAGAACTGCATGTTGGTACAATTAAAAAAACTATTTGTCTCACTCTTCAAAACCTTTATACTGCTTTCATCTCTCTCCATTTCTTAATGTATTACAAGAGATAGAATTATTACTTAGCTGTATCAATTTTTCAGACCTATCTGACATCACTTAAACTGAAGTGCTTGGATTTAAGTCAATTTTGTTCCACTGATGTCCTCAGAACAGAGTTGACTTAACTGCTTGTTGCATTAATGCCCTTGTTTATACAGATTCCATCTTCCTGGTCAGGTTCCCTCTCAACAGTGTACACGTTTTGAATGTTTGCTAGGGTTGGGAACCCAAGACTAGTTTTGGATTCTGTTGGTGTACTGACCACTTCACTGCCTAACAGTCTCCTTGTCTGAGCTGATGGTGGTGGTCTCAAGTGTGGTGTTGAAGACCCCCAAGACTGATGGTCTTGAGGGACTCAAGTTCATACCAAGGTCACCGTGTCTGGAGCAGCTCAGGACTTCATGGCCTCACACTATGGGTCTGTTTCAAATTGTAAAAGGCCTGACACATGGGCAGGACATACCTTAGACTTAGTTTTCTATACAGGAATAGGGAATAGTGTTCTGTGGGGGTGGGGAGAGGCAGTGATGAGATCACCTGTAACCTCTGCAGGGGTTGACCAGTTTTTATGGTCTGAGTTCAGAGACTGATGGATCTAGATGGTTTTCTGAGGTCATGTGGGTATTTTCCTGCAGGTTTTGCTGGCAGTCCTGCCAAGGCTTTGGTCTCCACTAAGAATGAGGGGATGACTTGGGACATTAATACAAATTGTTCCGTGTCTATTGGGTGCCACAATGTTTCTTTAATAAGGGTTTGTCTAAGTTGGCTAATTGCTGGACGTGTAACACAACTAATGCTTCTTTAACTATGTTTTAGTAATGCCTAATAGTTGCCTCTTTTTGGAAGGAGATTATTATATGGATAAACCTTGCATTGGAACACTTTAATATTTACTGATGTATACAGTCATGCCTTGGATTGAGAGCATAATTCGTTCCGGAAACGTGCTTATAATCCAAAACACTCTTATATCAAAACTGAAATTCCTCCCCCAAAATAAAAAAATTAAAAAAATATTTAAAAATTTGCTTGTCTTGCAAAACGCTCTCAAACCAAGTTACTTGCAATCCAAGGTATTATATCCTTTCAAATGATCTACCTGCTTCCTGGAAGTTAACGCATAGTCAGTGTAAATGGATTCTCCATGCCCTTCTGACAGCTAAAAGACTAATATTACAATACTGGAAGGATAAACACTTGCCTCCTATACTGCAATGGATTGAAGACCTTACAGTGCTTTCAACATTTGAATGGGTGATGTATAGACACCACTTGCAAATGGATACTTATATGGATATTTGGTCTGCTTATGTGGAAATTTATGTATAATTATTACAAAGCCATATTGTAGAGTGTGTACACACACACACACACACACACACACACTTCATATGCATGCACTGAAATTGATATATGCAAATCTATGTCGCTAGAATTGGTTTTCTTCTCCTCTTTTTTGTTTTGTTGAAATTTTATAATAAAAAAACTAATTACCCTATACAAAACTCCAAACTGCTCCCAAACACCCCTGCTGTAATTGTAGAGCCATATAATCTCCTTGGAATTCTAGGAGTGAACACATGAGTGAACACATGCTCAGAACACAGATGACAGAAGACTCCTAGCAAACATGATCAAACAAACACAGGTGAGCATGCATCTTTGGACTTCATTTGTGGCAGTGATGGCAGCCACAAAGAAATCTAACTTCACCACCGCCATTGTGTTGTCAGCCACTGGAGCTTTCTTTTAGTGGTGAAGGGTCTCTTTGGTGCAGACTCTGCTGTGTACAAACTGGAACCCTCAAAGGCTTGCTGTGACCAATTTGCTGTACATTTTGTTTTGCAGATAAAAGTCTCTCACATCTGAGCTGACATGGATGTCATAATACTGACAGAGACATAGATGGATGCATGCAGCTAGTCATAATGCTTTTTGGCTTGTGCAACCTGAGGACACGGACAAACTACATGAAGGTTTGAGGCCTCCCTGTGAGAAGGCATGGTCCCTGCTGTTCTAAAGGAGAAATGAAGTCTGGACTCAACTTTCTGGGACCATTACCACGCAGTTTCTAACCTTCCATTCTTGGGCAACATACTGGAGCATGTAGCAGCTTCTCAACTCCAGATGGTTTTGGAAGATACTTATTATTTAGATCCATTCAAATCCAGTTTCCAGCCTGAGTTGAGATAGAAACAGCCTTGGTCACCCTGGTGGATGACTTACACCAGGGAGTGGATAGGGGCAGTGCAATCTTATTGGTTCTCCTAGACTGTCCTGCTCTAAACTGATTCCTGGCTCTTTGCTAAGCAAATACGGGGACATATACAATTGAACGGTCAATTGTCCGTTCAATTTAGCAGGCACATTTAGCAGACAAATGGTCAAGCACAGTTTTACCAGGCACGTTGGGGTTTTTTCCAAAGCAAGGTCTGAGGTGCAGCCAAGGACAAAAGCCAGGAGATCAATCAAGTAAAAACAAAGTCCAAAGGCAGAATCAGGTGGATGTCCAGGGGTCAGTAGCATGCAGGTCCAAACACATAGCAAGGTCAGGGAGAAAGCAGGATATAGAGATCAAAGCTGAAGATCAGATGTTTCAAGCAGCTCTCAAGTTACAAGTGAGAACGGATATAGCTAGAACTACCAGAGCCCTACCCAGGGCTCAGCTGCATCATGTTACAGGCCTTGCTCCCAAGGAGTCCCTTCCTACTGAGGAGTCTTCTTTGGTAGCTGAGAACTTCTTCTTAAGGGAGCCCGACTAGCCTGCCTCTTGAGGTGACAATGCTCTCGGGGCGGGGGCTAGGTGGCTGCTCAGTATCCCTCTCTGCCTCTGAAACAGAGCTTTGTGCCTCTTGAGGAGACAGATCTGAAGGCATCAGCCCTGAAGGGCCAGGGTCATCTTGGATAGGGCCAGGGTCCCTGGGGACATCTGGCTCTGAAGATGCAATCTCCTCCTCTGAGGAGGAATCCCCCAGGAGAGTCATGACATAGACCTCTCAGTTTCTTTTGATACCAACAACCCTGGCATCCTTGTTGGCTGGATGGGCCAGTTGGACTTAGGAGTCATGATGGCTCCAGTACTTCCTGCAGGGCTGGTTTCAGAGGATGGTGCTGGGAGACTTCTGCTCTATCTGGAATGCCCAGGGCTGTATTCTGTCCCCCATGCTACATAGCATCTACATGAAGCAGCTAGGAGAAGTCATCCAAAGGTTTGGGCTGCTATGTCACACGGATGACATGCAGCTCTACCTCATGTTTCCCATCTACTTGTCTACTTGTCTGTGGAACTCTTCAACTGGTTTCTGGAGGCAGTTTTTGGGTGGATGAGGGGGAACAATCTGATAGCTGATTTGGACACAGACTGGTCTTGGACAGGGTTAAACTGTCCCTGAATGATCAGGTTCAGGTGCTACAATTCCACAGGCTGTAACATTCTACTGATGCAATAATGACCACACCCCATCCTGACTACTTTTTAGCCAGCTTGGTAAAGCCAGCTTAATCCAACAAGATGGAAGTGCTGTGGCTGGGGAAGCTAGCTGATTTGGACACAGACTGGTCTTGGACAGGGTTAAACTGTCCCTGAATGATCAGGTTCACTGCTTGGGTGTTCTGCTGGAAACATAGGTGGCAGTGGTGGCTAGGAGTGCTTTTTACTAGCTTATACTGGTATGCCAGCTGCAGTACTAGGAATTCCAATTAAATTCCAAAGTTATTCCAACATGCAGTACTAGGAATTTCCAACTGAACTACTCTACTAGCATAGCTTCATGCAGCTATAATTGTAGTTGTGAAGATGTTCAGATTGGTGCATGCCAATATGAGATATCTCTCAACATCAAAAGGGAAACTCCCCTTTGAAACTGCTAAATTGATACAGAACTTCAGTTTTATCACTTGTGGCCTGAATTGAGATCATGAGCTTTTATCCCATTAAGGGTGCAATCCTGTTGACTGCGCCCTCGATGCCCCTGAACTCGGAGGCTTCCGTGCATCCAGTGTAGAGTGGAAGGAGCAGTGGAGGCAATCTCCACCTCCCTGCATCTCCTGCTTTGCATTTTTTGCTAGATAGCTGTTTAGGCCATCTAGCTGAGGCACTTTGGAGGGGAAAGGAAGGATGCCAAAGTGCTGTCAGGATAGCTCCTATCCTGGTGGGCCCAGTCTCCTCCCCTCCCTGTCTCCCAGAATGCCCCCTTTACCCCCTGTCCAAGGTCACTTTCCTGACCTCGGAGAAGCAATCTGCATGGTTCCTTCTGAGCTGGCTGTGAGTGGGGCTGGAGTGCTGTCTCTGACCTCGGATCTGAGAATCTGAATTGTCCTATGGCCCGCAAGACCATGTCTAGGAGCCACAGGATTGCTCTCTAAAGGTCTAAATTAAATTAGCAATGCCAAGATGTTTGTAATACTGCTTTGTGAATGGTCACTGTACTTCTTAAACATACATATAAGCTTTAATATAATCGTCACAGCCTGTATTTTTTGCATTTGTTCTAGTCCCTGCTTGGCCATGAAACTCACTGAGTGACTTTGGGCCAGCCACTGCCTCTCAGCCTAACCTACCTCACAGGGTTGTTGTGAGGATAAAGTGGAGAGGAGGAGGAGGACTATGTAAGCCGCCTTGGGTTCCTTGCAGGAAAAAAGGAGGGGTATAAATATAATAAATAAATAAATAAATACCTGCTAACTTAGGATAGTACTTCATGCATATGATGAAATTGACTCTAGTCTATGAAAGCTTATGCCATAATAAAACTGCTAGTCTTTAAGGTGTGACAAGATTGTGGGTTGTTGTTTTTTTGCTAATTTACATGGCTATCCCTCTGGAAATTAATCCCAGCTCTACAGTGCTTAGTCTCTGTCCATTTTTTCTGCTGCATTATCAAATTTATATGATCTTGATGCATCTACATCAAATATGATTATCTGAACAGTAATGCCAACCCATCTTGTTGCACAATATAACATTTTATGTTGGGTTCAAAGCTGCTACAATTCCACAGGCTGTAACATTCTACTGATGCAATAATGACCACACCCCATCCTGACTACTTTTTAGCCAGCTTGGTAAATTACAATATCACACGCTGCCTATGATTGTACTCTCAATCTAGAAAGCATTTTGAATTTCAGAGACATTGCTGTGAAAAACACCAGACCAGTGTTGACCTTTGGCAGTATAATTTTTTAAATAGTGGACTTCAGAGCAACTTCTTAAAAAAACTAGGGCTGCAATCCTATATACACTTATCTTCGAGCAAACCCCATTTAACTCAATAGACATGCATAGGATTTTGTGGTGAGATTTTTCATAGTAGGGTTTTCCTTTAAATTGTTACAAGAATCAAATATGGATAAAAAGAAAATGCCACTGAAATAAATATTAATTATATGCCTGTTAGGTCCTACACATTATTGTCCTGAACAAAGAAGTAATTAGAAACAGTCTCCATGGTAGTTCAACACAGTGGCAGTAATATCTAGAGCAGGGGCAGGCAACCTTTTTGGGCCATGAGCACATTTGGCAATTTGAGAAACTGTCCTGGGTACCACCACAAAACGGCTACCATGAGAGGCATGGCAAAGGACAAGTACCGGTAATCTGCCCAAAAGAATGAGTACAAGGATGTGGGGTCTGAGCACCAACACAGTAAACAACTCCTTTGAAACCACAGTTTTCAGCACCAGCAGCAACGTATTTCACAACAATCCCAGCTGAAAATTTGTTTTTTGTTTTTTAAGTAGGAAAGCTTGGCCACCTTGGTGGGCACCAAGAAATGTGTCCTACCAAGTTTTAGAGAAACTTGCCACATGAATCTTGTTTGTTATATGGACTGTTGTCATACTCCTGGAGTAGAAAAGTAGAACCCCTAGCAACTTGCCAAGGGCAAGGGGTGTCTTCAAGAAGTTCAGCTTCTTGAAGAGCTGGTGCTTCCAGATTAGGCTTTTATTGTAAAATCATACTGCCTCATTCACAAAATTTTATGGGGGGTCCAGACAAAATCCACTTCCATTTGTATCTCTTTCATATTTCCCCACTACTTCCTTAGCTTTTTTTACTTACAAAAAAAAATTAAAAATGCTAAGAAGGGAAAAGATGGAATAGCTGCCTTTTGACTGATAGTGCTAGGAGCCGACCATCTGAAAGCACTCCAGAGTAGTGTGTAGTGATGAAGAGAATGAGCTGTGAGCCAGGAAGCTCCCTGTTTAAATTCTATTCAACCATGAACTCAGTGGGCAACCTTAGGCAAGCTGTGCTCTCTCAGCCTAAGACCCTCTTTGAAATATGGGAATGACAACACTGACCTACTTTATAGAGCGAGTATCACTGATATAATGTATTTGAAGTGCATTGAGCACTTAGGAAAAGTGTTATATATGAATATTATTATGTTAATACTACCACTACCAGAATTCCAGGAAAAATGATGCCAGTGCTATGGAGACTCTCCTCTTAGTAAGCCACTCCTTATGTTACCGCTGCCACATGGAAACAGATAACATGTAGACTGTTCCTTATCAGGTTTAGGACTGGGTATAAATCAGTTTAAATCCATCTATGGCATCCTAATTTATGCCCTCAGCTTTGGTCTGATTACTTCATAATTTCTGGAAGTGTTTACATGAGAATAGTATTGGCATAATAACCTGGATGTGCATGGTTACTTTCATTCACTTCCTTGTGTATATAGAAGTTGTTCGCTGTAGATTTCACATGGTACAATCTTAATCTACACACATGAAATTAACACTACTAAGGAATAACAATGATAGAAACAGAACTGCATAATAATTAAGCAAGTAAATCTCTTGCAGCCACAGAAGAGAGGTGGAGAAAAAACACCTTAGGAACACCTAAGGAAAAAAATCCCTTAGGAATTTTTTTTGCAACCGGAGAGGGGAGTGTGCTCTGATTCCCATATGATGCCTGAAAGGGATGCAATATCCGAAACTTAAGAAGTGCTTAGTTGCAATATTCAAATGCATTACTCTGGAGTAATTTTATTAGCCTCTCTGAGTTATTCTTTGACAGTGATTTGATAACCCAGCCTTTCAGTCTTCTTATTCACATTTTCCCCAGAGCAAGTTCATTTGAATCTGTCATTTGTATCACACAGGGGGTGGGGGAAGAGTATATTTCCCCAAAAAATTTCCCCAAAAAATTTCACAAAATTTTGGAGATAAAAATATTGCATGCAGTGGCAGTTCCTTTGGAAGAATGCCCTGTACAGTGAGAGTAAATTTTCCATTTGCTTACTTTAAGCTTTAAAGACTTTCTAAATGTAAAGATTTATGTGTTCCTGTGCAGAACCCTGTAATATATCCCAAGAGTAACTTGTCTTAATAAGAATAAGATTTTATAAGCATAGTGACTTCACTAGCCAAAAGATGTGTCATTCTTGGAAGGCTCACAAATAGTGCATAAAGCTGTAAGAATAAGGCTCTCAGCTGTGATACTGGAGTTCCGGAACCAACTCAGACTTCCAGTGCTCCTTGAAGGAAAACACTGTTTCAAGAGGAATTGAAATTGTCACCAAAGAGCTAAACCTTCTCACCCTTAAATTCCTAATTAGAGCAGCCACAGTGGGAACTGACCATTTAAATGACAAGTACAAGAAAGAAGGAAAGCAAGACTTACTAAAATGACAGTACTCAAACTAATTACTTCCAGTAATCCCAGTCTCCAGTAAAGCTATGTCAGATACAAAGACAATGCAAGAACACCAAAGTACTATTTAAGTCCTTTTTAGTCCTATTGCAGTAAATGTGCCTAAACAGGCTGAAATCCAATACTTTATCAAAATAGTGTTGTGGATTGGGCTGTAAGTGATTAAAGGCACAATCCTATGCATGTTTAGACAGAAAAAAGGCCTACAATTCCCAGGATGCCCCAGCCACTGCTGGCTGGGGCATCCTGGGAGTTGTAGGCCTTTTTCTGTCTAAACATGCATAGGATTGCTCCCTAAAGCATTTTGGGGAAGGCTGAGAAGGGAAACAAGAGAATTTGTATCAGTTCATTATAGTATCTTCATTGTTGCTTTTAAGTGTACTATATAATGCAACAGATGCATCAAAGTAGAAGTAAATAACATTGTCTCATGAAAATAATCAAAATATGCTAAAAATAGAAAATGAGATTTGGTTTCTTTCCTTATACATAGTGCCTACACACTATTTTTTACTGCTAAGCATTTATCTTCTCAACCTCTTACAACTTTAGGCAACATTTCAGGAACATAATATGGATTTCAGTAAATGGTATGGTTTTGGAGAGCTTACCATGCTATAAAAATGTTGGTAGACATAATTCTTCTGAATCCAACCTCAAAATTATTTGTGGGTAGATACCATTTGTATCATTCTTGACCTTTTGTTCACCCTGATTTAATCTGCACTTCATTGTTATTGGTCATGATTCACTAAATAGGCCTGAGTATTATTATTATTATTATTATTATTATTATTATTTTCCAAAACAAAAACAAATCGTTTTTGACTTCCGCCACATTGTCTGACAAACATTACCAATCCTTATCCAAACTAAGTTTCTTAGGCCCCAGTAGTCTTGATGAAGAGAAATAAACACAGAAAAATACCAAAAGAGTATTTTTGTACAAGCAGGAATTACTGCTGGTCACGAATGTGCAACCAGGCGATCCTTTCTACAGATTTAAAATTAGGAAGAGGCAGAAGGCCAGTGAGGGTGCCAAACACCCACACATCTCTTTATACAGCACAGCTGGACTCAAGATATGAATAAGAAAATTCCAAGCAGAGGAGAATACCACATAAAAATGTATCATAAGCAAAGCAAACAATGCCATATCCTATCAAAAAGCAGTAGGTAAAACTACAACAATGTAACATGAACTAATCTACAGATTGTTATCAGATTTTGCATATATTTCTTCATGATGATATGAACCACCAGAGTGTTCAGCATAATCATGATAAAGATTGTGGATGCTAGGATTATGGAGTGCTATGTATGCCTACAGGTGCACAAAGATGAAGATTTCCTCAGAGTTTTGGAACTAAATCTGATAACAGAATACAAAACCAGATGTTATCCAAAATGTGAATATTGCATAGAAAACAACAGCAGATAATAAGCATCTTAAGCTATGGCAGGATAAAAACACTTTTAAATGAACTCTGATAATTGGTAGTCTAGTAATTGGTTAAGTGTATTCATACATGGGAACGATTACATAATTCAGCATGCATGGCAGCCTGGCTCAAGAGGATCAACATAAACTACCATTGAGACCAAATAATCTGTCACCTTTTATGGTCCCTTCAGATCATATTTGAAAATGATGATGTATTGCCATTCAGGGCAATACAGCTAGGTAACAGCTGATGTTACATCTGGTGTATGAATGAAACTTGTGTTCTTATCAGTGTTATACTCTTTCGAATCCCCAAGTAAATGTATTTGCATATTACAAGTTAGCATTTTCTTCCCAAAGATAGGCTTTGAAAATCTTCAGTAAAGAAATATTTCCTCGACTGTACAAAACTCAGGTTCTGTTTTATGCCTTTTAAATAAGAGTTTATAATGTAGCCACAGAAAAAGGAGACACAACTTTAAAAAAACCTTCAAGAAATGTCCCTGTAAATACAACTAATATCATATTACATAATTTTTAAAAAATCCATTACCTGAAACCACTTCAGCAGCCATGGGAATGTAACTTATTATGAAGCATAATGCAGGCCACATGCTGAAACTAAGCAGGTATGATCCGGGTCAGTGCTTGGATGGGTGACTGCCTGGGCTACCCACATCTGTTCATCTGCATTGAGCAGGGGGTTGGACTCGATGGCCTTATAGGCCCCTTCCAACTCTACTATTCTATGATTCTATGAAATAAGTAAAGTCTGGCTACCATTGAGTTTGCCACTGATTTCAGTTGGTGGATCTCTGCCACCATGTATATTTTGGCATACATTTATTTTTGGTCTTGGTGGGCCTACTAATTTCTATTAAAATAATCTCATTTTCATAGAATAATAATTTTGGCTTGAGAATAATCAAGCCAAAAAGAACTTAGAATGCTCATGTCATTCCAATGCCTAGCCTCTGTTGAACCAGTCATGTTTATTTACAAATTAAGCCTTTCTAGCAGTCTTCCGAAATGGGAACTTAAATTACTTTTATGTGTGCAATAAATCATACATTTATTATAATGACATTTCTTGCATAGCTGATGCATGACACTGATCTTCATGGTTTACAAAGGTTTAATGTAGCAAAAGCAGCACCACCTATTGGATAAAAAATATAGGTTAATATCTACTTTATCTGTTGTACAAATGGACTTGGGTATAAACCACTGCAGCAAATTTTTACTGTCACTCCCAGTACAGGAAACCCCTCTGTTTGGCAGATGCTAGATGTTTGTTCCCTCTGTTTGGCAGATGTTAGTAATGTATATGTTACATACAAATAAGAACCCAACGTTTATTTATTTATTTTTAAACAAACAATTGGTATTTATCAGGCAATCTGATTGGCTGACACAACACCGTCAACTTAATTTTGGTTCCTATTATAAACTGCTCATAAAATAGATAGGAGCAGGAATTCTGACTACATAAATGTGAATGCATTCAACATTAATTTGATTATGTAAGTCGCACTGTCCCAAAAAATCAGTATCTTGATAAGTATGTCCTAAGAGTAAATGGATTAATAATAAGTTGTTTTGCTCTTATACGTTTGCACAATGAATCTGAGGAATCTCCCCCCCCCCGCTGCCCCCCTCCACTTTTACTACATACCAGTCTGACATCCCATTCTAACCACACTGGAGACAAGTGCCATTCATTTCAACGGAAAAAGCTTTCAGATAAGTGGCTTGGGGTAGCACCCAACCTTAAACTGCCTGAACATGCAGTACAACCCAGCACGTTGTACAGGCAGGTTGATGCCTGTTGTCATCACTCTGTTGGACTGTAGGCAATCTCTCATCCTCCGACTCGCTTTCTCTCTCTCTCTCTTTCATGTCATGTGTTCAGATGCCTATATGAATGCTTCACCCTGCCTGGCTGGGGAGAGAACAGAATGGCTGAAATAGTACTCTCCCCAGTCCCCACCCCACCCCCGGTGCTTGTTGTGCCTTGCTGGCTTCCTTGACTCATAGCAATGCAATTGAATTAGGCTTATACTACCTTATGGCCAAAGAGGGGAGAATGAGAGCGTGGAGCTTTTCCAAATCAATGTGTCTGCTGGCAGTGTGGAAGGGAACAGATACACCCCCTACACTTTGGTCAACAGAAGCAGGAGGAAAGCTAGGAGCGGACTTGCCGGGGCTCCCTAATTGCTAGGAATGTTCCTTATTTTAAAGAGGTTCCCCTCATACCAGAAGATCACAGCCCCTCAGAAAAGAACAGGTGCCCCTTTTCTTGCCATTTCCACACGACGGAATGGCTTGCCCTTCATTCCAGGCACCACCACACCTTTGAAGCGTTGCGTATTTCTTAAGTTTTGTTCTGGAGACCAAAGAGTGGAGTGGAGTGGGGGTGGGGAAGCGGAGGGAAATGGAAGAGAAAGGGGGAGCCATTCCTGTGCCTGACGATGACAGCCGAAAAAACATTTCCGTAGCGTACAAGTACGGCAAGGGAATGTGGAAAGGCAAAGTTGCCGGAATCCAACGCCACACAAACACTCACCTATTCGGCAGAGGCAGACGAGCGGGATGGAAGCGAACAGCAAATGCCGAAGGACTAGCATTTCCAAACCGTCTCGGGGTTTTTCCTCCCCACGCCCCGCACTCCCGATTCTGCCGTTTTCTCTATCCCCCAGGCAAGCCCTGCTTCGTCTCACGGAGGAAACGGCTCCTCAAGGCAGAGGTCTGAAATGCTCCCGACTGAAGCAAGGGGGTGGGGAAGAAGAGAGAAGATAATTCCTTTAGCAGGAACCCGCGAAAGAGTCTTGCAGGAGCCGCTGACTTGAGAAGCGCATCTCTGAGAGACTTTCCAGCCTCCTCAGACCATATTCGCTCCAAGAGCCGCGGAGCTCGCGCCGTCTATGCGAGTGTGTGCGCGCGCGCGCGTGCGCGTGTATGAGAACTGAAGAAGGCAGGAGCGCGGGCGCGAAAAAGCGCGCGCTCCTGCTGGCAAGGAGCGCGCGCCTCAGCCTCGCTTTGGGCGCGAGCGCGGGCGAGATGGAGAAGCTGGAAGGAGAGGGAGAGGGAGAGTGGCGGGGGGGGGCGCTTAAAGATGGGGGTGGGAGAGCCGCGCGCAAGGCGAAAGAGTCAAGAGAGATGTGAATGAGCGTCTGAAATCATTGCAGCCAAAGCATCCTCAGCTCTCGTTCGGTGCTGCTGCTTAAGGTCCCCGCTGTACATTTCACGCTCTCTGTCCCCTCAAGGAAGCACGGGAGGAGGAGAAGAGACTCAGAGCTTTTCGTGCACTAAAAAGGAAGGCGATGCCCTCCTCTTCTCATAGATAGATATTAATGGGGAGGGGGAACAATGACAGTGATATGCTACTAAACATGGCAGCACCCACGGTCAAAGCACTGGCATCTTCTGGATTATGTAATTGTCCGTGTTAGAGATCGCCGCGATGTACTTCTTACTAGGGCCATGGTGAGTGCCGACGACTGCTGGACAGACCACCGACTAATCCGGTCCACAATGGTTATCAACATTGCTCCCCAACGTAGGCTTCAAGGAAGGAAACCAAGGCGTAAAATGAACATCCAAGTCCTTCAAGATCCTATTAAGCAAACTCGTCTTCAATCACTTCTTAAGGAACATCTACCTACGGAACCTCCTGACAACATTGAGGACCATTGGTCTAAGCTGAAAACCTCCATTACTGCAGCTTGTGAACAAACTATTGGATATGAAACTAAGAAACATCAGGATTGGTTTGATGAAAATGACAATGAGATTAAATATATAATTGACCAAAAAAGGAAAGCCTTCCAAATATGGCAAAATGATATTAACTGCGCTGCCAAGAAAAAAACCTACGCTAGCGCAAAGGCTGAGGTCCAAAGAAGAACAAGAGAACTTAAGAACGCTTGGTGGAAAAAGAAAGCTGAAGAAATTCAACAACTTGCAGAATCTCATGATGCACGGGGCTTTTTTAAGGCCACAAGGGCCATTTATGGACCAAAAACCTATGGTACAAACCCTTTACAATCAAAAGATGGCACCAAACTCTTAAAAGACAAAGAGTCTATTGCACTGCGTTGGAAAGAGCATTATTATGACCTTTTAAATCGTAAATCTAAGGTGGATAATGAGATTTTTTCGCAAATCCCGCAAAAACAAATTAAAGAGGAACTTGCAATACTCCCCACTTTGGATGAAGTAAAAAAAGCCATTAATCAAATGAAGAACAACAAAGCTAGTGGACCAGATGGGATTCCTGCTGAAATCTTTAAAGAAGGGGGCCCCGAACTTGTACAACATCTTCATAAACTCATCGAAAAAATCTGGATAAGAGAAGAGATCCCAGAAGACTTCAGGGATGCCATAATTATCACCCTCTTTAAGAAGGGTGATAGAACAGACTGTGGAAACTATCGGGGCATTTCTCTCTT
Organism: Shinisaurus crocodilurus; assembly: GCA_021292165.1. Classification (NCBI taxonomy): domain Eukaryota; kingdom Metazoa; phylum Chordata; class Lepidosauria; order Squamata; family Shinisauridae; genus Shinisaurus; species Shinisaurus crocodilurus. Next base: position 214,713,356 of record CM037879.1, read on the forward strand.
AGCAACCGCAGGTAAAATATTTGCTAGGATTCTCGCAAACCGTCTTCTATCTATTTCAGAAGAGATCCTCCCTGAAACTCAATATGGTTTCCGCCCCTCTAGAGGGACAGTAGACATGATTTTTACTGCACGTCAGCTCCAAGAAAAATGCCGGGAGCAAAATCAACCCCTTTATATGGCATTTATCGATTTGGCTAAGGCCTTTGATACTGTAGACCGTACAGCTCTCTGGACTATCCTTATGAAAATTGGATGCCCCAATAAATTTGTGAATATCTTGCGACTTCTCCATGACAACATGACGGCAACGGTTTTGGACAACAACGGCTCTCATGGTGCTCCATTTAAAGTGGGATCAGGTGTTAAACAGGGATGTGTTATCGCCCCAACATTATTTGCCATTTTCATCGCCATGGTTTTACATCTTGTCAAGGGGAAACTTCCCACCGGTGTGGGAATTATATATCGAACAGATGGAAAGCTTTTTAATCTCAGCAGGCTGAAAGCAAAAAGTAAGGTAATTATAACCTCCGTTGTGGAACTTCAGTATGCTGATGATAATGTGGTCTCTGCACATTCAGAGGATGATCTCCAAACTATCCTAAATGCTTTTGCAGAAGCATACGAAAAACTTGGTCTCTCACTTAACATCAAAAAAACCAAAGTGCTTCATCAGCAAGTGCAAGCCAATCCTTTGGTGATGCCATCTATCCAGCTTGGCGGGACAATACTGGAAAATGTCGATCATTTTCTCTATCTTGGCAGCTATCTTTCTGTTACAGCTAACATCGACAGTGAAATCCAGCATCGTTTGAGCTCCGCAAGTGCCGCATTTTCTCGAATGAAACATAGAGTGTTCGAGGATCGGGATATCTGTAAGAAGACCAAAACGCTGGTTTATGAAGCCATTGTATTACCAACTTTATTGTATGCCTGCGAAACATGGACTATCTATAAACGTCACTTCCACCTCCTTGAAAGGTTTCATCAACGTTGCCTCCGGAAAATCCTGCAAATTACTTGGGAAGATAGGCGAACAAATGTCAGTGTACTGGAAGAAGCAAAGACTACTAGCATTGAAAAAATGATCCTTCAACGCCAACTTCAGTGGACCGGTCATGTTGTTCGAATGCCTGACTGCCGTCTCCCAAAGCAGTTACTTTACTCCCAACTCAAGGATGGAAAGCGGAATATCGGTGGTCAATATAAGAGGTTTAAAGATGTTCATAAGGCTAATCTAAAAAAATGCAATATAAACATCGAAAACTGGGAAGCTCTGGCCCATGAACGATCTAAATGGAGGTTGGCCTTTCACAAAGGTTCCATGGACTTTGAAGAAGCCCGAGTGCAAGGTGAAAGGGAGAAACGTGCTAAGCGAAAAGCGCGTCAAATGAATCCTTTACAGGACCATCTTCTATCTGATAACCTGTGTCCTCACTGTGGGAAGCTGTGTGGATCTAGAATTGGCCTCCACAGTCACTTACAGACCCATCGCTAGAGTCTACACAATCTTCTTTAGAATTTCCTCCTTTTATCCCGGAAGACAATCTTACTCGGTCACGAGTGATCGCCTGATGATGATGATGACTACCTCAGTCGGAACACATAACCCCTTAGGATTGTGACCAAAAATTGGTGGTGACACAATTATCATCAGTAGTGATTTTCTTTGCTTTTGGAGGCAGGGGTACCAGAATAAGAAACAGAGATGGTGAAGTGGTCATTTGAACACTCCCCCGAGTCCCACCATACAAATCCCAACTTTACCTTTAAGCAAGATGAGGTGGCACAATTGGGGATAGAAATGTGAAAGGCAGCAGAGTCCCCCTCCCCCCCCCCCAGCTCTCACACACTGTGTTTTAATAAAATGCTAAGCTGCCTTTCACCAGCATCCTACTTTGGATGTGGGAAAGTGCTTTCAGGATGGTGCAGCAAGGTGTGTGTGTGTGTGTGAAAACTAACCTTGCCTCTTCAAGTGCCACTGTGAGCAAACAGGATGCCCCCAGGATGCTTCTTTCCTCAAATTCCTGTCCCAATGAAAGCAGAATCCAGACTACATGGAAAATGGAGGTGCTGTTAAGGGGTCCCTTCCTTACCAGTTAGATCTGCGGGAGGCACTTTTATTTGTGTTAGCAAGAGTAATTGACTGGGTTCAGACAACATGATAACCCATGCTCAAGGGTGGCTCAGCTTGTCTGAGTGTGGAAAGCTAAGCAGGGTCAGGCCTGGTTACTACTTGGATGGGAGACCCCTCCTCTAGTTTCCTGCATTGAGCAGGGGGTTGGACTCGATAGCCTTGTAGGCTCCTTCCAACTCTATGATCTATGAAATCTATGATAAGGGTTGAGTATGAGTTGTCATTGAACCTTGGGTTGTTGTTGAAATGTGCATTATGTTGTCTGAACCCAGCCATGCTAACAAGCCATGAACAACCCATGAATAGAACCCATGGTTTGTTGTTGGGTTGTTAACCATGGTTTGTTATCTTGTCTGGGTTTAGACAACACAATAACCCACATTTCAACAACAGAATAACCCACATTCCAACAATAACCCATGTTCCTTGTTATGTTAGCTTGTAGCGCTGGGTTGTTCACCAAGGTTTGTTATCTCAGCTGGGTTCAGACAATATGAAAACCCACGGTTCAACAATAACCCACGGTTCAACGACAACCCACACTCAACCCTTGAGTATAGGTTATTGTGTTGTCTGAACCTAGTCATTGTGAGGCAGCTCCTTGAACTGGGCAGTAGTGAAAGCAAAAGGGTTTGAGGCAACTGGCTCATGAATCCTGAGGGTAGTTTCCCAGGCAGATTGCTAGAAGGAGCTCCAGCTGTTAGCCTCCCAGCAACAATCATAGAATACTAGTAGAGTCGGAAGGGGCCTATAAGGCCATCGTCCAACCCCCTGCTCAATGCAGGAACCCAAGTCAAAGCATCCCTGACGGATGGCTGTCCAGCTGCACCTTGAATGTTTGTGGTTAACAAACCAGACAACATAACTCACATTTCAACAGCAACCCACAGTTCAACGACAACCCACCCTCAACCCTTGAGAGTGCATTTCATGTTGTTTGAACCCAGTTAGTGACTGAGTTTGCACATCACAACAAGCCACCATGAGTTAATTAAACAACTCTCAAATAATTCATGTTCTGTTCTAGGGTTATGTGAGGCTTATTTAACCCTTGCAGAACCCCTGCTGCCCAGGTTTGCATGACACAAGAAGCCACAGCAACCACTGGGTGGTGCTTGCATATTGAAAATGGCAGCTAGCACATGTCACAGCAACCCTGAGGGTTAATTAACCCACAGTGGCTTTTTGTGACATGCAAACTGGTCCACTGTCTTGTACTCTTGGAGAAAAGATTGGATATAAATACTGTATAATAAAATATATTTTTAAAATTAATAAATTTATTTAATAATAAATAAATAGGATGTTGCAAAAATCACAGGAGTCTAAGATCTCAGTTCAGCATGATGTCCTTTGTCTTTTGTAATACCTTAGCACAGTCTTCCCCAACCTGGTGTCATGAATTACTCAAGTCAAGTGATAAGCAGCAGCTAGCATCAGTAGTTTAAGGTCAAGGAGCCTATAATATAAGTGCAAAGCCAATGCAAACACAGACAAGTAGAGAGAGACACTGAAGAAGAGTCAAAATTATTCTGGGGTCAGGAATAAACAAAGCCAGGTCCAGGAGCTGGCAGGAACATTTTCCACTACAGGTGAGTCTTAACCATTGCTTCCAGCACCTAAACTGGGTTTGAGGCTTGTCTTTTATGCAGGGGCTGATTGAAAAGTAAGCACAGCTGGGTCAAGCTGCAGACCTCTTCAGCTTACTCAGGTGCCTGGCCCCTCCCCAAACACTTTCAGGCTCTGTTGCTCAGTGTCCTCCTCCATCCCAAATGAGGGTACAACACCTGGTGTCCTCCAGATCTTTTGGACTACTGCTTGCAGAATTCTGGACTACTGGCCATGCTGTCTGGAGCTGATGGGAGTTGAAGTCCAAAACATCTGGAGGACAGCAAGTTGGAGGAGGCTGCTGTAGCAGATCTTAAAGGTATTGTATAGGTTTTCTTTTTATAACATGGGCTGAGAAGCGGTATTGTCTTGTTGGAAAAAAATACTCACCCTCGTGGGTGAAAACCTGTTCTTATCTGTAACTTTATTTTTCTGTGAAAGTTCACACAAGATCTTAGCAATTGTTTAGCTTCACCCACTGGGACATCTGGAGCATTGTATGGGAAGCAGTTTTAATTTAGCTTTGATATACTTGCCTGTGTGTTTATATATGTAGGTGGGTGGGTGCAATTTACTGTAGGGAGAACGTGGTATGTTTCTGACTATTTATCTTAGAGTACCTTCTGCAAATGTTCTAATTCCTGGATTTCTCTATGGCAAGCATTCAATAACAACTATGTTAAATCCCCACTCCAGCAACATATAAAAGTCAGCAGAAGCTCCCATCCCATCCTGTATACTGCCTTATTCAGGTGAGTACATCACATCTACCGTACAATCTTTTAGCTCCCTTACACAAATCACCCTCCCCAGCTGAAGATCCAACTATACATTACACCAAAATGCATGTGACAGCAGCAGGACACCTACTTTTCCTAGGGGAAAATTGGCTTTGGGAGGGGGACTTGGAGTACAGGAGCAGCAGGGAAACCCCTTTGCTGATGCTACTTCTCCACTCCAAATTGCTTCCAAGCTGCTTCCCCAAGTACTGGTGAAGTTCAGCAACATCCCAGTCATGAAGATCCGCCAGTGACATAAATCCCATGGATCTTGACATCTCCCATAGATTATTGCACAGCAGCATCCAAGACACAAGGATCCATAGGAAATGTGGCTCTCATGGATCTTGCCACTGGGATGTCAGGGTCCTTGGAATCAACATCTCCAACAGGTCCTTGTGCTCAGGCCATTTGCCTGGCAGTATTATACTCCCAGTGCTGGCTCAATGTTTTTGAGGGCTCTTGGGCAAGATACCCTCAATGGGCCCTCACTTTCAGTGAGTCAACCTTCTCACCACCATTGTCACTAGCTGCTATTGTTCCTCATTCTTCTTCTCATCTTTGCTATCAACAGGCAGAGAGACTGTGAACAAGCAGTCAGTGGCATTTATGGTTTCTCCTCACCACTGTGTTGTCTGGGCCAGAGTGAGAGACAGGTGAACAAGCAAGTTGCAATAGTGAAGAGGAAGGGCAAGTCCAGGAACCTTTTGTCAGTGGGTCCCTGCTAAAGTTTGGGCCCTTGGCAGCTGTCCAACCATGGCTACCCTTGATGCCAGCCCTGCATAGCCTAATGAGGCCCAACATCCTGAGCTGCCTGGTACTTTTGGATAGGAAATCAAAGGGAGTGGCTGTTTCGGAGACTAGCATTGGGTCCCAAACTTTGGAATGGTTTTAGGCTTGACTTGCAATGGGCTTGGAGTTTCTGAACCGGGGTGGTCATTTCTGAACCTTTCCAGCTTCAAATGTTCACATGGTTGTTGTGAGGATAAAATGGAGAGGAGGAGGAGGATTATGTAAGCCGTCTTGGGTTCCTTGCAGGAAAAAAGGCAGGGTATAAATATAATAAATAAATAAAATGTTAGTATCCTCACTAACAATGTCCAACCTAACGAATGGCAAAGCCATTCCTATAGCATTGTATGAAAATACGTAATCCCCTGTACAGACTTCTAGTGTGCAGATCAGAATTCTTAGCATACATAAAGACTCCTTTAGAGCAATTTTGTTTGTGCATCCTTCCAGAGCCCACAAATGCTAAGGCCTATCCAGTCTCTACCCCCCTCCCCGCAACTCTTAATCCCTCCTGCTTTGGAGCTGAGAATAAAAGGAAGACTACATGAGCACTGACAGAACGTGTGTTGACAGGGTGAGTACAATTTGTGCAGGCTCCTGCTGTTACCCATCTTTCCCCATGGCTGGCTACAGACTGAGTACTGGGAGAAAAAAGGACACCACAAATGGTAAGCAAACATGGTGTTGGCTGGCTAGCCATCAATACACAAAGCATAACAGTTTGTGCACACATGCATAATAGTTGGCTACCTCAGATTCTTTCTAGAATTACATTGTAATCACTTAATGGTCCCACCCACAATAGAACACTTTGGGAGGTAGTGAGGGAAGTGAGGAAGCAGTATGTAGATATATTTCCTGCTGAAACAGTCGGTAGTGAACTTCACTGGGTGGCTTTGGGCCAGTCACTGACTCTCAACCTAACCTACCTCACAGGGTTGTTGTGAGGATAAGATGGAGAGGAGGAGGAGGATTATGTTCGCCACCTTGGGTTTCTTGCAGGGAAAAAGGCGGGGTATAAATATAATAAATAAATAAATGTGTTCAAATGCAAAATATATGAATTGTGGGAAGGAAAAATATTTATTAACTTTTAACCATGAATTAAAAAAAAAGAATAAAGGTTGAAATATCTTGTCCCAGAATACTTTTACATTTAAGGTTTACCCTTTCTCCATAATAATAAAAAAAACAACCTGTTAGGCCTTCTGAGTCTTTTAACGAAGCATAGTCAATACCAGTGGCCCTCCTTGACAACTTATTATTGAATTTACCTAAATCTAATAGTGTGATTCAATTGTACACTTATTTGGGAGTAAGCCCTATTGAATTCCGTGGGACATACTTCTGAGTGTAGATTTCATAGATCATAGAGTTGGAAGGAGCCTACAAGGCTAATGAGTCCAACCCCCTGCTTAATGCAGGAAACTAGAGGAGGGGTCTCCCATCCAAGTAATAACCAGGCCTGACCCTGCTTAGCTTTCCACACTCAGACAAGCTGAGCCAGCGTGAGCCACAGTGATCATGCCTAGGATTGTGCTATAAGGCAGCAGTATTCTGGCCACTTCCTTGAGAGTAAAGCCCCATTGAAAGAAGTGGAAGTAGCTTTTGAATGAACATTTATAGCATCAGGCTGTAAAACTAGATTTTGCTCCTATTGGAACTCCAGGTATAGCCCTTGATAGTCAGAGACTTATAATGGGCAGCTTCTCATGAATTTATTCTGAAGACTGACACAATTTGTGCCCTTAATAGGCTTGTGCTCTGAACCTGGCTGTCAAAAATTAACCTCCAGATTGCCTTATTCAACCCATAAGTCTAACAGACAAAAGGAAGGACATCTTCAAGCAAACCAAGTCCCTGCATACACTTAAGCAACCTGGGTTTGTATATAGGGACTGGGCTTGCATCTTCTTGCAAGAGAAGGTGTTTATGCCTTCCTCTCTGTGCTAGGTTAAGACCATAAGACCATAAAAAGAGCCCTACTGGAAAGGCCTATCTGGTCCAGCATCCTGTTTCCCACAGTGACCAACCAGATGCTCTGGAAAGCTCTCAAGCATGAGGGTAACAGTACACTCCCACTCATGTTCCTCAGCAACTGGTATTCAGAGGCATGGTGTCTCCAATCCTGGAAGTGCTATGTAGCCATCATGACTAATCCATTGATAGCCTTATCAGTAATATAATGCCTTGAGAAGGGAAACTAAATACTAACCTCCATGAATTTGTCTACTCCAAGTTGGCAGCCATCGCTACATCTTGTGGCAGTGAATTCCACAGTTTAACTATGCACTATGCAAAGAAATACTTCATTTTGTTTGTTCCAAATGTGCCACCATTGAGCTTTAGCGGATAACCCCAGGTTCTAGGTGAGAGGGAGAAAATACTGCAGTTTTGTGTGTTTCATAGATCATAGAGTTGGAAGGAGCCTACAAGGCTATCAAGTCCAACCCCCTGCTCAATGCAAGAAACTAGAGGAGGGGTCTCCCATCCAAGTAATAACCAGGCCTGACCCTGCTTAGCTTTCCACACTCAGACAAGCTGAGCCAGCGTGAGCCACAGGCCACTTGACCATGCCCTTTGGTTGCCTGGCCATACCCCTGGCCACACCGTCATGTTGCCTGGCCACACCGTCATGTTGCCTGGCCACACCCTCTTGATCACACCTTCATGTTGCTTAACCATACCTCTTACAAATTCACATGTGTGTCCCTATTTTCATCTGTGAAATGTTGGAGGGTATGATACTGAGTCAGACCATTGGCCCATCCTGCCCAGTATTGTCGACACTGACTGGCAGTAGCTCTTCAGGGTTTCAGGCAAGATTCTTTCCTCACTTTGCCTGGAGATGCTGAGGATTGAACCTGAAACCTTCTGCATGCAAAACATGTGCTCTACCCAGGGCTTTTTTTCTGGTGGAACTCACCAGAACTGAGTTCCAGCACCTTTTCTATTAATTGCATTACAATTTAATCGCCATCTACTCCCGAGGAAATGTAATCCAAGAGTTCTGGTTCCCTTTTCTCCAGAAAAAAAGCACTGGCTCTACCAGAGAGTTATGCCCCCTCCCCCATAAAGACCTATTTCCATGGCAGCTGCAAGAAAAGCCAGCTGATGCTGATTTACTACCATGTCAGTTCATGGCAAGGAAGTCCTGTACATCCTGATGAAATGTGTAGAATTTAGCCCAGACCAGACTGTGGTGCACACTGCAAATGCTTAGAAAGCGATTTTTCTTGGGCTGTACATGACTTTATTGTCACAGATTGATGTGGCTACCTTAGAAGTCAGCATGGCTGGCTTTCCCCCCACAGAAACCACTGGCTGAGTCACTTGGGAAAACAGGCACCTGATTGGTATGTATAATCATGGTCAATTCCTTCAGCACATAGTTGGTCTGAATTCACAACAAGCACATAGTGACCTTTGAACAGGGACAGGCAATATTTATAGCCTGTAGGTTGCCTATAGTTCCAGATGTGTTTTTATGCAGCCCTTGGGCTTTTGTTAAAGCTCTGAGAAGCTATTTATTCTTCCTTCCTTCCTCATGATTGTGAAGACAAGGTTGAAAGCCAATGTCAAGATTTCAATGGAACAAAGAATAATTCTGAACATGTTGCACTAACAGAATGAGAAGTCTTGATCACCACAACAAACAGGAACACTGAGACCCAGATGCCACGTTTTTGGGGGCTGAAGATAGACATAAAGTCTAAGGGTGCAATCCTATGCATGTTAAAACAGAAAAAAGTCCTACAACTCCCATGCTGGCTGGGGAATGCTGGGAGTTGTAGAACTTTTTTCTGTTTCAACATGCATAGGATTGAGCCCTAAGTGTGATTAAGGGTGCAGTCCTTTGGAGATGAGTCCAAAACCCCAAACTCGGAAGCTCATGGTCATCCAATGCAGAGTGGGAGGATCAGCAGAGGCGATCTTTGCCTCCCTGTTCCTCCTGCTTTGCATTTTCACTAGACAGCCATTTTCAGCCATCTAGCAACAGCATCTCAGAGGGGGAGGGAAGGATGCTGGAGTGGCTGCAGGATACCTTGTACTGTATTCTGACCACTCCAGTCTCTTCTCCTCCCCTCTCCCTGAAACCCCCCATTTAATCCCTTTCCAAGATAGCTTTCCCGACCTCGGAGAGCAGCTGGCACAGTTCTTTCTGCTCTGGCTGTGAGGGGGCTATAGGATCATTCCCTACGTCATTTGAATTCATATTGACTGAAAACAGTGCCTCAAAATACAGAAAATGTATGTTAGATGTTGAACCACCTTCTACCACACTTAGGGCACAATCCTATGTCCCTCCGACCTGTCTGGGGGGACATAGGAATGGGTCTGGAAGGCACTGAGAGCTAGGAAATCCCTTCCGACGAGGTCACAGAACTGTGGAATGCCCAACACACACACACACCTTGTAGCTGGTGCGGTTCTTTCTGCACTGGCACGGGTGCGGAGGGGAGGAGTGAGGCTCTGCCAGATTCTGAGGAATCCAGATGATGCCTCAGCCTCTCCTCCTTGTGAGGAGAGGAAAAACATCTAGATGGCCAAAATTGTCAGTCTAGATGTCTCTGAGGGTGCGGGGAGTTCAGCAGATATCCTATCCACCATGCTCCTCCTGCTCTGCATAGGATGCCCACAATAGGATTGCACTGTTAGAGTATTATGTCTGTCCTCATCCTTTATCCCTTTGTTCCAGTGCTCGAAGTCAACACTGCCCCCTGACAAGGAGAGCAGAAGCAATAAGCACTGTGTGTAGATGCTGGGTTAAAATCCTTATGTGGTATGAAAGCATACAGCAAGGAGCTTTATAGTTATGGATATGAACATGCAGCATGGTAGGGGCAGTGTGTTTCTGACCTGGCGAAAGAACGTGTGTTATGAAGCAGCAATATAAATACAGTCAGAAATTAATAAATAAATAAATAAATGCAGCATCTTGGTGGCAAGAGGAATAGCCTCATTCTCTCCAGTACTGCCAAGATCTAGTCAAGGCATGACTTGGCTAGATGAACTAACTGACTTTATAGGGCAACTCCCTATAACGTAGTACTAGAAGCTTAGTATGGCAAGCAGGTGGCATGGAGTTTTATCAGCCAAGGGGGCAGATGTGTAAAATACTTACAAGTCAGATGGCACATACTGAGATGGTCATGTCCTCTGTGGATTGGCTTTGGGCGTACCACCACAAATGCTCGGAAGCTACTGTCATGGTTGTGTGCCAAAACCTAGTCTTAGCTAACTGCTGTGCACATACTCTCACATAACTGTCTTAGCCATGGCCGCTGTGGATGGAAATCAGCCATGAGGTGACTGAAAACTGTAGCTGCCATTCTTTGAGCGGGCCATGTGAATAAGCTCTCATTCTGCTATTTCTTAGAAATGTTCAGTATTATATTTCTACCAATCTCTAGATAGAGAAGGAAAAATCTTCTGTGGGATTTTAATTCCCCATTTCTGACAACTTTAAAATTGCCTCATCCAGGGACTCTACTCTCATATGGAGGCCTTCCTCCATATTCCATTACTGTTTGAGATATGGCAAGTGGACATTTGAGAGAGAGAAGGCCTTCTAATCTGTGGTGCCCAGATGGTGGAACAGCTTGCCTCGGAAACCGGCGTGGTCCTCTTACTGCCTATAGGATTTTATTTCAACAAGCATTCTCCTAATCTGGCCCCTTTATATTTTAACTGCTGTATTGTTGTTTTTATTGTTTTATTGTTGGTTTGTATTGTGTGGTGTAGTGTGGTGACAGTGTTGGACTGGGACTCGGGAGATCCGGGTTCTAGTCCCCGCTTGGCCATGAAACTCACTGGGTGACTTTGGGCCAGTCACTGACTCTCAGCCTAACCTACCTCACAGGGTTGTTGTGAGGATAAAATGGAGCAGAGGAGGAGGATTATGTAAGCCGCCTTGGGTTCCTTTCAGGAACAAAGGTGGGGTATAAATATAATAAATAAAATAAATAAATAAAACTCAACCTTCCTTTGTCCCTTCTTTTTAAAGCCAATGGCTAAGGGACTAGTTTTAAATTTGATGTATCCATATTTTACAACTTGGCTTTTATGTGTATTATATTTATAAACAAATAATGTTTATTTGCTGGTCATTCACCATAATAAAGTTACTTCTTTTTAAAAGAACTTCTGTTTCTCATGGTTGTGAATATAAGGTTGAAATGATAAGGTTGTAATGATTGTTTGTATTTTATAATTTGTCTTGTTTTACTGTGTCTTGTTTTGTCTTGTTTTACTGTAAGCCATCTTGAGTGCACTTTGGTGTAGAAAGGCAGGATAAAAATAATTTAAATAAAAATAATAAAAAATAACCCTTAATTGTTTGTGGAAAGTTATGAGCTATTCTGACAGGAAACGTATTGGAATTTTATGGGTGAACAGAAATTTTCCAAGAAACTGTCACTGCTATTTAGCAATTGGATCACATTTAAGCAACAGCCTGCTGGTTGGTCTGATCCTGCCCTGTCAGCATTTTTCATAGAATTTTGTCATATAGTGACTGCACAGAGCTGCTTCCTTAGCAAAAGAATGGGCCTGAATGACAATTGTGCTTTGAAAAAACATGCTACCATTTTCACATGAAGTGTGAGGAGACTCTGTACAGGTTGAGTCCTTCAGTCAACTAGTGTTGTTCTGGATGGAAATGAAGAATTTGTGATTAGTTTATTGCCAAATTAGTTTATTGTTTATTGGATTATTATGGTTCAGGGAAGCTGAGAAATTCCCCCATGCAGTTTGACTTCTTGTTTAAAAAAACAATATTTCCAAATACAGGATAGTTGCTCAAGGCCAAACTACTCCCAATGAGCAGAATCTAGCAACTTCAAGAAATAAACTTTATTTAATTGTATTGAATCATTTCCAAAAGTGATGACAAAAACCCAGTAGGTCCTAATGCTGGGATTCCAAGAAGCCTGGTCCCTGGTGACCAATGGTAGCAATACCTGTGGAAAGATAGAATGGATCAATAGGCAAGGTAAGTAGCAGGCAAGCTTTAAGGAACAAGGAGCTGTCTCAGTGCTGTAAGTGGCAGAAAAATAAGAGAGGCAGGATAGGGAATTATTTGAAAGGCCACTCAGCAAGCTGAAGAGTATGGTCCAAAGAAGCTGAGTGATTCTCTCATGAATCTAAAACTGCTGAGTGACTTCTTGTTTAAAAAAAATCTAGAAAGAGGAAAGTTGCTCAAGGACATAACTGGGCAAACAATGTCATAAACCACATTATTTGGGGTAAGGCTGAACAGCCAGATTTAAAGCCTTCATTTTAAAAGGCATTAACAATCTCTGCCAACAAAAGGCCTAGTTTTTTTCCTACATGGCTTTCACCAGCCAGTATGGGCATGGTTCCAATACACAACTGGTCAAGCACATAGTCCTAAATATCCCTGCCAATGAAAGGCAATTTGATTTCAAATTCTTAGTAACAGCTATTCATCATGTATAAAAGGCTTCAGGCAGCATCCAGTTCCCCCCCCAATCACAAGTACGATAGCACCCTGTGATTTCAAATGTATTTATATCATACAGTATATCTATGCAATCTGTCACAAAATTTTAATCAGGACTGCCAGTGTGTGGGTTGCTTATTATCGGTTACACAGTGTTAAAATAAAACTGGCAACATTGCTGAGGTACCATTTGTTATGTGGGAGGAGGAACTGAGACATGCTTTGCTAAAAGCAATTCACAAGATCCAGACAGTCATGGTAAAGTCAAAAACGACACTAAGCAGGCTATAAACAACTGCACTTAATTTGTTTACCCCATCTTCACTTTGCCTATTCTCTTTCCTTAAAAAAAATTTTTTTTTCATCTCCTTTGCTACTTATGCTATTCCAGATGAATTTTTGTCACAAAATTGTTACCTGAAAACTACTGCACAATTTACACAAACCAGAGTGAGGTGAATGGTGTGCTGCAAACAGCCAGATTGTAGTCTCTTTTTATTTATACTGTGTGGCAAATATGTTAACACACCATATGTGTGCTTTTTTGATTGCTGTACAGCAGTTAGGCATCATATCTGTAGATTTTATATTTTTCTTGCTCCACTGTGCATATTTTCTTGCTCAAATGATACCTGCATACACAGTTTTATGCAGCTGCAGCCTGGATTTTTCAGTGTGTTTCCCTTGCCCTGTGGCAGCTGACTATCTTTCGCTAGATGAGCAGCCCTATTCCATGCCCATTTACTTGTGAGCAAACTCCAATGAATACAGAGGGACTGCCTTCCAAGTAAACCTGCAGAGGCTTGGATTGCAAGGCTCCAGTGCAGTGTACACTTAACTGGGAATGAAGTTAACCCCCTTGAACCCAGTAAAACTTACCTCTGAGTAAAAATCTATCCATCTATCTACAATTATTATTAGTCCACCTTTAAGGGTAAAACCCTCTCAAGGTGGTGTACAAGACAAGAACCATTCAAAACCAACAATAAAATTCAATCACTACATTTCATTAAAAGTTCAATAAAAACAAAGATTACTGATTTTAAAAATCAATAAAAACAGAAATTTCCTAGAGCCAGCAGCTCAAGAACTTATGGAAAGGCCAGTAAAAACAGGTGAATCTTCAGAGCTTTCTCGAAGACCTGCAAAAAGGGAGTCTGATGAATCCCTGATGGAAGCTGATATTAGTAGTGCAGGGCAGCTACTGAGAAGACCCTCTCCCTTGTGCTCACCAACCTAATTGCCCTTGGTGGTGGTCAACTAAGAAGGGCCTCTGCTGATGGCCAGAGTGCAGGCAGGCTAGTATGGGGGAAGTGGTCCTTCAAGTAACTTGGTCCCAAACTGTTCAAGGCTTTACAGGTTGAAACCAGCACTTCAAATTGGGCTCAGAAACACACTGGCAACCAATACAGCTGGTGCAGTATTGGTGTCACATGAGCTGACCTCCCAGCCCCAACAATATCTGTTTTTCTTCCTCTCTCATAATACTAGAACCCAAGATCATCCAATGATGCTAAGTGGTGGGAGATTCAGGACAGACAAAATAAAGTACTTCTACACACAGCACATAATTTAACTATGGAATTTGTTACCACAAGATGTAGCAATGGCCACCAACAGCTGGCTTTAAAAGGGAAATGGACAATTCCAAATTAGCAATGGCTATTAGTTATGATGGCTATGTATAAATTCCAGTATTGGAGGCGGTATGCCTTTGAATACCAGGTGCAGGGGAGCAGGAGGATGCTATCACACTTATGTCCTGCTTGTGGGCTTCCCATCGGGGCATCTGGTTGGTCGCTGTGGGAGCAGAATGCCAGACTAGATAAGCCTTTGGACTGATCCAGCACAGCACTTCTTCTGTTCTTATGGGCATATCCCTTTGTTTTCTCATGCCTGCTTGAGCCGGTGGGTGTTCATTCCCTCCTTCTTAGGCTGGAGACCTGGGTCATTAGCTGGCTACACCACTCTCTAGTTCTGCAAGATTTCTGTTCTAGCCAAAAGCTCTGACTCACAGTGCCTCTTGGAAAGAACTGTTGGGTTATGTGCAATGAATACTAAAGGTTCTTTCTAGATACAAAACAACTACTACTTAGAAAAACGGGAGCTTTCTAAGGAAGAGGAAGGCAAGGCAAGGACAAAGAAAGGGAAAGGAAAAATAACTGTTCATCACTAATGGAAAATGTTCACACCCCTTTCTCTTTCCTGTTTACAGATGAGATTAAGACTCCAATCCTATACACTTACCTGGGAGTAAACCTCACTAAACTCAATGGGGCTTACTTCTGAGTAGACACATATAGTGTACAATAAGTTTATATTTGTGTGTTTATTTGCCATACTTACTATATACAAATGGTCAAAGATTTATATTTGTTTTATAATTTTTACTAACCCCAGCTTTCAGTTACTGGCCTTACTCCACAGTATAAATTAATCCTTTATGAGCCCATGAAAGAGGCAAAAGGACAAAACACAGAGTACATGCCCCCAAATGGTTGACATTACAATAGCAATAAACATAAACATATTGAAAATATGGCAGGACAGAAGGAAGCATTTAATTTTGCACAAGATTTTCCCTTCAATTCCTTCCCAGGAGAATACAACTGTATTGCATTGCCTGAAATGTTTAATAAATATTTCAAGGGAACATCATAAGGAGTGCAAAGCCTCTTTTCCATCTGCCAGAAGTATATTTTATATTGACTTGTAATGATCCTTTGCCAAAGCTGACCGCATCCATTCCTGCCTCAGTGGGTGATTCTGTTCCTGTTTCTTTTCCTAATAGTAGACCACAGATTTGTCAATCACAATATAACCTTTACTGTCAGAAAAAGTTAGTGGATGCTCATACCATTTTAGTTCCCTAGAACTGAACAGGTAATCTTTGGGGCCCTCTCTAAAGATCTCTTTTCATGATCCATTTTCCTGAGATAACCATTATTTCATGACAATATTATCTTCCCTCCCCACAATCCAAGGGTGAAATGGGGTTAACAAAGAGGGTGATTTGTTTCCCCGATCAAGTTGAAATGAACCAAAAGAGAGATAGCAGCTCACAGCAATATCAAAAACTCTTCATTAATTTATTTTGCAGTCCAAGATAAATTATTACCAACCCCCACCATGCACCCCCAAATACACACCCTGTAAGTGATCATGTAAACAACAGTAGAGTTCTTATTCGCGATGGGTGGGGCCCACAGTTGCATGGACTCATAATGGGTTGTTGTGAGTGACCAAGAGAGCCACATGCCCTTGTAGTCTATCTTTAGCTAACAGTCAGATAGAAGCAGAAATTCTTTTTGTAATTTTACTTTCTACTTCAAAGAATATTGGAAGCCTGGATAATTAGCTTTGCCTCCAGTTGATATGATCCTCATTGCCAAACACTCTGCTGAAGTAGCTTTTCAAGTTTTGCTTAATTTGCTATATTCTGGTTGTTCTCTGTTGTGTTTTCCTACCCTAGTCCTTTGCTGCTGCCCCCTCCTCCTTTTCTTTTCAGTTTCTCTTACAATTCTTTTCCTGCTTCCCATTCAGACCTTCCTCTTTGAATTCATTTCTGCTTTCCATGCCCCATTTGTTCTTTCTTCACCATGCCTGTTTCTTCAGGTTCACTACTTCTTATTCTAGGCCTCTTCTTTTGTTCCTATGATTTGAATAATCACTCTTCTTTGTGTCATTGGACATCTCCATAGATCCTATCACCCTTCTTCTTACTTAAAAGGTAAGGTTTTCCACAGACGGTATATTACTGTAGCATGGAGGAAAGGCCTTATGAAGCTCAGTGACCCCTTTCTAATTGGGAGTGCCCCATGGGGCTACCAATTTGCCTGCTGCAGCAGAACATTAAAGTCATTAAAGTATTTTAATTGGTGATCATGTTACATTTAGTGCTATACTTAATTATTACTTCTATTGTTGGGAAGTTACAGTATGTAGTAAGTTAAGCTACATTGATTGCAGCAAGTTTCTAGCATACACCAATGGTTTGCAGCGTAGACATATACCGTAAATAAAAAATAATTGTAGTGCAATCCCCAGATAAAGTTTTGCTTGCCTACTATGAGACATTTAAGGGATTTAAACAGACTGTTAAAACATGTCAAATTCCATTGATTTCTATGGGATTTGGGCATATTTCACTTTCTCTAGCTTATATTGATGTAGCACAAAATACAGGTAATGATTCAGAAAAAGCAACTGGTTTAGCATCTTCTACTGTTTCAGCACAAATAGTGCCCATCTATGGGCATGCAACTTTCATATTTGTTATCTCATGTTATACTGAGCCATCAAAAGTTGCAATTGAAAGCTCCTAAATCTTAGCAGGACTTTTTTTTAAAAAAAACAACACATCACACACACACAAACCAGGCATTTGATCTCATAGTGATCAAAGAACTTCACTTAGCATTAATCTTTGTCACAGGCTTGATAAGGGAAATAAATGGATGAGGTTACATGTTCTAAGGGTGAGCCTGACCACCAAGGTCAGGGCTAAGCCCTGAGGAGGATTGCTCAAATTAAATGCTTCCCAGAAAAATGAAAACTTCAGCTACATTCACTCAACTCAGTGATGAATTCTGAAGCAAAAATTAATTTTACATCTTGCAGGGTCAGAGAAATGCTGCCATGGGTTGTATCCAATGGGCAGAATCCAATGGGGTGTTTACGCCCCTGCCAATTCTCTTGCACCCCACCAATTCTCATCTTCAAGTGGCACCCACCGCTTGCAGAACAAAGATTCTGTGCTTCCAGGGGCAACCAGTGCTGAGCAAAAATGCTTGTTTCTGGAATGTTGGTGGAGCTTGCATGAGGGAGCTCTGTTGAACTGTCCCAATTGCCTTAGGACTGGGAAGCAGAATGGAAGCACAGAATGGCTTTCAGAAGATCATAGCCTCCCAGCAGCCCTTGGTTCACTGGCTGGTGGCTGAGATGACAGTGTGCTTCCATTCTGCTTCCCAGTCCTAAGGCAAGTGGAGCTGAGTGTTCTTTCTGGCAGGCAGGGGATACAGCCTCCCAGTGGCAACTTTGATCCTCTGGTCAACGAGGGTAAAATTTCAAATCTTCATCAAGGCAGGAGACATGGATTCTCCATCCTGCCTCCCACCAACAAATCTTGACATCCATCCTCCTGTTACACCTGCTGAATGGCATTCCTGGAGTCCGGCTTGCTCCAGCAGGTGCAGGATAGAGTGGGTGTCAAGACCAGGGGGTGAATGAGTAGGAGGAGCCATAGTTGCCTTGCTTCCCTCTTTGAATTTTCCACATCAGATTTAATGTTACCCATCTGATGTATTAACTGTGAATTAACAACCCTACCTTGAATTTAGTCCTATTCACACATGACACAATCATGAGTGAATATGCATGGGAGTGTAGACAGGGTTATAGTGGCAGGCCCCTACCCTGATCTATGCATGTTCAGTTGAATGCCTGCATGGAGCTTAAGTGCATACAGTTATACACATTAGGGCTTTCTCTAGCCCTGTTCATGCATGTGACCTTAAACTGGGGTGGGAGAAGGGGTGCCTGCAACATCCCCGCATGCACCCACTCTACTTCTGGCCTTCATGTGTTCTAAGTGAGCACACTTAGAAGCTTCCCCATGATCAGGAACCCTGTATTATCAGCTAAGACTCCCCCTTTAGAAGTGGAACCAGCATGCCCATGTGCACCCCCTCCCCACTTGAAGCCCACATGCATTCATCCGACTGCATGAATAGGGCTCATGTGTGATTGAAAACCTTTGAAAAATAGGGTTCCCGATCATATGGCAAGAATCCTACCTATATACAGTTGCACGCACATGATAGGGTCCATGCAGACATTTTAATGAAGACATGTAGGTTCTTCCTCCATGCACATTCACTTGCCATGGTTCTGCTGTGTAAATTTGGCTATTATATTTCAGGTGAGGGTCTGTAACCTTTGGAGTTCAAAGAAAGTGATATAATTTTTCCTTAGTCCAGTGTGTGGTTCCTTGTGAGTGTATGTGCACATGTTCTAATTATATACATGTAAGAGCTTCCCCATTAATCTGAATAGAGGGGAAAGCTCTTTGATTGTAGAACTGGTCCTTCCACTGAATCAGTGGGGCAGCTTGCCAGCAGAGGATCTCAGTCTACGTACTGGAGTGCACATGGATCTTTGGATCAGGGTCTTGGCTTTCATGTGTGCCTTTGATTAAATCCATAACCAGCAAGTTTCATTTCCTACTAAGCAAAACACATGTACATTGACCTTCCATGAGAGCCATACCAACTCTGAATGGGAAATACTGGCACAAAGAGGGCAAAGAATGCCAATTCAGGAGGTGGGTGTGAAAGTGAGAATTGCTTCCATGCCTGCTAAAATGTATATTACAAAACTGGCACTTACTTGGCAGATCAACCATTCAGGAACTGACATTGGCAGTGGCGGCACTTCAGGGATAATCCATGTGTGAGGGGATACTGTTCATTAACAATGTCTCTAGTGTATGTGGCACTAAAATATTTTTGTATGACAACATATTTTTCCACTCTTATTTTCCTTTGAAAACCAGATTCTTTTCCCCAGTGGATCTACTTTATATTAGGAACTAGGTTGTTCGATATTGCCTGTTAATATAGTTCAAGTATTTATGCTGTTGTTATCCCCTGAGTTGCCAATGTCACAGAACAATGGCACTAGTACAAATCACTTTCAGAATAAATGTTTGGTACTAACACGGCATACACTCAATAAAATTGGTAACCATTTGTCATATATAGAAGTGTCCTAAGGTTTGTATGCATTAAGGGTATGTCTGCTCTATGTCTTTACTGCAGTTATAATTTCATTTTCCTTTGGTCTCTGTCTCTCACCTCCCTCCCCATGTCTCAAGGGTGATTTTAATGAATTTTATGTACTCCTTCATTTTTGGTATTATAGAGGCTTGGGCTATTTTTCAAGAAAGGTAAATGTTAAGACAAACAGCTATAGATACCAATAACACTAATAGCAACTTTGCTGGGGGAGGGATGGTTTGGAAAGCAAGGCTTTATCAACACCACCACAACCTCTGCCACCAAGGAGCAGGCAAGGGACAACCCTTGCATCCCTAGTGAGTAGCAACAGCAGTGATGACAGACTAGGAGTTGCTAGATATGGACCTGGCACACCAACATGTCCAGCACACCAGGTCTTAAGATGGCCATTGCAGCTGCCACCAACAAGAGGGTAATCTCACCCTTTCTTTGTATGAGTGGCACAGTTGCACAGCAAGCTTTGCTAGGCTAAAGGCTGTTGTGCAGCATAGATTAATGATATAATTGCCTCAAATCAGCAAACTAGGCCTCAGCACAAGCCTAGAGAGGCCTAATGCAAGGGAAAAGATTTTTCCAGATGGATCCAGACCCATAGTAGATTTCAGTCAGCACCTGTCATAAGACAAATCTGCCAGGGTGGATTCCAGAATATGTCACTGTTTTCTGATATGTGCATCATTCACAGTTACGTCTCACTCCTGTTGCCTTTACAGAGGATCAAGCAAAGAATTACACAAATGTCTATAAAAGTCAATTTCATGCAATGTACTTGACTAATAATTTTGTGCACATTTTAAACTTGCCAATATCTTCTGTTATGTTATGTATCAGTTAATCAATAAAAGCACAATAATGTAGTTGCTAACGAATCTTGTGAATCTTGTGAAGGAAGAAATTCGATGTCCTCTCGTATAGTATAATTTCCTCATACATAGCTGCAATTCAGGCAAAATCTGAAGTTTGGCATTCCTGTCAAAATTAGTCCAAAAATAAGTTTCCTCTTGTATGGCTAGGCACTTGGTAACACACTTAACAGCACAATCCAGAAGTCAATCAGGGGCTAATGCATTCATGTCCTGCTTGTCGCTTCCCCTTGGAGCAGCTGGGTGGCCACTGTGGGAACTGAATGCTGGACAGGAGAGACCTTTGGCCTGATCTAACAGGGCTCTTACGTTTTTTTAACATTCCCTTTTCCTTTTGCAGGTAAGAATATTCAAAGCGTGCACAACTTGTGACCTAACAATATGTTCACCTTTTGTTCATCTAACAATATAATGTGATGTGCCCACCCATCCTTCTTACTGAAGCTTCTTCAATAAACGTATCATTTATTTATTGTACAAAGATACAAAGAGCCAATGGCATCAAGTGTAGCAGTCTAGCTGTTCTGGGGAATGGAGGCTTTCTAGGAACTAACCCTGCAGTTTGCAAGCAGCATAAATCTCATGTTTTAGCCTCTCCCAGGAGGGTTGCGGCAAGGTGGGGAGGAGCAAAGGAAGGTGACTGTGCAATACTCAGGGAGCTTCTCCCATGGCAACTGATATGCCTATTATGTCTTTTCATTTATACCATAGCCAAAATGTGGGTCATTAACAGATGCATCAGGGGCGTTGCATGAATAATAAATGTCATAAATCTTTTGAAGTGTCTCTGGGCACCCCTCAGTTTTAACCGCCTTTTGATATTATTTACTAGGTTCCATATAAAGGAAGAGGCTAGTCTATAAAAATACAGTTTAACAAAATGACACCTCTGGAAGATAAGGGTTACTTGGTTGCCAAGCAACAGATATTCAAAAACTAAAACCTTAACTGAGGCTGAATGCTGTGAGCCTCGATAGGCCATGATCAAAAAAAGTTCCACTTTTTCATTCCATTTATTAAGTTCATTAAGAGATTATTTGTGATGTTCGTAATTTCTCAGCAGAGAGCTAAATGTCCGGGGCATCAAAGTTGGTGGAAGCAACCCGTATTATATTTTCTTCATAAGGCACAAAGGAACAATACATCTCAAGCTGTTACAAATCAAAATACTGTGGCTGGCGCTGGAGTAAATTCTAACTCTGAATGTGAGTCGAGGGACCTTTAACTGTGCAGCTGATTGCATGAAACAACACATGAAAATTACAGCTTCAGGATCCTGTTTGGTGTGGGCTTTCTTTAAATAGGTGTGGAATGAACACTCTCCCACAGTGCCATGGTAGATCAAAGTTTGGTGCTCCGAAGGAAAAACAAAACAGAACAATGTGGTTTGTTTTAACTTGGCACCAATACCACAGCCAACTGGGCCAACTCTATATTCATCTCTGGAGACCATGCCCAACTGTTCAGATATTATTGACAATGGGGAATGCAGCAGGATAGGTGAGGACCACAGGGCAAAATCCACAGACTAAATGCAGACAGGAATTGCAGAAGAACATTAGGAAGTTGATTTCAGTGGTGCTTGTGAAATGTTTGTTCCTTCTAATGGAATATGCCTTTTTGTCATGATTCTCTGACCAATATGTCTCACCATAGTCCTTAGGATCAGCTGAGCATGCTCACTTTTTCTTATGAACCTATTTCTCACAGAAATTGAAAGGGTATACAATACAACTAACTTGAAACTTAACCTGTGGAAGGACACTTGAACGCTTTTGGTATGTCTTCACAGGTTCCAGTGCTTTCACAGTCGCTCCCCTGTATCTTTCCCTCATATCTTTCCTTTTCTTGTTAGTGACAAGGGAGCAACAAATATTAATATCTGGAGGCACACACTTTGAGAGGCCTGCCAGGGCAAAGTCCTGGTTGCTTACTATTTTAAGGAGCTATTACAGAGTTATCACAGAGCCCCCTTCAGAAATTAGGCTAAGAGGGACAGGAACCAGAGATGACACGCTGGCCCAATCTGGTACCATTGTCCATGCTGGTGTTTGGCAAAGATAAACTGGGGTAGCCTAGGCACATACTGCTGAATGTGCGTAGGCTCCTCCAATGATCAGGAATCCTGTGAAATCGGGACTCTCTATTGCATGGGAGACCCCTATACACATTCAGCTGAACATGTGTAGGCTATCCCTTCAGAACTTCCACAAATTGTGTGGACCTTGTGGAGGTGGAGCCAGCAGTCTATGGAAGGGACGGTGACACTGGGGGCAGCACCAGTGTGCAGAGCTCTACTCCCCACTCCACATATTCCTTGAACGTGTGGGAACACCTTGGGCTCTTTGAGGAAGGGCAGGATATAAACACCACAAACAAACAAACAATTTCTGAAGAGGGCACCGGTAGTTAATGTTGTGATATGTATCACATTACCAGCTGTGGCACATTGTTTACACATGGAAGGGACAGAATGGCGGGGTAAACAGGTTTATTATGTCTTTCTAGAATCTCGTGTTTTCGCAGGGGTTACTAGAGTGTGAGAGCAATATGAGCTAGTCACATGGTTTGTATGTTCTGATGACGTGTTAACTTGTTTTCTGTCTGAAGCCATTTTAGAGAGAAGCTGAAGTGCTTTCTTTCTTCTTCTTCTTCTTCTTCTTCTTCTTCTTCTTCTTCTTCTTCTTCATGGTACAGCTTGCTGGACTTGCTACTGCTACAATGTAACGTCTTTGCTGAAGTGGAGTGAGCTCAACTTACTCCACTGGATGTAATGCTTGCTATGCATTTATACTCTGCACATGGACTGTAACTAGGAAATGTATACTCTGTAGAACTTTACTTGCTAAGTGAATAAACAGGTAGAATTAGACCTGTGGTGTTTACAGAGTGTTTCCTGACTCCATGGATTAATCTGCAACGGAGAAGCTTTGTTGGTTCACTGGCACACACGCTGCACGCTGCCTGCGGGAGGAGGGAGGTGAGATCTGGAAGATCTGTGTGTGAAATGTACAGACGTCTGCTAGCACACAGACAAGGATTATAAATCTCCCAACCCGCACACACTCTGCTCAGGTCCAGTTCGAACAGTTAAGAGTATCTCAATCCAGATGACAACCAGGGAGAATCTGTAGGAGTAGGCCTCAAACACAGCTGAGGTTTATACTGTCGGGGCCTTCTGGGTATCTAGTCATAATTCTTTCAGAAGCTAAGTAGAGGTGTGTAAGTGGGGAGGGGGGGAGAGAGACTAGTATCACGTGTCTTTGGTCCCCAAAGCAAGTCCTTTTGTTTCCCCGCTGGACTAATCCTTTTTACTTTTAAAGTTCTCTCTCTCACTTACCCTCCTTCTTCGCTTGTTAGATGACTTTTCCCAAGCTCTCTCAGCTGTGCACTTGACTGATGGTTCTTATATTGGCAAAACTGTGAATGAGCTAAAGCTCTATTCCAAGTCCCCCCACCCCACCCCGCTAAATTGAAGTACAAAGCTGCTAGTTTCTCATGCAAGATCTCATGCGGATTGAAAGCTGCAATAATAATATGAGGTGAGATAGCCCTTAGTTCCCACTAGTTAATCATTAATAAATGTTGATTTGTAAAGCAAAATACCATGTAAGAACATAAACGGAAAATTTGCTGGACAAATGCGACAATAGCAGTATTATGTTATAATCTAAATGTGTGCCTAATGAATGTAAAAAAAGAAAAAGAAAGTTAAACACATCAGTTACCTAATTTAGATATGCCTACAATACGTAGGGAAACTTAAAAATGCTCTGAAGCACACCTAAGGAAGTATTACTCCTAAATTATCGAGATTGTATTTTCCACTTAATATACGTATTAAAATTTTGAACTGAGACCTTGGAAACCCCCTGGAAACCTGTTCTCAAACAGCAAAGCTCTCCTCCCTCTGCTATGCCATCCAATTTCCAACTTCATAACTGGAAAGAATTTTGTGTCAACTTTTAAGCAAGCTCTGAATAGAAAATGGATGCTCATTGTTAGACAACCTGAAAAGGTATGTGGCAACCAGACACTTAATGCTTTGTTGTGATCCTTTGATGCAAACTCTCCTCCACTGATACTATCCAGCTGCATCCCAGTGCGGCATTGCTTATGAGGAGACTGTTGAGACTGCTTGCACCCTGCATTTCTTCACAATCAGAAAAAGTGATGTTTTTTGTTATCTTCTAGTGGAGATCTTGCTGTGAAACTGGATACTGGGTTTCTGTAAGACTTGAGCAGTGTTAATGGTTTCTAGTATACAGTGTAATGGCCTCCCTGCTTGCAATCTCTGATGCTCAGACTAGCAGAAATAGAGAAGAAAGGAGTGCGATTTCTGCCTGCAGACTTGTTTTAGGTAGTGCTTCTTATTTCCCTACCCCCCACCCCCATAGGGAATTAAGGGTAAACCCAAGGGTCCAGTTCAGGATCGTTTCCCTTCACCTATGAAGAGAGATTCACTCAAAACCTGTTCTCACACCCTAATGTAAAATTCTGCAAGACAGACTTTCAGAAGTCCAGAATTCTTGAAACAGGATTCCTTGAAACATGTGTTATCTCTAGTTAGCTGTATGTAGGCCAGCCTTCCCCAACCTGGTGCCCTACAGATGTGTTGCAATGCAACCCTCATAATCCCTAGCCAGTATGACCAATGATGATAGGATGGTGGAGTAGGGATGATGGGCGTTGCAATCCAACATGTCTGGAGGGCACCAGGTTGATGTAGGTGAAAACAGATAACTTGTCTTGAAGATCTGTGTAGCTAAATTGTTTCCATTGAACATACACACCTAGACAAAACAGGAGAAACGTATTGTTGTCTTTCTCTCTCCATACAATTTCTAGGGATTTAGAGATATCCAAACCATTTGGTAAACCCAAAAGTTTTGATAAATGGGAGCACTGTTGACCTTGGGTGACACTGACATGGGCCTATGCAGAAAGATGTTCTGTGAAATGGGATTCTTAAAAGATGTTCACAAAATGGAAGTTCTGCTGTGTGTTTTACTCCTGCAGGTAGTCACTGCTGCTCTGGATAAGTTAAGTTGTCTGATATATTTATGTCAGTGAGTAATTTGAAATATTCTGTTCAAGATCAAGCTGATCTTGATTAAAACCAAGATTCTGTATTTCAATTTGTTTTTAACAGAGAAAACTAATACACCCTATTTGGTTCCTCGATCCAGAGTCCACATGCTGAAAGAGCCCTTCACATACTTCGCTGCCATAGATGCAGATGCACTTGCCTATAGAGTCCCATTCATATCACAAAGTTTAAAGAGGTTGTATTGAGCTGGCTGCATGTATCTTTTGGTGCAAATGGGAATGCACAGCCCCATCTGTGGACACCATCCATCTATTATTATGCCTGAGTAGTTGCCTGCAATTGGAACTGGAATGGTGTTGTGCTTCCAGTTTGGAAGACATGGGGCAGCTGTGCTAGAGTGTGTTTGGGGTGGGGCCAGGCACGTGTCATCTGCAGCAGGACCGGTGCAGGGCAGTTTGGCGCCCTAGGCTAAATTATATTTAGCGCCCCCCCTCTCGTGCCATGGGGGGGGGCTCCGGAAAGCAGCCCTGCTCTGCAACCTCCCGCCGCCGCCGCCTGCCACCGGACCCCCCCCCCCGCACGCTGCCGCTGCCGCCCCCCACCTACCTTCCCACGCCTCCTCCGAAAAGGGACCCCCGCGCTCTGTTTTTGGCCGGGGGAAACCAGAGCAACAGGGCTGTTTAAGCCCTGTTGCCCTGGTTCCTCCCGCCAAAACAGAGTGCGGGTGGGGCTCCGGAAACAGCGCGGAGGAGGTAGGTGTCGGGGGGGAGGCGGCGCGGAGGTGAAGCGAGTTGGGTGGGAGGCGGCGCGGGGGGGAGGTGGCGTGGAGGCGAGGTGAGGTGAGGTGGGGGGGAGGCGGCGTGGAGGCGAAGCGAGGTGGGGGGAGGCAGCGCGGAGGCGAAGCGAGGCGAGGTGGGGGGGAGGCGGCGCTGGGGGGGAGGCGGCGCGGAGGCAAGGCGAGGTGGGGGGGAGGCGGCGCGGAGGCGAAGCGAGGCGAGGTGGGGGGAGGTGGTGCCGGAGGCGAGGCAAGGTGGGGGGGAGGCACCCAGGCTCGGCCCCACCACTACTCCGGGCGCAATCCCCCACACTGACCTGGCTTTCTCGGTGAGGCGGGCGGGCGGGCAGGGCAGGAGCGCGCCAGCAGCGAAGAGGAGCGCAGCGTTCTGCGCCCTCTTCCGCTACGCGCCCTAGGCAACAGCCTAGTTGGCCTAGCGGTAGCGCCGGCCCTGATCTGCAGCCTGGCCCAGCTGTGCTGCCTTGCTAATCAGTGCCTGTTTAAAAGACAGGCCCCAAACACACTTTGGACGCTGGGAGCAATTGCGCATGTACAGGTGAGATAAAGAAGAGCCAGACACAGAGTATATGGTTTGAAATCATGGCCACGCTTATTGAATTGAAGATCTGTGAAGGGCGAAGTGCGGTACTAATCTAGCCCGGCCATTGGCTGGGAAAAAACCAATATTTGGCGAACACATCCTAACCGAACCAGGGGCGGGATGTCCTGCCACTGGCCAGTTGCCCTCCATGTGGAGCTGGAGGGCCTTACCATCGTCGCCTTACTTTGGTGCCTCAAGGCAGCCAATGTAGGCGAGAAAGGTAAAACCCCAAAGACGTCCCAATCTCCCTCCTGCCACGCCTCAGGGCATTAGCGAGGGCAGCCTTGGGTAAACGTCAGTCACCTTGAAAGGTGCCACTGGATAATTATTTATTTATTATTTATTATTAATACTTATTTATCGCCCATCTGGCCGGCAACCGGCCACCCTGGGCGATGTACACAGAATAAAATACATAAATGCAATAAAATACATTAAAACAATATAAAAATTTTAAAATCTTAACCCACCATAACCCTAAGCCCTACTGCCTAAACCCGCACTTCCCACAAATGCAACCAATTTAGCTATGACCCCCTGGTGGGTCGAGATCGAATTCAAAAATTTCCCTACCCTGATTCACAGTGTAGAGTAGGCGAAACACGCCCATTGCCCCGGCCAATTGAGACAATGAGCCAAAATTCCTACTCGGCCCCCGAAGGGGCGACCAGAGGATCCTATACTGCTAACAGGGCGGGAGGGGAGGGAGCTGAAAAGCGGAAGCAAAAAGACACCGAGGGCGGGAACCCAGGTGCTAAATAAGCCCTTCTCTGTGTCTCCGCCCTAGCCAAGCCATTGACTCTGCAGCAGTGACCAGACCTGTCCTGTTACCTGACTCCTCTCTCCTCCCCCACTCGCAAATCTTCTCCCTGGCCCCAGGTGAGGGGCCAGTGGAAGTCTATAATCATTGCAACTCGACCGTAGCCGGATACTCCTGCCAGCCCCCAGACCGAGACTCGTGCTTTCTTGACTTCGGAACACCCCTGACCACGCTTCAGCCTGCTCCTACACTGCTTCATTTTATTTTGGTTTTGGATATATCTCTTGGCTTTCAACCTTGGACTGTGTTAACGACAACGGCTTATCTGTGGACCGGACTGATTTACGACAAATGGATCCAAAATTAATTGATTTGCCTCAGGAAGGACCATTGGTCATTCTAACCCAGTAATGTTTACTTTGTCCGGTTTTACACGGAGGTCTTTCCCAGAGCTGCTACCTGGAAACTCTTACTTCATGGAGGATAAGAGTATCAATGGGTACTAGTTATGATGGCTATGCATCACCTCCAGTATCAGAGGAGGTATGCCTCCCATAACCAGTTGCAAGGGGAAACAAGCGGGAGGGTGCTATTGTGCTCATGTCCTGCTTGTAAGCTTCCCATAGCCATCTGGTTGGCCACTGTGGGAACAGAATGCTGGACTAGGTAGATCTTTGGTCTTGTCCAGCAGGGCTCCTTATCTGGAGATGTCAGGGATTAACCTGGATCTATATGCATGCAAAGCATGAGCTCTACAACTAAACTAAAGACTTGAAATGTAAATAGATATGCATGCCCATAAATGTCACAGCTGAATCCTATGTTACATCTCCATGATATGAAAAAAAATTCCATTGAATTGGAGCTAGGCAACAGTGCTAAATGAAGCTTTTCATACACTTGATACCACAGCAACAGAAGTACAAATCAGACAAATAACAGTGCATAATTCCTTTTCATAAGCAAGAACATTATCACTTTTGTTGGAAATGTAATCTGATAAGCATTTAAATATGTTCGAGACAGAGATTGGGAAAAGGTTGACAAAATTAATCCAAAATTAATCCAAAATATGTAAATCAAATTTAGGTATATAAGTCTTTTTATCTGTGCTCTACAAAATAAAAAAATCTCTAATTGGGACTATTGCACATTTCCTTTTAATACCCATTTCATAGACTTTGAAGGAATTCAGGCTTCTTTCCTTGGTCTTCTTAATAAAACCTTAAATTTAAATGAATATTAGCTCTCTCCTCACATATTCTGTCTAGGCTTAGGAGAGCTGCCTATTGTAACCAAATACAACAGTTTCTTTAGCAGTGCTAAATTTACTAAAGGCAGCCCTTCTTCAATAGGGGTTACCAAAAGAGAAAATTTCAGAGTGTCAGCAAAGGGACAATCTAATCCTCTTTGCTACTACATCTGCTCTAGCAGTTTTGCTCTACAAATCAAAAGGCATCCCATTAATTAAAGCTCCTTTCCCTTTCATTTTTATTCAACTCATGAAATGTGACTAGTATTCACAAAGAGAAAAGAGAAAAGTTTCACCGTACTTCCAACACCAATATCTATCAGAAGTGTATACACTTTGATTTGTTGTCTGGTTTCCGTTACTATTCTTCTCTTGTTTTCTTTCTCTCTCTCTCATTCTCCCACTCCTTCTTTTTAAGTTGCAGACCTTCTCCTGTGGTAAAGTGCACTACATTCAGAGAGTCTTACGAAACAAAGCTCTTGCTTCTTGATCAACAACAAACTCATCTTTGTTTGTGCAGCTCAGTTAAGGAAAGAAGGCCAATTTGATGCAGGTTTCTATGGTCTGTGGTACAAAGGCATCTATTTGTATGCAAGCTCTCTGGCAGGCACACAGCAGACTATGAGATCATCTGTTACTGAAATCGCCAGCTGTAATGAGGAACTGTAAAAAAAAATTATAAACCCCTTTATACACTGCTTTTATTTTTCACAGCTGTCTGTGCCATAGATTTATGCACGGTTCTGTGGGCAGTTAACAAGGGCAACTAGGAATGCCTCTGCAGACCAAGAGTTCATTGGACGTTTCCCTCACTTTTGATTGGGTAGTAATGATATTTGTCTGAAGCAGGAAGTGATGCTTGACTGCCTTGTCCCAGAGTTGCATTTATTGGTGCCTAAAGAATTCTGATCCTATATTAGATGGACTTCCACAGTGTTTTTGTAATGGTCCCATAGTATCCCACAGTAGGTGGCTGTCTATTTCACACTTGCCAGCTCAATCATTTACTTGGTGTAAAAAAGTGTATGAAGAGATGAGGGTACATTTCATGAACTCAGATTCCACGACCCACCCCGCCACATTTTTCAAACATTTACTTAAACAGAAATATTTGACATTCCTTTGCATTGTATTAAGTTTATTTATTTCATTTCTATACCGCCCAATAGCCGAAGCTCTTGGGCACAGTTTACAACAGTGTTGGCTTCCCAAAAGGTTGGCTTCCCAAGCGGAAGAAATCATGTTTGGAATGGTTTTTTTAAAAAAATTGATAATAAATATGATTCGGCACATCCTTGCACATGAATTCAAGAAAGAAAGGGCACACACTGCCAATGTAAACTTGTTTAGTTAATTATTAATTTGCCTTTTAATCAATTGATCTAGGCATGATGAACTTTTTAGGTCAGCCTTCCTCAACCTGGTAACCTACAGATGTGTTGGACTGCAACTCCCTTAATCCGTCCTGGCTGGGAATTATGGCAGTTTCAGTCTAACACACCTGGAGGACACCAGGTTGGAGAAGGCTGTTTTAGGCCATGGGTAGGGGAGTATTTCCTTAAGGCTGGGAGTTATGGGAATTGCAGTCCAACACATCTGGAAGGGTGCCAGGTTGAGGGATGCTGATTTAAGCTATGGGAGGGGGAGTGTTTCCCTAAGGTCCATCTTGGCCATGGCATCATGTATGGACCAAACACAGAAGAACCTGGGGCTTCCCTCCCTCAACTCCACGGTATCCAGAGAATCTCAGTTATTTTAATGGAAATATAGCAAGTGATTCTTTCTGGATGGCCCATCTCCAGAAAGAGTTCCTAGTTTTATACATTATGTACTCCATTTGATCGTATCACAGTCAGTCAGTGGTGGAAGTGTGTGTTGCAATCTGAATAACTTACATGAAAGTAACCTTGCTTCTTCCCTCTTTTACTCAACTATATTTAAACTTGCATATTACCAAATCCTTAGTACAGGTGACTGTTTGTACATGATTTATCTTCAATGTGAGAAAATGTAGATTTTGTCTGTTATATTGCACAATTATTACAAGGCCAGACTTAATATTTGCATTTTGATAAATTCTGTGGATAGGAACATGTTAAAAGCTAATGAAAATGTGGGACTTACACCCAAATAATACATGTGTAAAGTTGAAATCCTAAACACATTTACTCAGGAGAAAGTTCAATTGAAACTAATGTCATATTTCCAAGTAAAGCAACTTTAAACACCAAAAATTTACATTTGCATTTCCTTCTGCCTGCCATATTTCCTTTGTACAAGGGGAAAGTCATGTGGACTGATGATGTGAGCCATATATGGGCTAGAAAGCAAGATCTGAAAATTTGCTACAGCACAGAATCTAAAGTTTACAGTTCATGTGACAATCTTTTCAAAGTAAGATTCCACAAAGCAATTTTTGAACCTAGTTTTATGCTTTCTACTTCTTAGTTATCCTGTTTGCTGCCTGTACTACCAGATGATTACTCTGGAAATATCCATATAATATCACGATCTGTAATGGTGTGCTTTGCTTGTATAGAAAGTGAGTACTGAAACCCTATACATCCTTACATGGGAGTAAATCCCATGTTACTTCTGAGTAGATATACCTAGGATTGCACAGTAACTCTTGTCTTTTCCTTCTTTAACACTAATGAGGAAGCAGAAGTCTTGAGGGCTTGGTGGGATGAAATCTGCATTATAAATAAATGAATAGGAACAAAAGTTTGGACATTCCTTCAGATATTGCCCTCTAGATCTTCCTGTTCACTTTCCAAATGTGTTACTTCCAGCTTTTGCTTTCCAATCTAGTCCCTGTCTATCAAATGTGGTGTGCCTTTCTATGAAGATAGCTGCTGCCATGTTTGTTGTGTTCTTGGATGAAAATAATGTGGAAAAACTGTGGATCTGATGTTTGGGGCAACTTTAGGAAAAGAGGCCTTACAATTGCACTATTGGAGGGTGGCTTGCCTAGTGAGTAACAATTTATAATGTTGCCTTTCAAGCATGCCTTGAATCTGATTTGAGAACTTTAAAAACAGCCGTGCATAAAGAATGCATAAGCTTTTTGTTATCGGATCCTATGGTTTGGAGATAAGCTCTGTAATTAGAGAATATTGTATCCTCTTTATGAATGCAGGGTATCCAATTCCAGGCTGTACAAAAAGATAGGTTGAATTTGTTCATAGAACCCTTCTGTTTGCATCTATTATATACTTATCAATATAAGTTGGACATTCTTTATCTAACAGCCACAACCATAAGTAAGTTAGGAGTTTTGAATTCAGTGAATAAAAATATAATACTAACAGTGCATCCTGTTAAGTCTACTTAAAGGTAAGTCCCATTGAGTTCAATGGGACTTACTCTCAGGTAAATGTATATAGGATTGCAGCCTAAATGAATGCATTCTAAACTATATGTAAGACAATTACCAGTTAATTTGTAACTTTTAAAGATTAATTTCACCTTTCTCTGCCAAGCTGCAGATAGCCCAGGTAAAAGCTGCCAATATACAAGTAGCACCTTTTGACATCATGACAAAGCTCTCATAGATTGGAATGGAGCTGGATTGCACCCATTGTTTTAAACTTTCTACTAAATGACAAAAAGGATATATTATTTTGTTCCACACCAGTCCTATGAGTGGGCGGGAAGTAATCTATTTTAAAAATGAGTTATTTAGCAACACACACTATGATGTATAAGGATACACTTGCAGCTAATTTGTCAGTTTCTTAGAATGCTGATTAGGATTTATAGACAGAATTCTTGTGGAAGAAGAAAAGTTAAATTCAGTTGATTAATATTATGGATCCCTGCTTATAAACTGAGCATTTATTTTTTTTAACAAATCAAGCTTCCCGTAGTAAAACTAGTTCTCTTCTCCACTTCCAGCCTTTGGAGTAGCTGTACTCAATTAAACCCTGGTAAGCAAAAGTGCCCCTTGTCTGGTTTGTCACACCAAATCTTGGTGGCACTTGGTGACTAGTCTTGTGAATTGCTCATCCTGCATCCAGAACAGTCATTCTGTTCCTCTCGGTACTATACCTTGTTTATGAACTTCAGACCGTACTGGAGACAAAATGCTAGAACAGATAGATCTTAGTCTGGTCCAATATTCTTAGGGCGCAATCCTATACATGTTTAGACAGAAAAAAAGTCCTACAATTCCCAGCATCGACCAGACAGCTGAAACATGCTGGGAGCTGTAGGACTTTTTTCTGTCTAAACATGCATAGGATTGCACCCTTAATATATTAATATGTAGTCCAAATACTGGTAGTTTGATAAGTACTTGATGAGTCACCAAAATGGAGAGCAGCACCTGCTTGTTGTTGTTTTATCTCCTTTTTTTTTAAAGGCTTCAGATTAAGAGCTGTTTTTATTCTTTCTTAGCTAATAAAAATGTGCTTAGGTGGCTGGCTGCAATCCTATGCACACTTTCTTGGCATTAAGCCCCTATTGAGCATAGTGGAACTTACTGCTGAATAAACATGCATAGGACTGCACTGAAAGTTGTGGAACAAGAGGCAGGAAGAATATTGCATTGGAATAATAACTGATACAGATAAGCCATCGATTTCCTATGCATCTCCTGGCAATTTTGGAACTGACTTACAGTGCAATACATCAATCTTCAGCTTTGATCTTTTTTTAGGCCAAGAGGCTTCGGTAGATATTCTGAAGTCGGGGGGGGGGGGGAATGCATGGAAAGCAACAGTAAAGTTTATAGCCTTTCAAACTCCATGGTAACTCAAATTGCCTGACAAATCCAGGGCACATTTCCATTTAGGGTTTTCTCCTCCTCTGCTAAAGAATAAAATGGTCTCTTTTTAAAACTTCTTAGTGATTGCAAATTGGTGGATCTTCTCAGAAGAAGCCAATTGGAACTGGCCTATCCCGTGAGCTGTATAGAACACATCCAATGGTTGGCAAACAGACAGAGAACAAAAATTTATAAAGGGAAACCAGCATAATGGTGAGTACCCTCAAAGTTGGCAGTGCCAGAGGCCTTAACCATGAAGGGAGTGTTAGTGGGCTCATACTAAATTACAGAAGACTTCAATGGACCAGGGGGACTTTCCCCAAAGCCTATTCAGTTCTATGGGAATACTTCTGCTTATTTCAATAAGCTCACAGTCTCGCCAAAGAAGAGGGATACACTTCAGACAGTCTTTCACTTTCCAAGCTGAGCTGAATCCCACCCAAATATGGATGTGAAAAAGCCTTTGAGTGATCCAATTATCTGAGTTTGAGCTGTGCGATCTGCATGGCATACTATATAGACACAGTTGGCTCGTGCTGGGCATAGTGGGGTGGGGGGAGAACAGGAAAGACTCCCTTTTGACTTCTGAACTCCACTGCCTTGACAAAAGGGAATTGAAGGTGTCCTTGGATAAAATCAGAGACACCCTAAAATGTAGTAGAGGGGAGCACTATACTGGGTGAATGAAAATGAATTGGCTTTAGGATGGCCTGACTGTATTTAAAATCTAAGGGCATATTTATACATGCATGTACATCATTCCATAACTTCAAAACACAGTAGCTGATCTGGATCACACGAAGGGTCTGGCTTCCTTCTCTTGCATCAGTGCAGAATGAAGAAGTTCTCCTACTCCTCCCGCAATTACAACACTGTGCATTGGTGTGTGGCACTTGATCACGTTATAAACACAAATACATGTTGGATTTAATCCAACAGTACATTTTTATTTTATTTGGAAAAGAACAGTCTTTTATGTGTCTCCACAGGAATGGGTGGGGCGAAGAGGAAAATGACATGGTCCAGCCAAAGCGAAGCACCTTTAAATCTGATTGATTTTAATGGTAGCAATTTAAGCATGTGCTTAATTCTTGCACTGAAACCAATGGGATGTTAAAGTGCTTAGTTTGGGCTGCCTTGTACCCGATCGTTACTGTTCATGATGAACATTCAGCATAGCCATCCTATTTCAATACGTATTTTGAAATATGTATTGAAATATATTACCAGAAGATAATACATATCCTAGCTTTCATAGCTAGTTGTAAAAACATTTCATTTTGTTTTCGAATACACCCTTTTCCTTCCTGCTGTCCTAATCATAAATGTACTCTCTTTTGCCATATTGCTCTAATCACAGGCATTGATTTGTAAAAAATGTAGGTCAGTCCCTATCCGTCTCCTCGGCTCCAAATATATTTTCATAGGCAGTTTCAAAAATGGCATGCTGAGCTGTTGCATGCTATTAGGAATTATCCCTGACTAAATAATTGTTGCCAGCATTCAGCAGTTCAGATTTTACATTCTGTACCTAACAATAAAATAACCACTCTAATGGTGATTAGATTATGTTGCCATAGTGCAGAAACCAGTGTGCATTCATACATGCGGGTGTTAACTACTTCCATAACAAGCAACTGAATTATAGGTCTCTAATCTGACACAGTTGTGTCAGAAGCCACAAGACACCACTTTAGCAGTGTGGTTAGTTGTGAGAGCCTCTTAATAAAATTACAGGTCTGTCATGGCCAATTTCTTTTTTAATAAAGAAATAGTTATGATCTTGAATCCATGCCTGGTCTCATTTATGTATGCCTCCGGTTGTGAGCAGCCTTCTACAACCTGGTGTGCTCCAGATATTTTGGACTGTGGATCAGCCCTATCCAATTTGGCTAATGGTCAGGAATTCTGGGAGCTGCAATCCAAAACATCTAGAGGGCAGCTGGTTCGGGAAGGTTGTGTAGAGCACCAGCTCCTCAAAGATCTCTGCCAGGGTGGCAACCCATTTTGCTTTCAGACATGCACAAGTACCATCCAGTGATGTTACCTGAATCTTTTAGTCCAGACTGAAGGACCAGGGGCAAGCTGTGGGAAGGCCCTAGTAGTACAAAGTGAAATTTCAGCTAAGGCTAAGGGCACAATCCTTATTTAAGGGTGCATGTTTAGCTAAGGGCACATATTTAGACAGGAAAGTCCTGCAAGTCTCAGCATGGCTGGCTGGGGAATGCTGGGACGTGTAGGACTTTTTTCTATCTAAACATGCATAGGATTGCGTCCTAAGTTGCCTCTTTCTTCTGCAAGATTTAGCAAATTAACCTTCCTTCTTCCAACCCATATGAAACTAGGTTTGCATGTCCATGAATACTGAAACCTTTGATTCCCCATTTCATTTGTAAGAATGAAGTGAAAGTGGAGGCAGGGTGAGCCTATCTTAGGGCAAGATTTGAACTGGAGACTCAGCAGTGCTCACTTTCATGGCCACTATAGCCACTATGTTACACCCACAAAGTTTTGGAGAGCTAATGTTAATTCCTGAACTAGTCCAACAGTCTAATGGATTGGACCAATTCAGTTTTCAACTAGGAAGTCCCCAGTGGTGTAATGGAGCCAGGGTTCATAGGAACGTATCACTGGCACTTTTTTTATTAGCAGGGATGCTGACATCATCTGCCACCCCCATCAGAATTCCCTGTTCCCTCTCAGCTTAGCTCAGTCCTCACAGTAACTGGTGGGGAAATGAATTTTCCCAGCAATAATATATTGTTCCCTGTTGTAATGCTAAGTAGGTTGGGGTGGTTTGAATAGGCAATTAAAACCCATAGCTTTACAAAAGATGAACTCCTAAAATTGGTCTGTTGATATGGATCAATACAACTGCCTGGAATTTTGGACTGTCCTTGGGAGCGTGACTACGGGGACTGTCATGATGAGTACCCTCACTTCAAAATTCATCACTGCACCACTGGAAGTCCCATGTTTAAAATGTACCTTCCTGAAAATACCATTCCATCATGAAAAATTACCTTAGAGGGAAGGCATGTTTTCAAATGCAAGCTCTGAATGAATTAATGATTCATTCATTCAAGTTCTGGACCTAGAGTTCTTACTTGCAAGCAACCCAGTGCTAGACAGAGCCATCCGTTAACCTTGGCTTGTTCAATCTAATCACCCCACTCATCAAACTTTAAACTCCTATGAATAAGCCATGTCTTGCCCTTTCTACCTCAAAATTGGCAGGGACCATCCTCCAACCAACCTCTCCTAGGCTGCCAAGTGTCAGATCAGTCCATTTAGCCATTTTTTTTCACTATAATCCATAGAACCTACTGTCCCCTGATTTCTGGTTATAATGGCAGAATGTGATTCAGCTGACTCACCCTTAATATAGGGCCATGACAGTGGCCTTATAATCATCGTGCCCGTGAATATGTCCAGAGCATTGTCAAGTCAGATGTTGTTGGGTGGGTTTCAGTTGTCAGGCCCAGGGATGTGTTACAAGGAGCATGGAAGGAGGCAGTCTACCACCTGCTTGCTTGATGCTTGCATCTCCTGGCTCATAACATAGAAAAGGAGTAGGTTGATCAGTTGGATCCAGGTGAGTATGAATGCCTCTTTATGAGGAGAGGTGGTCCTGGTTATCGGAAGGTCTTAGGAGGACCTTGATGGACCCTGACTTTTCCAACTATTGGCTGCAACTCTACACACTCTTGAATGACATCACTTATCTAGAACAATCTAGTTTCTGGCCTGGGTTTGGCACTGACACAGCTTTGGATGTCCTGATAGGATGACCTATGCTCAGAGAAGAACTGTGGAACCCTGTTAATTATTCTAGATCTCTCAAAAAGGACAGCAGGATAATGTGTTGTTTAAGCACTAGCTAGACACCAATGGGGCACCTTTATAACTGTCTCTGCTGTCCTGCTCCTTTGTGGCATGTCACAGTCATCAGGCCCCTGATCTGGAACACAATATGTGACTTCCCCTTGGGAAAAACAAAACAGAAAAGGTACTTGGGCAAAAAAAAAACAAACCCAGAAAAGGTAAAATTAGTTTTGTTGGGTGGCTTTTGATTGAACTGAGACTTTGGGAAGGGAAGCTCTGCCATGATGTATTTGTGAGGAAACTAACCAGATGGAGTGAGATGGACCCGCTTCCAGTAACATGCTTATACGAAGTGCAGAGAGCAAAGTGAGAGTCATGGGAAAAAAGTTGCATGGGTGGTTGATTTGAGCCTACTGTAGCATTGCACAAGCCTGTGCATGAAATTTGCTAGCTGGTTTGGCAAAATGCATAGTAGGTGGAGTATGCATATATTCTATCCTATTTCAGGGAGGAAAAATGCAAGGGATACACTGAAGTACCTCCCGGCTACATCTATCAAGTAAACAAGGGTTGCTTGCTAATTCCCTTCTTAGGAAGAGCTATAATTAACGAATAGATTTTATGTGGGTAGGGTGTTCTTTTAATACACACACACACACACACACACACAGCTTTAAAGATGAACCTGAATACTGAGGGGGAATTTATGCTATTCATCTCAGCCTCAGCTGCCAGCATTTGGCTGACAGTGAGGTTGAACCCGATTTTACCATGCCAGGCATTCTCAGACTCTGGACTTCTTAAAGTTCCTGGAAGAAATCTCAACCAAGTCTGAATCTTAGGCTCCTATATGTCCCCCTCTTTTCTCTTCACTATGGTGGGAAAGGAACAAGTGAACTCAGTTATGCCGTGGTTATCTGAATGCAGTATTGATCTGGCCACCAATCTTTCTCCAGAAAGAAGGAGAGTAGGAGTTGATTGGGTTGTCAGGGAGATATCATATTCAAATGAATGGGGGCAGGAGCCCCTTTCTAGCTCACCTGTAGAGCAGATGTTTTGCATGCAGTAGGTCATAGATCATAGAGTTGGAAGGAGCCTACAAGGCTATCGAGTCCAACCCCCTGCTCAATGCAGGAAACTAGAGGAGGGGTCTCCCATCCAAGTAACAACCAGACCTGACCCTGCTTAGCTTTCCATGCTCAGACAAGCTGAGCCAGCATAAGCCACAGGTCGAAGGTGGAAAACCCTGGAATCCCAGTTAAAATAATGTCAGGAGACAGGGATAGTAAACAACATTGCCTGAGATCTTGGAAAGCTACTATGAGTCAGAATATCATCATCATCAGGCGATCACTCGTGACCGAGTAAGATTGTCTTCCGGGATAAAAGGAGGAAATTCTAAAGAAGATTGTGTAGACTCTAGCGATGGGTCCGTAAGTGACTGTGGAGGCCAATTCTAGATCCACACAGCTTCCCACAGTGAGGACACAGGTTACCAGATAGAAGATGGTCCTGTAAAGGATTCATTTGACGTGCTTTTCGCTTAGCACGTTTCTCCCTTTCACCTTGCACTCGGGCTTCTTCAAAGTCCATGGAACCTTTGTGAAAGGCCAACCTCCATTTAGATCGTTCATGGGCCAGAGCTTCCCAGTTTTCGATGTTTATATTGCATTTTTTTAGATTAGCCTTATGAACATCTTTAAACCTCTTATATTGACCACCGATATTCCGCTTTCCATCCTTGAGTTGGGAGTAAAGTAACTGCTTTGGGAGACGGCAGTCAGGCATTCGAACAACATGACCGGTCCACTGAAGTTGGCGCTGAAGGATCATTTTTTCAATGCTAGTAGTCTTTGCTTCTTCCAGTACACTGACATTTGTTCGCCTATCTTCCCAAGTAATTTGCAGGATTTTCCGGAGGCAACGTTGATGAAACCTTTCAAGGAGGTGGAAGTGACGTTTATAGATAGTCCATGTTTCGCAGGCATACAATAAAGTTGGTAATACAATGGCTTCATAAACCAGTGTTTTGGTCTTCTTACAAATATCCCGATCCTCGAACACTCTATGTTTCATTCGAGAAAATGCGGCACTTGCGGAGCTCAGACGATGCTGGATTTCACTGTTGATGTTAGCTGTAACAGAAAGATAGCTGCCAAGATAGAGAAAATGATCGACATTTTCCAGTATTGTCCCGCCAAGCTGGATAGATGGCATCACCAAAGGATTGGCTTGCACTTGCTGATGAAGCACTTTGGTTTTTTTGATGTTAAGTGAGAGACCAAGTTTTTCGTATGCTTCTGCAAAAGCATTTAGGATAGTTTGGAGATCATCCTCTGAATGTGCAGAGACCACATTATCATCAGCATACTGAAGTTCCACAACGGAGGTTGTAATTACCTTACTTTTTGCTTTCAGCCTGCTGAGATTAAAAAGCTTTCCATCTGTTCGATATATAATTCCCACACCGGTGGGAAGTTTCCCCTTGACAAGATGTAAAACCATGGCGATGAAAATGGCAAATAATGTTGGGGCGATAACACATCCCTGTTTAACACCTGATCCCACTTTAAATGGAGCACCATGAGAGCCGTTGTTGTCCAAAACTGTTGCCGTCATGTTGTCATGGAGAAGTCGCAAGATATTCACAAATTTATTGGGGCATCCAATTTTCATAAGGATAGTCCAGAGAGCTGTACGATCTACAGTATCAAAGGCCTTAGCCAAATCAATAAATGCCATATAAAGGGGTTGATTTTGCTCCTGGCATTTTTCTTGGAGCTGACGTGCAGTAAAAATCATGTCTACTGTCCCTCTAGAGGGGCGGAAACCATATTGAGTTTCAGGGAGGATCTCTTCTGAAATAGATAGAAGACGGTTTGCGAGAATCCTAGCAAATATTTTACCTGCGGTTGCTAAGAGAGAAATGCCCCGATAGTTTCCACAGTCTGTTCTATCACCCTTCTTAAAGAGGGTGATAATTATGGCATCCCTGAAGTCTTCTGGGATCTCTTCTCTTATCCAGATTTTTTCGATGAGTTTATGAAGATGTTGTACAAGTTCGGGGCCCCCTTCTTTAAAGATTTCAGCAGGAATCCCATCTGGTCCACTAGCTTTGTTGTTCTTCATTTGATTAATGGCTTTTTTTACTTCATCCAAAGTGGGGAGTATTGCAAGTTCCTCTTTAATTTGTTTTTGCGGGATTTGCGAAAAAATCTCATTATCCACCTTAGATTTACGATTTAAAAGGTCATAATAATGCTCTTTCCAACGCAGTGCAATAGACTCTTTGTCTTTTAAGAGTTTGGTGCCATCTTTTGATTGTAAAGGGTTTGTACCATAGGTTTTTGGTCCATAAATGGCCCTTGTGGCCTTAAAAAAGCCCCGTGCATCATGAGATTCTGCAAGTTGTTGAATTTCTTCAGCTTTCTTTTTCCACCAAGCGTTCTTAAGTTCTCTTGTTCTTCTTTGGACCTCAGCCTTTGCGCTAGCGTAGGTTTTTTTCTTGGCAGCGCAGTTAATATCATTTTGCCATATTTGGAAGGCTTTCCTTTTTTGGTCAATTATATATTTAATCTCATTGTCATTTTCATCAAACCAATCCTGATGTTTCTTAGTTTCATATCCAATAGTTTGTTCACAAGCTGCAGTAATGGAGGTTTTCAGCTTAGACCAATGGTCCTCAATATTGTCAGGAGGTTCCGTAGGTAGATGTTCCTTAAGAAGTGATTGAAGACGAGTTTGCTTCTGCCTGAGACCGGTTCCCAGGTTAAGATTTTTCCCACAGAAAAATAAATAAATAAAGAGGCCTTCTGTTAGCGTGTGTCTTTTCAAGCCAGGTTAGAAATATTCAAGCCCAGTTGTGTATGGGGCCCTGGGCTCAGAGGATTAAAGCTCCAGGACTTTTTCATTAGCAGTGAGGATGATATCATCTGCCACCCACCTCAGGTTCCCTTGTTCCTTCTGAGTTTAGCTGCAATCCTCTCACAGTAGCTGGGTGGAAATGGATCTTCCCAGCAACAATATATTGTGATGAATTGTCCCTGTTGTAATGCAAAGTATTTTGGGGTGGCTTGGTCTTGAACGGGTAATTAACATCCATTAGCTTTACAAAAGACATATAATGTATATTCCCCCCACACACATACATAGCTGCCTGTACTTTTGGACTCTCCTTGGGGGCATGGCTACGGAGACTGTCATGATGAGTGCCGGTGCTTCAAAGTTTATCACTACACCACTGTTCAAGCCTCCCCAAGATAAGAGTAACTAAAATTAAAGGAAAATAGATAGGTTATTCTTCTACACAAAGGGGAGGGGGAAGAGGTGTAGGTGAGGATCAAACCCCTCATATTAATAATCTGAAACCACTTGTCATTGAGGTGGCAACCTATTGATGCTGTCTCTCAAGATGGTGCTCCTACAGCAGTAAGCCATGTGACCTGTGCATCACTAAATGAAACCCCTGTCATAAGCTCTTTGAACTTCCCATCTCTTATTCCCAGAGAGGCTCCCATGTTGTGCTCTCTCCAGCTCCAGGTGAAGACCTTCTTATTTTCCCAGGCATTTTAGTCTTTCAGTTACTGCTGTTTTAAATCTGTTCGGGTGCAATCCAATGTCCTCCTCTGTGCTTGATGCATGTAAACCTCCAAACACAGAGCCTCGTGTGTATCCAGTGCAGCAGGGATGAGGCGCAACGGCACCAACCTCCGCCTTGCCTCGTGCCCTGCATTTCATCTAGACGGCAATTTTTGCCCATCTAGATGAAGCACCATGGAAGGGAGGGAGGCTCGGGCGCTGTTTGGATACGGCATAAGCTGGAGACCCAAGCCTCCTTCCACCCCTGCCCCCTCAGCATGCCCCCTTTTCCTCCTCTTCGAGGCCGATTCCCGACCTCAGAGAGGCAGCCAGTGCAGATTCTTTCCACGCCGGCTTGGGGGGGGGGCAGGCACGAGCTCAGAGTTTGGAGTCCCAGCAGCTCCCAGGTAAATTCTGTGAGACAATGTCAGCGGGCCACAGGATTGCCCTCTTACTGTATCTTACTTAAATCTTTGCATTGCTGCTAGGTTTTACTTTGTTTTCTACTTCTATTTTACACTGTCATTTTAAAGTTCTATAGTGTATCTTATGTTGTATTTTATGGTTATAATTGTTGTAAACTGCCTAGAGAGCTTTGGCTATCGGGCAGTAGAGAAATGTAATAAATAAATAAATAAATAAATAAAATATTCTTTTTCCATTACTTTCAAGCATATCAGAAACACTTGCAGCCCAGGGATTATTAATATTTAGTGATGATAAGGTGAGGACTTTGATTCATACTGTAAAAGTGGCTTTCTCTTTTAAAAAATGATTATTGTTTAATTAGCATTGTGAGATAGTTCAATTAGCACGTCTTTTTTAAAAAATATGTTTCTTTTCATAATCAGTACCCAACACAAGCTCCCTTAATTTACAAAGACGTTAGTTTATCAAGAGGGAAACTAAAGAAGAATCAAAACCAAAACATACAAGTAGTTAGCAAGCAATACATTCCCTTATGATTGATAAAGGGGATTTGCAGCTATCTGTCTTTCTTTACATCCAGGGCAGATACATGATCTTCTGGGAGACAGAGTTGGAGCAAAATAGGTAGAGCAAATAAGACAAATAATAACCTGTTGGGGGAAAATGCAGATGAGATGAAGAGGGTGTTCAATGATAATACCTTTTGAAGGAATTACATCGTTTATATTTAATTCTCTTTTTCATTTCCTTTTTAATTGTTTCACACTGCGCTATCTGTGCATCCGTACTTTCCCTTCAATACTCGTGGGACCTCTTGATTAAAAAAATTAGCACTTTTCCGTGAGTAGTATTCCAGGGCCTTTTCAAATTATCGCAGTATGAATCGTACTTAGTTAATTGGTGCTGTAAAAACTGGTGTTTCCTCCCTTCAAATGCAATATGAGACAAGATTACAAACATTCTTGGCCTAACCCTTTTCACTGTAAATTTTTAAAAATTATTCTCTTTCTTTCTAGTAACATTAAAGCCTCCACTAATTCATCCAGTTTTTGCTCCATCCCATTTTAAGACTGGGGTCTCCAGTGTGGTACCCATGGGCACCAATGTGCTCACGGACACTTCTCTTGGTATCTGCTAGCCTACCTGTCCCTCTTGGTTTTTATTTTTATTTCTTAAGATTTTTAAAATTAAAGAAAAGATGGCAGGGAGTCTGCCTTGCTGAAAAGCAAAGTGCTGCCCTCCAGTGCCAACTTTATTTGGGTTCAAAAGACTGGTTTTGTATTTTGGAGTTCAGACCCCACCTCTGCCTTTACTTGGATTCTTGGACAAGTTACTTTTCTTTTAGTCCCACCAGTTTGGCTTCTGGTAAAGAGTGTTCTGTGACTGGCCATGCCCACCATGGCAGCTATTTTGTGAATGAGCAAGGTGCCCCATGGCAGCCATTTTGTTAGAGTGCCTACAGCATCCTAAAAATTCCAAATGTGTCTACCGACCCAAATGGATTAGGGACCTGTGTTTAAGGACTCTTGTAGACAGCAACCTTCTGAGGAAAGAAACAACGACATGGGATAAAATCCTATTTACATATAATATATCAGAGGTTCCCAATGCAGTGCCTGTGGGTGCCATGGCACCCATGGGCAGCTCCAAGAGCACCCACAGAGGGGTCGCCCACATGGATATATAAATCCTTTTTTAAAATATACGTACATGGATTTGTATGAAATGCATACAACCTTCTAGCAATTATACAAAGGCTTCAACAAAATCGGACCAAATATCTAAATAAGCATCCATTTGAAGTTAGCGTCTATATGCCACACGTTCATATATCGAAAACATTGTAAGTGCCTCAATTCATTGCATTATAGGAGGTGAGTGTTTATCCTTCCAGTTTGTAATATCAGTCTTTTAGCTATCAAAAGGGCACAGAGAATCCATTTCCCCTTCCATTTGTTATATTTATTTATTTATCATTTATTTATTTATTATATTACTTTCCATGAAGCAGACAAATAATTTAAAAGAGCGTGTACATCAGCGAACATTAAAGACTGTTCTAGTACAATATTTATCTGTGTGATAACCTCCTCCCAAAAAGAAGCGACTACTGGACATATGTTAAAACATGTTTTAACTACTGCTAAAGCATTTTATTTATTTATTTATTTATTTATTATATTTATGCCCCGCCTTTTTTCCTGCAAGGAACCCAAGGTGGCTTACATAATCCTCCTCCGCCTCTCCATTTTATCCTCACAACAACCCTGTGAGGTAGCTTAGGCTGAGAGTCAGTGACTGGCCCAAAGTCACCCAGTGAGCTTCATGACCAAGTGGGAACTAGAACCCAGATCTCCCGAGTCCCAGTCCAACGCTCTAACCACTACACCACACTGGCTCATAAA
Organism: Shinisaurus crocodilurus; assembly: GCA_021292165.1. Lineage (NCBI taxonomy): Eukaryota > Metazoa > Chordata > Lepidosauria > Squamata > Shinisauridae > Shinisaurus > Shinisaurus crocodilurus. The sequence continues at coordinate 214,758,240 of CM037879.1, forward strand.
ACATATGTTTAAAAGAAGCATTAGGTGTATTGCACTGCCAGCAATTAGCTGAATTAGACAGTCCCTTATTAAAGAGATGCTGTGGTGTCCCATAGACACAAAACAAAAGTTTTTGCTGAATAAGATGCAGCCTAAAATCCATAGACACAACAGGTAGATGCCAAAGCAGTGATCCACTGATTAGGCATTTTGTAGTGGTGCCCACAGCAGTTTTCCAAATTCCCAAATGTGCCCACAGGTTGAAAAAGTTTGGGTACCCCTGTAATATATCATAAGTAGGGGCTGTGTTATTCTGTAGTTAGCATATGTATTTCCATAATCTGCATACTTTAGTATTATTTACAAACTTTACATGATGGCAGACAATCCATGATATACAGGCCTGTGGCTTACGCTGGCTCAGCTTGTCTGAGCATGGAAAGCTAAGCAGGGTCAGGCCTGGTTATTACTTGGATGGGAGACCCCTCCTCTAGTTTCCTGCATTGAGCAGGGGGTTGGACTCGATAGCCTTGTAGGCTCCTTCCAACTCTATGATCTATGAATCTAAGATCTCTCCGATGTTTGTTGTTGCTTTTTAATTGATAGCAGCAGTAAGGGCTCCTAGATTGAGGGGAAAGAGGTTTAAACCTTCCACCCACCCAATTTTCCCATTGAAAATAGCCGTTCCCCCCTGAAGCTGCTGTTTGCCCCATTGGGGGAAACTTTAAGGTACTGTACAGGTGGACATCTTCCAAAGCAAAAGCCTTCAGCATAAATTCAACTGTATGGGTAAATATTACAGACATTTTTGTACACTGACATATTATTAGGTGCATTGCTGACAGGCAAATGACACATTATGTTAATTGTGTAGCATGTAGCGGAGCCTAATCTTTTTCTTTACTTCAGTGGAACTGTTTGTGCCCCGATTCAGATTGGGATCAATGTGCACTGGGAAGGGAAAATTACCTAAAAAAACCCCTTTGCTTCCCCGCCTCCCCCATGGGGATTAAGAAAAGAGGGGGGAAAGCCTCCATTGACTCCAAGAGAGATGTAGTCAGTGCTTTGCTCAACTGTGATTCTTAAGGAAAAGAAACACAGTACTGCTTAATAGTTATAGAATTATTTTTACAGTACTGCGTCCCCTACTTATGAAAAGGCTCTTGTTTAGAACATCTTTGAAGACAAAAAAAATAAATAAATTAAAAAATAGTCTTTTATATCAAAGCCGACATCTGACCAGTTGTTTAGGGCAGAACATCTGTTCTTTTCAAAATAGCTTTCTTCTGCAGTTTTTCACCCCAAATGACTTCTCTTTGAGCATTACCCATGTAAGCTGCCTGCTCTTTATCGTGCCCCTTTAGCATCCTCTTTTTTTCATCACTATATCCTGGTTTTTATTTGCACTGACATAGAAAGTATTTCATTTATTTCATTGAAGGTTTTAATATTTCTGCCTCTCTTCTCCTAATCCCCAGTGGCAGGGGAAATGGGGTCTGTTTCCTTGGTGATGGCTGATATTTTAATTTTCTTTTTGTCCTTCCCATCATGAAGCTTCCAGATCAGTGTCTTAATCTGTACGTGTATCAATATCTAGCTAGCTTACTTGCAACAGAATGAATTCATCTACACTTCTTTTCAATGAAACTGCTCATAATAGACCCTAATATTTAGGGTTTACTATGAGCAATTTCACTGTAAAAGAGTGACTCACCCCTGCGGCCACTCTTTCCTGCATGGGTGAATCCCGCTACCCCTCCTCCTCATCTGAGACTTACGCTGTCTCAGCTTGTCTGAGTGTGGAAAGCTAAGCAGGGTCAGGCCTGGTTGTTACTTGGATGGGAGACCCCTCCTCTAGTTTCCTGCATTGAGCAGGGGGTTGGACTCGATGGCCTTGTAGGCTCCTTCCAACTCTATGATCTATGAAATCTATGAATCAGAGATAGCAGCGAGGATGTGGGATGGCCTGGGCATTGGGGCTCATTACCTGTGCTGTGGAGAGTGAGCGATCTGAGATCAGAGACAGTGGTAGGACGGTGGACCTCATCCACACCAGGGAGAGCAGCCACTTTCCCCCATGTGGGTGAGTCCCAACCTCTAGGGCACCCTGTATCCCCACTGCTGTCTCCAATCCCAGATCAGAGACAGCAGCGGGGATGTGGGGTGGCCTGGGCCTCCTCTGCCCTGGGAGGAGGCACAGTCCCATCATGCCTCCTTCCAGCACAAAGAGAGAAGCAAAGCAAGACAAATCAGTGATGATGTCAGGGGCGGGGCCATGCCCCCTGATGTCATCTGGCCGCTGGGTGGGTGGAAATATGGTGCCACCCAGTGGAGGCTGGTGACGCCTATTTCAATGGAACTTCTTTTCCATTGCAGGTTTTTCAGCTTTTATTCTGAGCTTCATAGGAGCTATCCATGATGCCCCATGGTGGTGAACCTATGGACCTTAGGGATGGAGTTCAAATAGCTCCAAATAGAACCTGCAAAACCTGCAATGGAAAAGGTGCCCCACCGAAATAGGAGTCACCAGCCTCCCCTGACCCCACCCCACCCGAAAATACTTCTGTACCCCTGCAGAAGAGTCTCCCCAGTGAAGGATTTCTTTTTCACAGGCCACAGAAGTCCTGGAGGTAGTCGGAAAAGCGGAGGCTTTCAGAAGGAACTTTCTCTTTCTTCTCAGCAGTTCCCAATAGGCCAAGCAGCACAGGCAAGCCAAATTATGGATCGTGCAATGCAGGGTTGTCCTGTTGGCAACCCAAGAGTCTCCTTTCCCTTTTAAAATGTCCATTGCTGGTGGGGCATGGGGACAAAGACAGGATTTGGCAGCCATGCAGAGGACGGTTCACCGGGGCAGCGGTGCAGGGGGCAGTTCACGTCCTTACTAGAGGGAGATGCGAGGTGTCGGATGAAACAGGCGGAAATTCTTTCCACACTGTCCAGGTGTACAGCTGGTGACCGGCCAACAGAAACCTGCACCATCTGATGATGGCACTTTGTGGGGGTGTTGGCCATTCCACCAGATGTGTGCCAGGCCCCTCCACAGTTCTGACAGAACCTCCTTCTGTCTCAGCTGTTGCCTTGAATCTCTCTCCAGTTCAAATGTGGAGGCCCCTCCCCAACAGCTGCTCTCCCATGCCTCACTTGCTGCATTGGCAGCTTTTAATACAATTTTTAAAAAATCACTACTGCTTTATTATTACCTGATGCAAATTGCTTGTATAAAATCAGCCTCAGTGTGGATTATGTGGATTATCAATTCATTATCCGTGTGGTTTATCAATTCATGCCAGAGATACCCCGCTCTGTGAACATTTCAGCCATGTTCGATAAATATTTCTGCATGATTCATATCACAGGCTAACACAAGTTTGAACATCTTGGTGTGTGTTTTTAAAGACTAACTTGAGGTGCAATCCTATGCAAGTATAAGCAGGAAAAAGTCGACAACTCCCAGCATGCCCCAGCCAGCATCGCTGGGAGTTGTAGGACTTTATTCTATCTAAACATGCATAGGACTATGCCCTTGAAGATTTAAAAATCTGGACACGAGCAAGGGACAACAAGGGGTGGTACTGCAAAGTTTAAAGCACTGCAAAGTTTAAAGCACTGGTGCTGGACTTTCGGGCCTAGGGCCCCATTCAGCAGAATGAACGTGCTGCCCCAGATGCAGCATGGCTAGAATACCACATTTTGCAGTAAGTGAGGTAATAGACATTTCCATCTAAACAGAGCCCCCACCCACAATACCATTAAGACAGCATCTAAAATGACTTAACTGCATGTTACCTACTGTTGTAAAGTTCCTTAGATAGTGCTGTGCAATCTTCGAGATTAAGGAGGACATACACTGGTCCTCCTTAGAGCAGTAAAAACTAGATCTTTTGGGAAAGGAGGTTTTTGAATTATTTGTCACAGCTTGGCATTCAGTTATTGTCCGTTGCTTGCAGGCATCTGTCTGGCCCTTTCTGCTATAGCTAGTTATGCATGCTTCAGTGCACCTTTTTTTTAATTAGTTCACTATAGAGTATCCATCCTTTCGATCCTTTGGGCTACATTAAAAGCACACACACACTGATAACATCTATTGAAGCAGGATCTCAGTAGCCACCCTTACAAAGAGGAAATTTTGGGTGGCCAGTTGCCTAATCCCACTGTGCACAGCATCATAAGACGGCGTGGCTTGCCACTCTTTAGCACTGGGTGTGTTCAACTTTGTTGCAAGAACCATTTATGCAAGGAAACTGAAAAATCCCCACTATCAATAATAAAGCAAACGTAACATGATTTTGTCATTTGGGTGCCAGTTAAAGAACTATTTATTTGTGCAGGCTTTCAGGGTATAGCAAAGTACTCTATTTGTGTGGGTTTTTTTTTTTTTATTGATTCTGTTTATGGTTTTATTGTATTTTATCATATATTTGTGATTTTAGAGTCATGATTTTAATGTTATCTATGTAGTATATTATGTTTTATATAGGTTGTTAGCTGCCCAGAACTCTTTGTGAGAAAGGGCAGGATATAAATCAAAGAAATTAAATTTATTTATTTATTCATTTATTACATTTATATCCTGCTTTTCCTCCAAGGAGCCCAAGCCCCAAGGTGGCATATATGGTCCTCCTCCTCCTCCTCCTCCTCCTCCTTTCCATTTTATCCTCACAACAACTAAATACAATTGATTTAACAGTGCATTGGTACAGCCTTTTCCCAAGTAATCTAAATGGCCTTTGTGTGATGTTTAGTTCAGTACATTGTACAAGGGTTGTAGATTTCAAAGCAAATTTTTATCATATGATGGATTGTCTCATGCACTATATATATATATTCCTTATAAGTTGAAATGTAGACCAATCCTACACATCAGGGGTGCAGAACCTCAGGCCTGGTGGCCAAATCCGGCTCACTTGCATCATAATCTAGCCCTCAAGGGCTCCCCAGAGGACCATGCCCCCATCCCCAGGCCCCCTCCCCTTTCCCCCAATTGTTTGGTGGTCTTCTCACTTTTGTGCAGTTTTTTTCCCTATTCTGAAAGGTTGAAATTCCTTTCCTAAGGTTTCGTTACTAGCATAAGAGCTTATATAAAAAATATTGGTATTCTGGGTATTTTGGCCCCCATTCTTTTTGCCTTTGGCCCCACCCACCACTAGAATGTGGCCCCCGAGAGATTCTCCAAAATGGAATTCAGCCCTTGGGCTGAAGGAGGTTCAGCACCCCTGCTATACATGCTTACTTATAGAGATGGATGAGCTCTCCCCAGCTCATCTCAGTCATCTGGTAGTCTCCATAGCAGTGCACTACAGTAATGGAAAGGGGGTGAGGAAAGGGGCCGACCTTTCTCCTCCCCTGTCCACTGCTTGCCACGGCTTCTGTTCCCACTGGCCAGGTAAGCAGTGCTTTTTTTCTGGAGAAAAAGGTACCGGAACTCTTGGATTACATTTCCTCGGGAGTAGATGGCGATTAAATTGTAATGCAATTAATAGAAGAAAAGGTGCTGGAACTCAGTTCCGGTGAGTTCCACCAGAAAAAAAGCCCTGGACACGAAGAGGGGAGGGTGTTCGGGGGAGTGGGGACTCATGGGGAGGTGTTTCAAGGGTGGGAAGGGCTCTTGTAGGGGAGCTAGGAATTCTTCTCCCACTTGAAGAAGAATTCAGGAACTTGCAAGGTTTGTATCTCCTTTGAGGCAGAGCCCTTTTCTGAGCCCTGAAAGTTATTTTCTAAGCCCAGCTTGGGAGAATTTTTACCAGCATCTCTACCCCATTTGTAAGAGCCACTGAGTCAAACGGAGCTTACCCCCTGCTCCCCAAAAAGCAGAATTACAGAATTTAAATGTGTAGAACTGGAGCCTTAGTTATTCTGAAAGTATGTTAGGAATAGAGATGTGAAGGCTCAGGAGAAAAAAAAACTAGGGGAAAATGGGGAGAGGGCCCATTTTTTTCCTGGGCTTTCCCCAACTTTTTAAAGCCCCCCCCCGGCCTTTGTATCTCTAATTAGGAACTTTTGAAAACAAGATGTCAACTCCTAAAACTTCCTATGTCTGAATGCCTATACCACCATAATGACCCAAAAGAGCACCACACACTGAAACTGAGATAATCTTATACCACCATCCTCAATGTTTAAGCACTAGAGTGCTAAAAGTTTCATTCAGGAAACTCATTTTTATTTGGTTACTAACTATTATCTGTTTCTCATTTAGGGTTCTATTATTATCTGTTACTTCCAAGAGCCTGCTACCCAAACTGCCTAAATACAGAAAGCTGTGTGATGTTTTAGAAGGTGGTTGTAGTGCTTGACTCCATTACACTGTGATTCCCGTTTTTATATGCCAGATCGCCTTTAGAAACTGTTTCACTTAAATAATTTATAGCTCTGACAATAGACAAGCACAGGAACAATTATCAGAAAACCCCTCCAGAGGTATCGTTCACATTGATAGCTCAGGGACTTCTGCTTTTAGCTCATCCCAAGTGGGAATGCTTGGCATCACAGAAGCACATAATAAATGAACACTTTATTACAAAGACCGTGAAGACAGACCCTTCCTCTGCTTCCCACCATAACTCATTTGTAATGAAATGTGCACTATGTTTTATGCTTCTTATATGAGATAGGCTTGATTTGGAGCTTTGGGATTGCTAAGCATTCTGTTTTGTATTCATGATTCTGTTCCCAATGTGACACTCTTAAGATCAAAGGCCAAAGAAACTAGTAAATGAACAGTTTTCAAGATTTTGATTTCATAGTAGAAAGTGTTTAATAAAGTGTAGGTTTTATAACCCCTAACAATAAAACATCCATATAATAATATAATATTTATTTGGGTGAAGGTATTGTAGTCATATATTTTACTTACAGAGTGATCCTATGGTCCCTAGGCAGCATCTAGAGGGCTATAGGATTTTTCAGATTCCCAGATCCAAGGTCAGAAAAGAGCTCTGACCTTGGATCTGGGGATACGTGTTTGGATTCCCACCCCCTGCAGCCAGCGCAGAAAGAACCACACCAGCTATGTTTCTGAGATTGTAAGAGCGACCTCAGAGAAGGGGTTTAGGGGGTGTTCTGGGGGCGGGGAGGGGAGGAGACCAGCTCCGCCAAGATATGATGTATCCTGGTGGCACCTCAGCCTCCTTCCTTACCCCTCCAAAGTGCTACAGTTAGACGGCCAAAATTGGCCATCTAGCTGCTTTGCAGAGCGGGAGGAGCACACAGGCCACCTTCGCCTCTGCACTCCCCCTGCTCTGCATAGGATGCCCGTAATCCTCCAAGTTTGGAGAGCTACAGACATCCTCATTGTATTGCACCCTTAGTTATTTATTGTATTAAAATCCTTTCTAAACTACCCTTCATCCAGTGCATTCCAGGGTGGTGTGTGTGTGTGTGTGTGTGTGTGTGTGTGTGTGTGTGTGTATTTATTACAATAAAACAACTTCCTTTATAGCAACTGCAGACTAAGAGGCAGCAAAAACTACTACAAGCAGACTGAGACAATATAACCTTTAATATACCCGTGGTGACAAATAGAACAGTCTTAATCTGGCACCAGAAAGATTGTAGAGTAAAATAAATAAATAAATAAGAACACCAATGACTTCCAACCCTGATGCAGGACATAGTCAATTGTACATAGCTATAGACACTTTTATATGTAACTGGAGGCACTATAAGAACTCCACATAGTTTAGTCTAGCATTCCTTGCCATCCTTAGGACTCTATGGACAATAGCTTGATTTTGCGCAGGGGATGCAAATGATGAACATCACAGGCCCAGAATACTTAAAATTAAATGAGAGTCTGCCCCAGTATGTGGGACATTACTGAAACCAAAGAAACCAATGAATTAGCAGGAGATAGAACAAGAATTCACACCAAGCCAGAATCTGGCATCTAACAGCTTTGAAAAATAATTGGAATAGAACCTAGATGGATTCCTACAGTCCCAGAGCTGCTGTAACCTACTTTTTTTTATCATATGTGAACCTGGTTGATCTAAAGCACTGAAACCCCCCCTTGAAACACTGTGAAAATGATACAACTCTGCCAAATCATGTGAGAACTAACCTACTTGAAAACTATACTGCAAAAGAAACGCCACCATGGCGTGCTTCATGTGAAGGGGGCATCACATTTTCCATTGATTTCAATGGATAATTTCTAGTGAAATATATTCATTCTCCCAGAGGAGTAGTATTAGTCACCAGCAGAAGAAGAAAGGGTAGACAGTTATACATTTGCAATACATTACAAATATATATATATATATATATATATATATACACACACACATAGGTGGCTCCTATCCCAAAGCCAACACCCCCTTGGAAAAGGGAGAGTGGCTCCTGACTGAGTCGCCACCTTAAGGAGTGCTCTGCCATATTAGTAAGTAAGTAAGTAACTTTATTACGGTCAATGACCAGCAAAACTCTGCCATATTATCCCTGACACAGGAAAGGCGGAGGGAGACTGAAGCCAGCTCCCAAAGGAGTCACTGTCTCAAGGAACACATCAGTGACTTTGCTTGCCCCTTGCCTTTCCCAATGGAAAGATGTGTGTGAATGGTGTGTGTGTGTGTGTGTGTGTATGTGTGTATGACCTTGGGCTGTGGCCCTGTATATGTATGTATACACACCCACACACACACACACTGTCAAGAGAAAATTAACCATGTAGACTAGCCTTCTGCAACCTGGTGCCCTCCAGATGGATTGGACTATGATTCCCAGCATTCCTGATCATTAGCCATGCTAACTGGGGCTGATGGAAGTTGAAGTCCAAACCATCTAGAGGGCACCAGGTTGAGGAAGCCTGATATAGACCATTGTATTCCATTCTATTAAAAAAACATATCTATGAAAATCAGTATCATGGGGGAGCTGGCCAGGATGCAAGGCCCAAGAATCAAAAGTGGGGTGGAGCAAGAACAGGCTAGAGGAACCAGGTAGACTAGACACTAGCCCAGGGGCAGGGAACCTTTTTTGACCCAAAGGTGGAATTTGGCTCTGGGCAAGCACGTTAGCAGCTGTATGCTAGCAGTGGGCAGGGGCAGGGCATCAATTTGGACTTTGACCAGTTTAATGAATAACCAGACACTTTACCAAAAGCGTTGATCAGCTGCATCAAAGTGGGAATGGACACCTGGAGTTGTAAAATAAACAATAACAAGTTGTCTGCATAAAGGATAATTTTAGAATTCTAAACCGTTATGAACAAAGCTGTGAATACTGGTGTTCTGTCTAATAGCACATGCTAGGGGTTCCAAACATAAGTCAAATATCAATGGAGAAAGTGGGCATCCCTGTCTAGTCCCTCTCCCAAATGGAAAAAAGGCTGAAAAGATTATTATTGGTCAATCAATATTATTGGTCTATGCAGGGGTTCCTTAGGAAGGATATGGGGCAATCATACACCCACATCCACAGATTTCAGGCGGTATGTGATTATTCTTCAGGAACACTTGGATATTATAATGTAGAATCAGTAATAACAACAAATGCTCTTAGAATGAAACCATCACATTTGCAGAGCTTATTAAAGACATCAAATTTCAGTTATAGGGATATTTTATAGCTATAGTTTCTTTAAAGAGAAGCTGCTGGGAGCAGCTGCTCACTTTGACAAGCAAAGGTTGCTGTTGGCCTAATAACTTCTTGAAATGTTGAGATGAGTTAATTTTAGCTTTGATGCTCAAATAAACACTTACCCAGGAGAACATGTTGGTCTAAATCAGTGGTTCCCAACCTTGGGTCCCCAGATGTTGCTGGCCTTCAACTCCCATCATACCAAGCCAGCATGGCTAATGGCAAGGGATGCTGGGAGCTGTAGTCCAGCAACATCTGGGGACCCAAGGTTGGGAACTACTGGTCTAAATAATTTCTCTTTGGAACAATTGGATGAAATTGTTTAAGCACATTTGTGTTATGATAGCTAGAAATAAAATTGTATAAAATGGTAGAGATTGAGATATAAATCAGGAAGTCACTGAATCCTGCCTCTGCCATGACCTCATGAGGATAATAATATTGACCTGCCTACCTTACAGGGCTGCTGTAAGGGTTGCAGCATGATAATGCACGTGAAGTGCTTTACAAGCTATTATTAAATTTTAGCCTTGGAAATCTGGACACCGATACATTTCCCATTTGATTAAACTACTCTTATGTAACCAGCCCCACCACTGGGCAAACCGGGGCAGGCCGCTATATTACAAGCAGCAGACTAGTAAGAGCAGAGCACCTGCAGGTTGAAATGTAGTAATATATATTATTATTTAATTTTATTTGTTTAAAGCACATTTACCCCACTTTTTAGTCCAAAGGCTCCTGCAGCAGCTACAGATCAACTAAAATAAAGAGTAGACAGTCTCTGACCTCAAGCTTACCATCCGAAAGACACGGCATGAAAGGAAACCACTACACCACTGATCACTACACCACGCTGAGAGCCAGTGTAGTGTAGTGGTGAGAGTGTTGGACTGGGACTCGGGAGATCTGGGTTCTAGAACCCCACTCGGCCATGAAGCTCACTGGGTGACTTTGGGCCAGTCACTGACTCTCAGCCTAACCTGCCTCGCAGGGTTGTTGTGAGGATAAAATGTGGAGGAGGAGGATCATGTAAGCCACCTTGGGTTCCTTGCAGGAAAAAAGGTGGGATATAAATGTAATAATAAATAAATAAATAAATAAGAGGAGGAGAAAAGGAAGCTCAGGGTTTAGTTCTGGGGTGGAAATAGTTCAGGTAGTCTCATGGAATTGTTGGTGCTACTACGGGTCAGTCATGGGAAGGGGAGCCAAAGGCAGCCCTTCTCTCAGCAGAGCCAATGGAATGGCATCACTTCTCTCCCTCTACTGCAGCCTGACAGAGTGGCTGCTTCTAGGTGGTAATATCTTTGTGGCTTCAGCTATAAAGCACTCATGTTTTAACTGGTTCAGAAACATGGTTATCTACATGTAGCAGATGAGAAGATTTCCCATGGGATGTGTGTATGTTGAAAATGGTACAGGAGAGTCCACAAATAAGCGGAACGTAATAATGACATGGTTATTATTGTATAAAGCAAATTAAGATGTGAAATCTTGTGGGATTGCATACTACCACGCCCTTTCTCCCATTGCAAGTAGTCTGCATTATCGAAAGATCTCACATTAAGGCTTGTGATATCAAATTAAAGGGCCAATTATGGCATGCGTATGTAAGCAGAGAAAACACCCGTTTTAATTATATATGGGGTTTGCCTCATGCAGTGCTGTGTGAAAGTTGTATTCTTATTCAGTGACATACAATAAAACTACTGCTTTAAGGCATCTTATAGATGCAGTTGCATTATTTAATCACTGGTTCATGTAATTTCATCACACTATCTTTAGTATGAAAATGTAGGGCAAGAGTGCCCTGATCGTACATAATATTCCAGGCACACAGAGCAAAAATGTAGCTCACTAGAAATTTGGAATAATTATAGAGACCATAGAGCCAGCTTGGTTAAACTGATTGAATGTTGGAGGGAGGCCCAGAGTCAGGTGCTGCTAGGCAAAGGGCTCCTAGTGCTACTAATCAAAAGGCATTGTGCCGCTATTCCTTCTTTTCCTTCTTAATGGATTTTTCCGTGGAGAGAAAAAAAGATGGAAGAAGCAGTGAGAAAACACAGGAGGGTTAAAAGTGGAAGACAACATTGTATGACCTGCTGTAAAATTCCATGAATGAGGCAGGGTGATTGCACAATAAAAGCCTCAATTGAAAGCACCCCCCCCACCCCATGAACAGACTAGGTGGCATTAGATTAGCCTACCTCACACAATTGTTGCAAAATCAGATACATAAATAAGCATCATGAACCAAAGAGCACTTTAGGAATGATTTAGAATATGCTTGGGATTCCCCCACCTGCACAAGCAATACGGTTTATCTGTTAATGAAATATGAATAATAAAGCACCGACCATAGCCACGTTGTCCACCTGAACAATATTTTTTTAATTTTTTTTTACACTTTTTATCTGTATAGTGGCAATCCACAAACCACATACTTTGGACTGCTCTCTTTGACGTCTACAGAACCAGAAAAAAACTGCTTGTGGGTTCATAGCCTAATGGCCTAGTTAAACTGTGAGTGTTGTGTTTGTCAGGAGATTTTTAAAATGATTATTATTGTTTCCTGGGAGGCTGGCCTTGAGCGTCATCTTTATTTCAAAGATCGCTTCTGGGCCCCACAGCAGGAGCAGGGGAGCGCCAGAGGGGATGGCAGGAAGTGAACGGGGTATTTTGCCTGTGCTGTGTGTTTTGCCAGATTGATTTCATAGATAGATCATAGAGTTGGAAGGAGCCTACAAGGCTATCGAGTCCAACCCCCTGCTCAATGCAGGAAACTAGAGGAGGGGTCTCCCATCCAAGTAATAACCAGGCCTGACCCTGCTTAGCTTTCCACACTCAGACAAGCTGAGCCAGTTGCTTTTTTGTGTGTGGTGTGGTGTGTGTGTTAGCTGGATTGTTTGCTTACTTTGGTGTGGTGTGTTTTGTCTGGCTGTGTGTGTGTGTGTGTCTGTTTCCCGGAGCATCACAAGTTTGCCTTCTGTGAAATGGGTATTGTGTTGGGCTTTGTGGGGGTAAATATGTGATTTGGCATTTGAGGCTCAGACTCCATCTCTGCTTTGTACTCAGTTTCTTGGCCAAATTACTTGAGCCTCAACAGTTTGCCTCCTGTAAAATGGGTGTTGGCACAGAAAACTGCATTCAGAAAAGTGCTTTGGAGAGCTCAGATTACACTTTGCTGTGTACTTGGGTTCTTGGGCACATTACTTTTCTTTTAGCCTCACCAGTTTGCCTTTGGAAAGTAAGTGTTTTGTGACTGGCCATGCCTACCACCATGGCAGCCATTTTGTGAGAGCACCCACAGAACTTTCAAAATTCCAAATGAGCCCACCAACCCAAAAAGATTGGGGACCCCTGCACTGGCAGAATGCAAGCTGTATTTGCATGAAATAAAAGTATCTTCATTATTTATATTCATGGTACAAATATAACATTATCCCCAAGTTCCTTTTTAAAACATGCCAGTCTATAAACACAATGTAGCATGATCTTATGTGGGTGCTTCAAATTCCATTTCTGAATTTGGTTTCCTGCTTGCCAAGCTCAAGGAGACACTGCAGACATCGTACATTCATCAGCCTCACCGTTTGCCACTCTCCTCAGTAACAGAACGGGTTGCATGGAAATGGAATCCAACTAGATGACAGATTGGCCTTTGGGTAAGAAAAAACAAGAAATGCAATCAGCCTGGAAGTTTTGCATTTGTCTACTAAAACAACTGTAATTTGTGGCATTGACTTACATGCTGTTGTACTTGGAAATATGAGCTAGAATTTTGCCTGGGTGGAGAAAAGGTGACCAATCCAATTATCACAGGCCTGTGGCTTATGTTGGCTCAGCTTGTCTGAGTGTGGAAAGCTAAGCAGGGTTATTACTTGGATGGGAGACCCCTCCTCTAGTTTCCTGCATTGAGCAGGGGGTTGGACTCGATGGCCTTGTAGGCTCCTTCCAACTCTATGATCTATGAAATCACGAGACAGGTGAACACCAGCTGAAGCCTGTGAATACCTCAGCAGTACTATTAATATCAATACTAATTTGAAGTTGCTCACTGGAGTATGTGCCTTTTTGTGAAGCCGTTTTCAGGAATCAGCTTTTGTTTATGCTCAAATTATATATATGGCTGCTTGCACGCCTTCATAAAAGTAAAGCGGTATTTTAAGCAATGACCCGGAGAATTCCAGAGGCTTGTTTAATGTTTTGTGTGCATCATCCTAAAAGGTCAGTGCACATATTCACAGTTTCTCTGCATAAAAGTGTTGTGCTTTGGTTCCTAGCTCATTTAGAAGGGAAAGAGAGAGAAGGGTGAGTTAATCAGGGTGGGGTTGATGTTAACCATTGAACAACTCTTCCCTGAAGCAAACATAGGTTTGATGGCATTCTGTTCTGCGCAATTCTTTATATTCTGCGCAATTCTATATATATATATATATATATATGACATTAGAGACGGTACAAGCTATTTGACAGTGGAACAGACTGTCTTGGAAGGTGGTGGACTCTTCTTCATTGTGGTTTTTTAAGCAGAGGATGCATGGCCATGTATCAGGGACTGGTTTTCCTTCACTAGCAGGGGGGATAGTTGAGTAGATGACCTTTGAGTTCCCTCTTCTTCCAAACTGCATCACTGCCATTAAGGAACACTTATAGAAGAGGCAAGGTGATAGCTTTAATTGGATCAACATATCCTGATGCAGGAGTATGCAAGTGGCCGAGAGATATTGACTTTTAGGGCTTCTCTACACGAGGCATTTACTGTGTGCTTGTGATCCCCCTCACTCACAGTAGTTTGCTGGTGCGTTACACGACGACCTCCTCCTCCAGGGCTTCTCCTGTGTTTTGCAAGCATTTCCGTGGCTTTTTTTTTAGAGCGAGGAAAGTGTCGTATTATCTGAAAATGGAGGGATGAACTGTAATGAGAAGCTCGGGTATTTTTGCAATACCACTATCCCAGTGCCTCCTTGTGGTGCCACCTTGTGGTTGTGTAATGGAACATATAGGAAGGCAGAGAAAGAACCCTGGGGTTCGTTACATGTGTAACGGAGCCAATCTTAATCCTGGAAAGAATCTGAAAGCAGAAGCCTTGGTAAAGTGGCGGGTTAAAAGCCTCATGTAGAGAAGCCCTTAATCAGGCAGAATTTCTTGTTGATTTTATTTAGAGACCAAACATGGCAAAGTTTAGTCCAGATAGGGCAAGGCCAAGACATTTTGCTCCCTGAGGCAGAAAAGCAAATGGTCTGTTGTTCTCAACCCATGGTCTGTTGTTTAATGGCTCCCCTCTACTCCAAACCCAAGATACATTGTACCCAAGGCTAGCCAAGTGATTTTATATTCAATTTAAATTATATTCGTGTGACATGGGATCTAACAGATGGGCAGCAAACGTGTATTTTGAGAGCTTTTACAGTCGCAAAGAGGCTTATACTGCAAGCCTGGAAGGATAAACACCCTGCACCTATCATTCAATGGCCTGAAGATCTTACTGCTCTTGCTACATTTGAATGTATATCAATATGAATTTTATATTTAAGATGTGAGTGTTGAAAATGTATTAATGTTGCTGTGAACTGACATTTCTCTTTTGTTTTGTTTGTTTTATATATTGTAAAATATAATATTTGTATTATATTTGCAAATTAAAAAAAATATGTTGGCATCTGAAGTATAAAATCCCATAAGCACCGCTCCCCTTCCCTGGCAGTAAAAATACAACAATAATAAAGTAAACAATTTAACACCTGGCTGCCCTTTCATGACCCCAAAATCAGCTGCCTCAGACAATCGCTTCACTCAGAGACCCAGTTTACACAATTGCTGCAGCCCACCATGGTTTATTTAAGGCACGGTGGGTTGTGGTGTTTGCAGACATCCATTCTGAATATTCAAACCCTGGCGGGGGTTGCCATGGTTAGTCATGTCATCTGAACTTGGGCAGTGTGGGTTGTTTGAGAGTTAAACAACCCTCAACCCATGGTCTGTTGTTTAACCCTCAAACAACCTATGCTGTCTGGATTCGGATTACCCTCTGCCAGGGATTGAATATTCAAAATGACCACCCGCATGCACTGCAACCCACCTTGGCTTAAATAAGCCACGGTGTGGTGCAGCAATCATGCAAACCAGCCCAGTAAGTCCTTAGTGACCAAAGGACACAGCAAGAAGCGCACTCTGGAACATTGACCATAACAGTAGCTATATCGGTAGGAAGGGGAGAGGGGGGGAAAGGTAATATCCTAGAAGCAGAACTGAAGCCATTAGCTTGTGTTCGGCTAGCTTTTCCTCCTCGTGAAGTGCTGAGGAGACATGCAATTCATAGAACGTTTCAATATCTTGTCTTTTTTATTTATTGCCTATAAAGGCAATGCCTTCGTTACAGAAGCAATGGCGTTGTAACGGTAGCTACCATTTCATAGTTTCCTGCATTTTTGAGGACACGAAATCAAACATTTATTGCTATTGTTCCGTATGAGCCAGCCAGCCAGAGAATTTATTGTGATAGTTAAATAAAAGGATCCCCCCCTTGCTTGCTTGCTTTTTTGATGCTGCAATGTTACAGTGATTCTGTACAGCTTGAAGCAATGTCTCCTGTTGTCTCCCATATGTGCAAGGGGGTGTATCCTATCATTAAAAAGATGTTAGGAATGCACTGGTTACTACCTATGTAAGAGCCACTGGCTCTTTACTGTTGGTAAAACATGCATGTTGCTGGAATAGAATGATCCAGCATAACAGAGAAAGGGGGATTCTTTGTCAGCTTCACAGCAAAGAAAGAATAACCTGAAAAGAAAGAGCAAAAGGCCAGTGATTCATTTGCATAATGGAGTGTTGGACTGGGACTCAGGAGATCCGGGTTCTAGTCCCCGCTCAGCCATGAAACTCACTGGGTGACTTTGGCCCAGTCACTGACCCTCAGCCTAACCTACCTCACAGGGTTGTTGTGAGGATAAAATGGAGAGGAGGAGGAGGATTATGTAAGCTGCCTTGGGTTCCTTGCAGGAAAAAAGGCGGGGTATAAATATAATAAATAAATAAATAAATGGTTACATTAAACCCAGTATTTGCATTATATTGTATTTCATTCTTTTAAATATTTGTATTGTATTTAACATTTTTAACTCTTCTGTGGCATTTTAGTTTCTTAACTGTTTGCCATCTGGCCAGAGAACATGAGTTATTGGGTGGATTAGAAATGTAATAAATAAAAAATATTGTGTAAAACAGAATTGCTCTTTCAAGTGAAATATAAGACCAAATGTTTAACTTCAAGGGAAATGCTTCCTGTAGACAAGTAGCAAAAGTACGGCTTATAATCCATTTCTGCACTTGGTTTGTGCCGCAGGGAGCGCATAGTGATATAAAGTGAAAACAAGACAGAGAGTAGGTCTGTGTAATGAAAGATTTGCTGGTGAGCTGCAGTTACTCGAAATAGCTGAGGAAAACATTTCTATGAAAGTTAGGGTCCCCCCCTCTCAAAACCTAGAAAACTGAATGCCGCTCTTTCTCTCTCCCCCCTCCCACCCCACCCCATTTGTTTGTTTTGATGGTACTGATAGCATCTCATGTCCAGGAACATGTTGAAAATTAAATAAAGATTACATTGATCCAATGGTGGGAAGCAAGGGAAAAATGATTATCTTCAATTTTACAGATGTAAGAGAATCACAGAAATTAAGGCAAAGTTCTGACACATTACTTTGAAGCCACAGGAATACTTCATCTTTTTTATCTTTCATTGAAAAAATGACATGCAAATGGGCTTTCTGTGCAACCTGATTTATGCCTGTACTTTGTGGAGCTGTCTAGTCTACAAGATAGAGTTAGCTGAAATGATAACCCACATTTCCATGTGCATTCTTAATTTATTGCAAAAGGCAGTCTAAGAATCCGTTCAAGAAATCAGGGGTGCTGAACCTGTTTCAGATTGAGGGCCAAATTCCCTTTTGGACAAGGGCTCGGGGACCACATTCCAGTGGTGGGCGTGGCCAAAGGCAAAGGGGGTGAGGGCCAAAATTCCAGCAAATTCTACTTTAAAGCTCTCACTGCCAGTAACTAAGCCTTAGGAGAGGCATTTCAACCTTTTACAATGGGGGAAAATGCACAAAAGCTGGATGGGCGGAGAAAGGGTACGTAGCCAGATTGGAAACTCAGGTGGGCTGGATTCGGCCCCTGGGCCTGAGGTTCTGCACCCGTGCAATGAATAAATAAATATTTATTCTGGCGTTAACAGGCATTTCCCCAGCGGAATTTAAGCTTTTCTTAAATTCAGCTTGTGCCCTTCGAGAAGGGGCCCCCTCAGAGAAGATTCTCCTTGGCGCCAGATGTCTCTCACCTCTTATCTTGTGAAAATAGCCGCCACCCTGTTCTCAAGGCCCTTTGGCTGAGCTAGGCTGGATTGCCTGAATAATTTACACCTGAGAACCTGTCAGGTGAGGTTCTGGTCCGAGATGGCACCAGAGATGAAAGATTGGTTTATGATTAGCTGAAAAGATCAGCCCATGAGCTGGGGGGGGGGGGATTTAGGGCTGCCTGGCAGAGAGTTTGGGTTTTTTTCTCTTCCGTCCCAGTGATGCAAAGGGCGGAGGGGGCTGCTGCGTGAGTAAGTCCCCGTAGGAGAAGTGACCCCCTGGCTTAGGTGACTGGCTGTGGTGAGATAGCTTTTGTTATCTTCTTTGCTCTGATTCTGTGTACCAAAGTAGTCTGCTGTTAGATCTTTATACCTTGTGTATTTCTTTTTTCCTCCCTTCCCTTCTCCCTTCTTATTCTTTAACCCTACTAAATCTTTTGTTTTAATCCTAACAGGGTGTGGTTTGCGTCTCTTTGGTTCAGTGCTAAATCCGTGCCTTGGCCAAGGCCGTAAGTTGAGCTCATTCAGGAAGGGGACAGGGTAGAGGGTGGCAGTTTGCGCCCTTACTCTCTTTCGAGGGAAAGGACTGGTTTGAGTCCTTCACAGGCATGACTGTGCATTAATTAATTAATTAGTTAATTATGTTTCTATCCTGCCCATTTTCCTCTTGCAAGGAACCCAAGGTGGCTTACATGGTTCTCCTCCTCTCCATTTTATCCTCACAACAACCCTGTGAGGTAGGTTAGGCTGACAGTCCATGACTGGCCCAAAGTCACCCTGTGAGCTTCATGGCCAAGTGGGAACTAAAACCCGGATCTCCCTGAGTCCCAGTCCAACACTCTGACCTCCACCACACTGGCTCCCTAATGTACATGTTCCCTCTGACAAACTGGGAGCTTGCTAAACAGATGTTCTCTCATTGGTAAAGAAGAGAGTACAGATTGTGAAGCATATGCAAAGAATTCTGTGGAATTCCAAAGGATTTAATTCAAGACTTAATATTATCCTACATTGTGGAATAGTCAGGTGATGGAAATAGCAGATACTTCTAGATTATTGTGCACATTGTTTTAATTGCCCCTTTCTGCACTTTTCCCAACTCTACAATATCCTTTCTGGTCACCACACCTAAAAAAAGGATATTGCAGAGTTGGAAAAAGTTTAGAAAAGGGCAACTAAAATGATCAAGGGGCTGGAGCAACTCCTCTATGAGGGGAGACATGATAGTGGTGTGCAAGATTATGCATCATGTAGAGAAAGTGGACAGGGGGACATTTTTCTCCCTCTCTCATAATACTAGAACCCGGGGTCATCCCATGAAGCTGACTGGTGGGAGATTCAGGACAAAGAGAAGGAAGTACTTCTTCCCACAGCGCACAGTTAAACTATGGAATACACTTCCATAAGATGTAGTGATGGTCACCAATTTAGATGGCTTTAAAAGGGGATTGGGCAAATTCCTGGAGGATAAAGCTGTCAATGGCTACTAGTCCTGATGGCTATGTGCTACCTCCACTATCAGAGGCAGTATGCCTATGTACAGCAGTTGCTGAAGAATATGGATGGGGGGGGTGCTTTTGCACTCATGTCCTGCTTGTGGGTTTCCCGTGGGCAGCTGGTTTGCCACTGTGTGAACAGAATACTGGACGAGATGGACCCTTGGTCTCATCCAGCATGGCTCTTCTTATGTTCTTACAACAATTTGCATAAAACCAGTGCATGGGGGTGGGAAGAGACATCTTACATGGGTACATTCCTACTGCTACATGGCCAGAAATTGCCCCAGTTTTCAAAATGCTATTTCTGTAACCATTTCTGCCGCTGGAGTGTATACATCCAAATTTCTTCTTCTTTCCCAACCTTCGTATTATCTTAGCTTTGAGCCACCTTGGCATAAATAGCAGGAGAGAAAAACCAAGGTTCCAACAGAACTTCTTCCACAGTGAACATTCCAGATACTTTGATCCAGTTCACACCCGGTTCCCATGGTGGCTTCTTAACCCTGCCAGCCATGCACGCTGGTCACATGCAGGCCGGATTTCCCTAATTACCCATGTTGGTGCAGCTTGTCATGTCATCCAAAGCCAGGTGGCATGGCTTGTTTGAGGGGGCAGTAACCATCAAATAACCCATGGGCAGTTGTTGGGTTATTTGAGGGTTGCTGCCTCCCGCCAAACAAGCCATGCCACCCGGGTTCGGATAACACAGCAAGCTGTGCCAGCAAGGGAAATTAGGGAAATCCGGCATGCACAGCGGAGTTAACAGGCCACTCTGGCTTGTTAACTATGCTGCAATCATGCAAACCAGCCCAGTGGTCAAATTCAATCCTAACACCAAACCATGGATTTAATTGGTTTAGTCTCCTCTCGCCTAGACTACTGTAATGCGCTCTACGTGGGGTTACCCTGGAAGACGGTTCAGAAGCTTCAGCTGGTACAGAACGCAGCGGCTTGCCTGATTAAGGGCAGCCACTGGCGTGATCACATCACGCCAGTGCTTAAGGAGTTGCACTGGCTACCAGTTGCTTGCCGAGCCGAATTCAAGGTGTTGGTTTTGACCTTTAAAACCCTACACGGCTCCGGCCCAGTTTATCTCAAGGAGCACCTCCAGCAACATCAAGCTCAACAAGATCTGCCACAGACGGCCTTCTCCTTATCCCATCAGCCAGAGCAGCCAGGCTGGTGGGGACTAGGAAGAGGGCCTTCTCTGTGGCGGCCCCCACGTTATGGAACTCCCTCCCTAGTGATCTTCGCCATGCCCCCTCTGTGATGAGCTTCCGCCATGCATTAAAAACATGGCTGTTCAGGCGGGAATATGGGGTGGGTTAGGATTTTAAAGGAAATTTTTATACTGTTTTAATTATTATATTTTATTGTATTGTTTTACTGTGTTATTTTGGTTGTACATCGCCCAGGGTGGCCGGGTGATCGGCCAGATGGGCGATTAATAAATATAATAAATAAATAAATGGATTACCATTATATGCACTAGCTGCAGTAAGCCATGCTTAGAGTAGACCCACTGAAATCAATGGAACAACAGGTTAGTCATGACTAACTTCTCTTCCATTGATTTCAGTGGGTCTACTGTAAGTATGATTAAGCCTGGATCCAACCCATTATAATAATAATTATTTTTTAATTGGCATTAAACTGCTTTTTTGGGGGGTATTAGACATTTTACAAAACTTGTTTCCCAAGACTCAAAATAAGGAGGAAAAGGTGACTGAACTACATGCAAAGTAGATAAAATGAACAAAGAGCAGCAAAGGACATTGGGTTGGATCCAAGATCAGCTTTCTGTGGGCAGAAGGGCTCTGCTCATGGAAGGTGCCTCTACCAGATTTTTGGGTATCCCCGCTCCAACCACAGCTTACCCCATTTAGCAAGGTCCCCATACGCTCTGTGTAGCATTTTCACGGGGCTGCAGGGGTTGCTGTGGGAATGAGGGGGCACAGAAGTTTGCTGGACCTGTAGCTAAGTGGTAGAGCACCTGCTTTGCACCAGGTCCAATCCCTGGTATCTCCAGGTAGGGCTAGGAAAGAATCCTGCCTGAAACCCTGGAGAAGTGCTGCCAGTCAGTGCCGACAATACTGGGCTAGATGGACCAAGGGGTCTGACTCAGTATAAGGCAGCTTCCTGTATTCCTGTGTCCCTATACATCCACAAACACAGTTGCACACACCTACCTACATCTGGATCCAACCCTATGTATCTTACCATACACATCTGCAGAAATAACAAAGTCAACACAACATAGCTTTGTGTAAAACACTGAACAGAAATCTTCTTACTTAAGAGAATGGTAGCCAGTTGTTTATTCAATGGTGGCATGACTATTAGCACCAGTTGATGGTGCCTTTGTTGTTTCGTCCAAGACCGTACATGATTACACACTGCAGGGGCTTTTACTCTAGGACAAGCCAGCCGGTCAGTTATTTCATTTCTGCACAGTGTTTTCAGATTCCATTCCTTCTAGGATTTCTGTTACCATGGCATGTGGTATCCACAGGGAGGAGCAGACTGCAGTGAACTCTTGGGATGCGCATAACATATTGTGCCAATCCTAAAACAAAGGCTGTTGGTGAGGAGGGGTTTGCTGAAATGCCGTGGGAAATCATAACAAATTATAGTACAGTGCTTGTATTCTGCGCTGCGTCTATGAGGCTCAGCAAAGGAAGTAAATGCATCGCGCCGCCTCCCATGGAAAAGGGTCAACTATTTCAAGAGAAGCAATTCTGTGAAAAACAAATGGCCAGAAGGGGGAAATAGTTAAAAGTGTGAATAGGTTTCCAAATTATATTTCAAAATACCCCACCAAAGTTCTGGTGAAAGTGTGCAAGCCTTTTGATATATTATACCTGGCATTAAAGATGCAGACCCCATATATTATGCATGGTAGAAATGGGAGATGCCTGAAGTAAATAATTGACAAAGTGTAAAAAACAACAACAACACAACAACAACCCTGCATAATGAAAACAGTACAAGAAAACAATGCTAGAACTTGAGAACAAGGTTTGAATTCTATGAGAATAAGGTTGAGGTTTGAATTCTAAGTACAGATTTTCTTAAATTTGTACATTACGGTACTTCAGTGGACACCAGCAGTGACCATTTAGACACACAGCCCAACTGTATGTCTTGACCTATTGATAGCGAAGGTCTCCTCAATGCTTGGCAGGTTGAAACAGACAACTGGCTTCTCCCCTGGTTACATGCACCTCAAGTTACCCCTTGATACATGTTCCAGAGAGGTAGCCATGTTTGTCTGTAATAGCAAAAACGATCGAGTGACTTGTGGCACTTAAAAGGTGCACAGATGTATTATGGCATAAACTCTAGTGCATGAACACTTAGCCTTCTCCAACCTGGAGCCCTCCAGATGTTTTAGACTACAACTACCATCATCCCTGGACATTGGGCATGCAGCCTGGGGCTGGTGGGAGTTGTAATACAAAACATCTGGCGGGCACCAGGTTTGGGAAGGCTGGAATAAATCTTTGTTGCTCTTGGTACAAGGTTGCCTCTGTTGCTTCCTTATGATCTTGGGTCATGTTCACGGTTTATTTTAGGAATACTGCTTATTTTAGGAGTCTGAAAAATTCATTCTCTGCAGTCCACATACACCTGGGAGTCAACCTACTTTGCCTCACCCATCCATGCAGCTGACAGGGATAAGAACACAGTTGTCTTCCCAGTGGTGGAACAGGGGTATCTCAGTTAAAAGGTACCCTCATTTTAAGTGAAAGTCCTTGCACTTCCACTTAGGTGGCTATGGGTACACTTCTAAACACACTTGCTAGGCGCTGGGGTCTCCAGTGTGGCACTCGCAAGTGCCGGCCCCTTCCCTTGGTGCTTGTGAAGTCCCCTGCCCCTCTCTATTTTTACCATGTGGGCCCAGAGACATTCTCAGGAAATGAAGATGGCGGCTGGAGTGGGCCTTGGTTTTGAAGCAGGCCCTGATGGCTAAAAGAGGAAAAGAGGGTCCCACAACCACTGCTGCCTGGTAGGTTTTGGGAGCAGTGGAAGCCATGGGGGTGGGTGGGTGGAGGTGTAATGTTGGAGAGGTGGGAAGTAGCATGGTGATGTTGGGGGTGATGGGGCAATCGTTGGGGGTTTGGTGGGGTGGTGGGGTGATCATGGGAAGAGAAAGCAGGCAGGGCTTTAACTGAAATGCCCTGCTGTGGGCTTCCTATAGATCTGGTTGGCCACCGTGGGAACAGAAAGCTGGTCTGATCCAGCATGACTCTTCTTATGTTCTTATCCAAAATCGGTACTGGGCTTTATTAGAAAGTCTAGCAAAACGAATGGCTGAAATCAAGCCATAGCTACTAAGTATATGGGCTAAATATTATAGATTGTCTTTTATATCCACTTGTGAGCATGCAATTTGTGTCAATGATCACTTGAAAGCATACATTTGCATAATAATGAAATTTGGCAGAATAAAGTCTGTAAGCCATCTACAATTCTGCTGATTCATTCAGTTTGCACATTTTGTCTGGACAGTTTTTCCTATACTGTAACTATGTCAAGTACAAAAATACTGACATACAAGCAAAGTGTCATCGTTTTAATTATCATTAAGAAAATGCCTTGAAAATGTAAAATGATGTAAGCCAATAGATTTCTCTAATGTTCACTTATATTCTCATAGCGGTATAACAAACATAACTATTTACACTGCAACTGGCATAAAAATCTCTCTACATGCTGACTGTTGCCACGTGGTAAATTATTTGTGTAGGATGGCTTACCAAAAGAATTGGGTGGATTTTCTCAACCTCTGACAACCTGTGTGTGAGTGTGTGTGTGTGTGTTAAGAATGGGATATTTGAATTGGCATGAGCTGCTGCATAAAATACTGATACCGGGTCAGACCATTCGTCCATCTAACCCAGTATTGTTGATGATGACTGTCAGCGGCTCTCCAGAATCCTTTCCTAGCCCTACCTGGACCTTCTGCATGCACCTGTCTCAGTCACAGATTATAGTAACTGGAAAGCATGATATGAGAGAATGCTGAGGTTTGGAAGTATGTATATTTAGGGAAATGTTACAACAAGTTACACAAAGTGTTTGTTCTGGGAGACATAGTACAGATGACAACTGTGTAAGCATTTCTGTGGCCAGCGTATGCTCCCATTTCACCAAAGTATTAGTATTTCTATCAGGTTGGATATTATGTTTTGTACGTTCATGTTTCTCAATGCCTAAATGTGGGCAAAGGTAAGGACCCCCACAACAGAAACCACACAAAATCTGTTGCCATATTCATGATGTGGGGCATGAGTTGGCTTGTGCAGGGCAGCAGGAAGATACCTTAGACCACATGACCGCCATGGATCCTGTTCTATGGGTTTGCAGAAATATCCAGGAACCTGTAGAGTTCAACAGTGCTTACTAATGCCTACTTTGCCTATTATAGACTGAATGTGTACACCAGAAGTACATGCATTACACAACTTCATGTCTGAAGCAATGATATGCATCACCTCATGTACACATGTTGAATATGTGCTGTGGAGCCATGACTGCTCCCTGCCGTGCCTCTATGAGGTGGGAAAGATGTGTATAGGGCTGCAAATATGATGGCACTGTGTGCCCATGCATACAACCTGTCACCTTTGCACTTTCTTAATCTGTAACGGATAATAATCAGTTGGTATTCTTATGTGTGTGTTTGCCTCACTTAGTCCAGGTAAAGGGGCCTACAGATTGGTCTGCCTAAGTTCTGTACCAGGTAAATTGGATGGTATTGAGGTTATACATAGAATGGTTAAATATATAGAAGAAGAAAAGGCCTTGCTGAAGAAGAATCAGCATGTTTACAACAATAGATATTAGACCGGAACTGTAAATAGTTTTCCATTCATTATAAACCCCAAAGCTACTGCATATGCCAGCTGTATACTGCTATAGACAAAAGCCTGGTTCAGATGTAACGGGAAATCATGGTTTCCTGCTATGTGAAGCCATAAAAAGCCTTTGGCTCACATATGCTCCCCCATTTCTCCTCTCCTCCTCTTTCATGTTCCAGAGGAGATTGGAAGCATTCTGCTTCTGGTTTTAAACTAACCTCAGTTCCCTGTGAGATCCCAAGTTTGGCAACAGTAGCTTATTTAAACTATGGTTTGCGAACTAGCTAGGGTCTGAAACTATCATTTGATCTTGCTTTGTTCACATGGTTGAAATAACCCACAATTCCCTGAGTTTAGACGTCATTGGGAACTGAAGTTAGTTTAAATTCAGAAGCAACAGCTTTTAATTTCCTCCTCACAGATACAAAAGAGGAGGAGAAGGGCAGGATGAGTATGATATGATGCTCACCTAAACATAGTAAACATAGTGAGAAACCATGCTTTTCTAATGCATCTGAAACAGGCCAAACTGAGTTCACACTAATGCACTTTACAGAACAAGAGTGCATGGAACCATGTAGTTACTTCTGTAATTACATATATCGAGGCAAAGAATGTAGCAGTAGCAGGTGCTTGACCCTGACATGTCAGGAATTATCCTTGAATGAATATAACCATGTGCTGTGCCCAACAGCAAGCTGAGCTTTAAGAGCCTATATATTAAACTCTGTGGGGGAAGAATTGTGTCTTTCTTCCTACCCTGTACAGTGTCAAAAGCATCAAAGCCTTGATGTAAATAAAAAGAAGGTAAATAATAATCTCCTGGAGCTGAGCTGTGACAGCAGCCACACTCTGAATCACTGTATGCCTTGATGTGATTTGACATGATAATTAGTTCTGAGTGTGCTCATTTTCCTACAAGGGGAAACGGCTATTACATTGAACTGGAATATACCATATGCCTTTCACTTACTCTGTATTTTCTGATAGAAGGGCAGTTTCTTTACAGAAAATCATCTTAACTTTGTGCATCCACCAAAGGGTTATTTTGCACTGTGAGCTCTGTATGCCCTTCCAAGCAGGGATGGGGACTCGGACTCCAGGACTCAACTCGTGAGTCAGACTGAGTCCCCCCTGTGACTCGAGTCACACTCGAGTCCCAATATTTTTAATGGGACTCGAGACTCGACTCGGGACTCGAGACTAAGGACTCGTGTTCCAAAATCGTGTTCCTCAAATGCAACATGGATAGGTTTTAGGAAGTACAGTACAGCAAGTTTATTTTTTAAAATCATTTCCCTAAAATGCAACCTTTCAGACATTTTGGGTTTGGCTGCCTCTGCCTGCCTGTTTGGGGTTCCCTGCCTCCTCTGCCTGCCTGGTCTCTTCTTAACCAGTTCCACAGTTTGAATTGTCCAAGACAAAGGCCTCTGCCTGCCTGCTTGGGGTTCCCTGCCTCCTCTGCCTGTCTGGTTATTTTGGGTTTGTCTGCCTGGTCTGTTCTTGCCAAAATCAGTTGCAGAGTTTTGAAATAAAAAGGCACACTTGTGCCTAGAATTTATTTAAGCCACACATCTGAAATAGCCTTATTTTGTTGGGAAAAAACCCCATTGATTTTAATAAGGACTCGTGGAGTCTGCTTTGGGAGTGACTCAGGACTTGGGACTCGTGAGTCACCATTTTGGACCAAGGACTTGGACTTGGATTCGAGACTCAGATCCAAAGACTCGTGACTCGACTCGTGACTCGAGACCAAGGACTCTTCAACATCCCTGCTTCAAGGCCGTGCGGGCGCCAAATTTCTGAGGACCATTGGGCAAGACACCCTCAATGGCCCCCCTCCCTCAGTGAATCTACCTTCTCACCATCTGTTCTTGCTCCTCATCCTCTTTCTCATCATTGCTACCACTTGCTTGCTTGGCAGGTAGAGAGCCAGTGAGCAAGTAGGCCGGGGCATCGATTGCTCCGCCTTCTCACCACCACCACTGCCTGAGCCAGAGCAAGAGGCAAGTGAAGTAGCATATTGCCATGGTGAAGAGAAGGAGTAACTCCAGGGGGCTCTTGTCAGTGGCCCCCTGCTGCAGTGTGGGCCCTTGGATGCCAACCTACCTTTGATGCCAACCCTTCATAGATTATAGATTTCATAGATCATAGAGTTGGAAGGAGCCTACAAGGCTATCGAGTCCAACCCCCTGCTCAATGCAGGGAAACTAGAGGAGCGGTCTCCCATCCAAGTAACAACCAGGCTTGACCCTGCTTAGCTTTCCACGCTCTTCCTTCCAGGTATTTCTTAATGAGTCTGATTCACAAGGCCATTTTTCTGTGTGGTGAAAATTCAGAATTCCAGTAAATTTTGCCATGTGGAGTCTGTCTTTAAAATAAACCAACACTTCCCTAGATAATCTTGGTTCAACTCCCTTTCTGAATACGTTTCAGCACAGAGAAAAATCATCATAGCTCCAGAATGGGAAAATGAACATGTTTCTTTTATTTATATATAAGAGTAGTATTATGATACTACTTTTATATTAAAATACACAATGTGGTGTGCTATAATAATATTAATAAACCAATAATTGAAGGCTGCAATCCTGTACACAGTTGTCTGAAGTAAGCGCAATGGAAAACAGTGGGATTTACCTCTGAGTCAACATGCATATGATTGCTGTGCGTAACAAATAAAACACACACACACACATGAAGCAACTGTTTGACTTTATCTCCATCTCATGCAGATGCTAAAGGCACAAGAAATAGTTCAAGCAGACTCATACAAATGAGCCAATCCACATGATGCCAAGAAAGGCAGCTCTACGTATAGCTCTCGGAAAGGTCACAGGGTTTCTGATGAACGATTCCTATCAAGAAGGTAGAATTCC
Source organism: Shinisaurus crocodilurus (assembly GCA_021292165.1). Taxonomy (NCBI): domain Eukaryota; kingdom Metazoa; phylum Chordata; class Lepidosauria; order Squamata; family Shinisauridae; genus Shinisaurus; species Shinisaurus crocodilurus. The sequence continues at coordinate 214,786,387 of CM037879.1, forward strand.
AAGGATTCTTTGGCCTTCCCCAACTTTGTGCCTGCCAGCATGTCTAATGGTCAGAATTCTGGGAGTTGTCATTCAGAACATTTGGAGGACACCAGCTTGGGGAAGGCTGCCATATCAAAACCATTTTCGATTTATGCAGTAGACATACACCACCAGATCTTTGAGAGGGGATTTCTGTGACAGTGAATGAGCAGTGGATCATGTGGCAGTTCACTGGCAGACTCCCAGCTTCTGCCACTGATTGCCTTTGAATGGGGGAGCGGGGACATGATACTCATCCCATTGGACAGCACAATGCAGTGGCAAAGTATGCTGATGATAATGTGGTCTCCGCACATTCAGAGGATGATCTCCAAACTATCCTAAATGCTTTTGCAGAAGCATACGAAAAACTTGGTCTCTCACTTAACATCAAAAAAACCAAAGTGCTTCATCAGCAAGTGCAAGCTAACCCTTTGGTGATGCCATCTATCCAGCTTGGCGGGACAATACTGGAAAATGTCGATCATTTTCTCTATCTTGGCAGCTATCTTTCTGTTACAGCTAACATCGACAGTGAAATCCAGCATCGTCTGAGCTCCGCAAGTGCCGCATTTTCTCGAATGAAACATAGAGTGTTCGAGGATCGGGATATTTGTAAGAAAACCAAAACACTGGTTTATGAAGCCATTGTATTACCAACTTTATTGTATGCCTGCGAAACATGGACTATCTATAAACGTCACTTCCACCTCCTTGAAAGGTTTCATCAACGTTGCCTCCGGAAAATCCTGCGAATTACTTGGGAAGATAGGCGAACAAATGTCAGTGTACTGGAAGAAGCAAAGACTACTAGCATTGAAAAAATGATCCTTCAACGCCAACTTCAGTGGACCGGTCATGTTGTTCGAATGCCTGACTGCCGTCTCCCAAAGCAGTTACTTTACTCCCAACTCAAGGATGGAAAGCGGAATATCGGTGGTCAATATAAGAGGTTTAAAGATGTTCATAAGGCTAATCTAAAAAAATGCAATATAAACATAGAAAACTGGGAAGCTCTGGCCCATGAACGATCTAAATGGAGGTTGGCCTTTCACAAAGGTTCCATGGACTTTGAAGAAGCCCGAGTGCAAGGTGAAAGGGAGAAACGTGCTAAGCGAAAAGCACGTCAGATGAATCCTTTACAGGACCATCTTCTATCTGGTAACCTGTGTCCTGACTGTGGGAAGCTGTGTGGATCTAGAATTGGCCTCCACAGTCACTTACGGACCCATCGCTAGAGTCTACACAATCTTCTTTAGAATTTCCTCCTTTTATCCCGGAAGACAATCTTACTCGGTCACGAGTGATCGCCTGATGATGCAGTGGCAAAGGTATAGGGGATGCCACTTCAGCCCTGTGCAGGTTCACACAGCAAAAAACCCCACAGGCCACTGACATTATATCACCCATACCTGCGCTGTTGTGGCATGCGGATGCCCTTCCGATCCACCTGGCATCTTCACTGTCTACATTTAGATGCTGGGTTTAAGGCTTTCCTCTTCCAGCAGACATTTACTCTTCAATCTGTTGCTCTGATTATTAACTTGACTGCTTGCTCTTTATTTATTTTCTAAAAAGTTTTAAAATATTCTAATATTTTTATTAGTTGCGTCTGTTGCTTTGGCTGTTATTTTATTGTTGATTTGTGTGGCTTTTTAAATTATTGTAAACTGCTCTGAAGGGTATTTGCCAGTTTGACAGCATACAAATCTAATAAATAAATAGATAGATAGATAGATAGATAGGCAGCTACCCATTCAGGGCACAATCCTAGGCATGTTTAGACAGGAAAAAGTCCTACAACTCCCAGCATGCCCCAGCCAGCATGGCTGGCTGGGGCATGCTGGGAATTGTAGGACCTTTTTCTGTCTAAACATGCCTAGGATTGTGCCCTCCTTCAGTAGCTCAGCACCTGAGGTAGTAGCCTGCTCTGCTGCTTTCCTAGTGACATCCTCCATTAGGATACAAGGTCCAACTCTTCCATTCAGCAGTCGAAGCTGATGGTCAATCAGAAAACTGCCGCATGGCTGCTGCTGGCTTCCGTGTGTTATCGCATTAAAAAAATGCTAACAGAATAATTCACCACATCTCTGTTACGTGGTTTGGTGTGTCTTTTAATGCTAGGATCTTTGCCCTGAAGAGCTAGCAACCTACCTAGTGCTGAGTAGACATAAAACCAAAACTGGGCGTAGCGATAAAGCGTACAGCTAATAGATTGCAAAACCAAAAGCATGGGGCAAAAGACTCTTGGGAAATGCTCGAGTAAAATCATGAGAGCTGCCACACTGTCTTGACGTCTTGGGTGTTCTCTGTTTCCTCCTGGGAAGGGAGGAATAATTGAGTTTAGGCACCTCAAAGCAGTTTGGAAATGGGAGCAGCAATGAAGCAACTGCCTGGATGGAAGGCAAGCACTGAAAAGAAATGAAACTTTTGGGGAATGGTATTGATATTTCTGGGAGGATAGCTAGTACAAAGTTATGTGTGGGCTTGTTAACAGGTGGAGATGCAATCAAGAAAACATCCAGAATATTGTGGCAGATTTGGGCTTTGGACTGGGCAGAACCCACCACACAATTCAGGAGAAGACTTACCAAACTCCACTGAACTTTGTTGCTGTTACTCCAGCCCATTCTAGGCCTGACTAAAGGCTTCTAGTTGCTGACACATGGTAGTGACATCATAGTTGTATGCCAGGTTTTACCAGAATAAGTTGGACTTTGCTGTTCCAAAGGAGACATCTACTTTGCCTCATCCCTAAATTGTTAGTACACCACTGTGTAAGTGAACAGTAAAAATCCTAAATCTTATTATTTTGTTTATTTATTTATTTAATATATTTCTACACCACCCATCAGCCAAAAGGCTCCCTGGGCGGTTTAGAAGAAAAACAAACAAACAGAATAATGAAATATTATGTATTTCATTGTTTCACAGAGTCATTACTAATTGCAAATACTTATCCTAGTTATTGTATAATATTTTGTTCCCAAATTCTATCATCTCCCCCACCCTTTTAAAAAAAGATTCTTAAATGTCAGCAGAGGCAACATTTAGGTTGCCTAAATCAAAGGTGATTCTTCCTCAGAAGCACCTATCAGTGCAATCCTGTGAATGCCTACTCAGAAGTAAGTCTCACTGAGTTCAATGGGGCTTACTCCCAGGTAAGTGTGTATAGGATATTAGGATTGCATTCTATAGCCTTGGTTATTACGAGGCATTAAACAAAGTAGCCACAACAATTGTTCTTAGAATATGCTGAGGTTTTTTTCCTCACAATTTATTTAAGCTTGCTTATGTATCCAAAGAAGCCTTTGAACATTTATGTGCATCTTGCCTCCTCTTCTTTGCCTCCTCTCAGAGCTGGCCCTACCATTAGGCAGAGTGAGGTGGTCACCACAAGTGGTGGATGCTAGGAAGTGGGGAGCAGTGGCACGGTGCCGGAAGACAGAGCTGCATGTGCCATACAGTGGCACTCCGAGTTTCAGTCTGAACTTTTAAGGAGCTATCCATGGCGGTAAACCTATTTTGGGGGAATATGGTTCAGCACCGTGGATAGCTCCATAAAAGTTCAGACAAAAACCCTCCACTGTATGACACATGCAGCTCTGTCTTCCGGCACATTGCAGCTGCTCCCCACTTCCTAGCATCCACCACTTGTGGTGACCACCTCACTCTGCCTAATGGTAGGGCCAACTCTGAGAGGATGCAAAGGAGAGGTGGCAAGATTCACGTAAACTTTCAAAGTGGCCACTGCTGCTACCCTTTGGTACCCATGCTCCCTCCTGCCCGCAGGTGAGGAGGAGGATGCTGTCCTGCTGCCAGCATTGAAGTAAGAGTCAACTGTCCAGTTCAGTCAGCTTCTGTGCTTGGAAGCGGGGGCAGGGGGTGGGGAAAGACATCTTGTCCTTCGCTTCAGGAAGCAAAATGTCTTGGGCCAGCCCTGCCTCCCTTACAGAAGCCTGAAATGATGTCCCTATATGACAGTGATAAATATTGAGGCTAAATCCCCAGCTTCCTCACAAAGTCCCTAACATTTCCCTATCGACCAATATTTAACCATCTCTACGCACAGCAAATATGTTCTTAGAAATCAAAATTTTAATGGCAAATTGGGCTAAAAACAGTTAAGAGGAAGCTGCCTGTCATGTGGTAAATTTATTTTACTGAATGATTTATCTAAATGGTTGTCTTTCCCTTTAGTCGCTGTTTCATTCTTCCACCGTGATGACATTTCGAGATGGAATCATTGTGTTGGCATGAAAATATCTGTCAGAACAGTTTTGCTCCTGCAGCTTAACTAATCAGTTAGGCATCGCGTCTTGTTGAAACTCACCTTATAGGCTTGCAATCATGGCTTGAGCCAAGTTTTCATCTTTACCCTCAGGCACAGATCATTTCATTTGATCTAACTTGGTACACTCAGTAATGCATGAAGCAAATCATTTAGATATAAAATGAAGATTGTGGGCCTGACATATTTGACGACTATTCCCTAGAAGTGAAAGAACAAAGGAGAACCTGCATTATCTCTACAATGTTTGTTTGTTTTTTTAATTTGGAAATTTGTTGTTGAAATTTAATTAGTTCAAATGACAAAAAGAATGAAATAAAAAGAATAAATTTTCCTTTACTTCGAATGAATGTTGAATGTCCCACATGTATTCTTTAGCTCTCTTGCTTCTTAATAAATATATTGGATGTCTAATGCAAGATCTCATGATTAAAATAATTCTCCTGAGGGTGCAATTAATTTTGTACTAGCCTAGACATCTTGATTGTTGGGACAGAACCACTCCCAGTGGTGAGACTGGGAGAACTTGTGCAATATACCATACTTCAAAGTTAGGCCATTTTAAACAGAAATATTATTGTCCATTTTTTTGTAAATAAATAAATAAATTCTGGAAAGTTAATTACTTGCTTATGGTGATTCTGTATCTCTAAATATTCATTAAAACACACTGTTATAGTAACTAAAATACTGTTCAGTCATTATTCAAGTAATTCAAATGATTCAATCCCATCAGAGATTCCTCTTTGAAATATAACCTGATTGAACACATCACATATTCATGCTGACGGCTATGTATTCATTTTTCCAGATTAATAGATCTTGCAAAAATATTCACAAGCATGATATAATTCAAAGAGAAATGTACACAAAGAACTAAAATACTGCTCTGTTGGGAATGTCATCTGTTTGTAGCAGCATTTTTAGGGATAGTTTTATTTTTTTAATGTTCAGAATTTAAAGGGAGTGTCTGGTTTCACTCTCTAAGTCTAAGTCACAGGGTTGTTGTGAGGATAAAATGGAGAGGAGGAGGAAGATTATGTAAGCTGCCTTGGGTTCCTTCCAGGAAAAAAGGCGGGGTATCAATATAATAAAATAAATAAATAAATAAATGATTGTCCATATCCAGACATCTTAGACTATAAGATGTCAGGATATGGACAATCATTTAAGGACAATTATGTGTTGGCAGTAATGAAAGTGGATAACATATTCCTAACAGGGGGTTAAATTACCATTGAGTCTCTCTTACATTGTTTATCTGAACATTTGATCATTACTAATGTGGAAGAGAGGTAATTATTGGGTGCATGGACATTCTGGCCAAGGCAGGATTTGCGCTGATTGATCGAAGCCAAAACATCATTAACTTCATGGAGTTGCTCTCCATATTTGGTAAACGCACGTGGTAGATCTCTCCTAGGACTCTATCACTTCTGTACCACAACATGTAGGTCAGGGCCAGTCCAAGACATTTTGTAAAAAAAAGAAAAAGAAAAAAAACGGTGCAGTGCCCCTCCTTCATTCCATCCCATGTACAAAGACAACTGGACTAGCAGTTGACAAACCTGGTGATGGCACAGCATTCTCCACTGCACCTGAAGGTAGCAGGCTAGCTTAGGAGCTGCAGGGTAGGCACAGCTCTGTCCTCCATCAACTTGCTGCTGTTCCCTGCCCCAACCCCATCTGCTGCCCGATGTAACTGCCTCACTCTGCCTAATGGCAGGGCTGACCCTGATCCAGGTGGAGGACTGCATGACTGAATGTTCCCTGACACAGAAAGACGCTGAAAAAATATATATTATTTTCTCTTGCAAAACATGCAGGGTTTGGCCAGAACGAGAAGTGCAGGGCTAATGCCAGCCATGGTTATTTGCAGGTTGGTGCCTTTGCCATACTCAACAGTTGAGTATGGCAAAGGCAGTTGAGTATCCCACAGTTGAGTATCCCACAGTTGAGTATCCCACATCCTCCTCCTTGTTTTGAGATCCTTGGCTACTCCATACATCTCCCTTTGGAAGAGGTATGGTAGCCCTTTGGAACTAAATCCATTCCAGCTAAGCCCCCTCTTGTCATGGACAGGCTGGGGGAAATTCATGAGACAGGAACCTTTGAAGAGCCCCGCAGCAATTCTTACTTTGTTTCTGTTGGGCAGCCTGTGTTCATAGATAATCCTTCACTTTGCACTGGAGTGAAATAGGATTCACAACAACTGCTAGACATGCTTAAATTGGTGTAGGAAAGAAGAAGCTACCTGTTGATTTGATGATGATGATGATGATGATGATGATGATGATGATGATTTTAAGGTAGAATGCAATCTTCTATCTTTTGCTAAATAATACATTTCTTTAAAAGCAAAATGCTTAAATTTAAATGTACTAAGGAATCTGTGTTTCCTTTTCACCTCCAACCCTTTTTTTTTTCCCTTTTCCTGCGGGTGGGGCATATAATTTAGAGGCCTGTTCTGAATTATTGGAAGAATTAACCTTCTGCATATTTTTGGCCTGTTATATAAAATGAAAGATGCACTTTCAGCCTGAAGGGAAAGCTGCAGCGTTTTCCAACCAAGCATGGATGAAGCAGATCTACAGAGAATTCATAGGCCAGTGACAGCAATAAGTCTGGTCACAGATGGAACAGGCCTCGATTAGGCCATGGTCCAGTGAGGATAAGGCAGCCAAGCATACATGGAACAGACTCACATAATTTATGGGCCAGTGATGATGATCATAAGTCCATTTATGACAAACATTACGAGAATATGTACTTGTGTAAGACACAAAAATTAAAATAATGGCTTGTTTATTAAAGCTTCTTGAAAGTTATATTTGACAGTGGGACAATATCCTGCCAATAATACTCATGCCTGAACAGACATTTTCAGGAACGGAGTCTGAGGAAATGAGGCAAACAGTAATGACAAGAGAACAAGATCTAGACCTTATTGACAAATTAAAAATAAACAAATCACCAGGTCCAGATGGTATCTATCTGAGAACTCTTACAGAACTAATATGTGAAATTGCTGTTCTTCTAACAAACATATGTAACATGTCCCTCTTTTCCAGAAGACTGGAGAGTGGGCAATATAATGCCAATTTTTAAAAAGGGATTCGGGACATGACAGGCCAGTTTGCTTAACATTTGTTCCAGTTAAATTGGTAGAAAGCATTATTAAATATAGCATGATAAGGTATATAGAAGGATAAGTCACACTGAGAGCCAGTGTGGTGTAGTGGTGAGAGTGTTGGACTGGGACTCAGGAGATCTGGGTTCTAGTCCTGCTCGACAATGAAACTCACTGGGTGACTTTGGGCCAGTCACTGACTCTCAGCCTAACCTACCTCACAGGGTTGTTGTGAGGATAAAATGGAGAGGAGGAGGAGGATTATGTAAGCCGCCTTGGGTTCCTTGCAGGAAAAAAGGCGGGGTATAAATAATAATAATAATAATAATAATAATAATAATAAATAATAATAAGTCCTGCTGAGAAAGAATCAATATCCCTTCTGCAAAGCTAAGTGCTGTCCCACAAAATTTTAATGTTCCTTGAGAGTGCTAACAAGCATGTGAATAGAGGTGATCCAGTAGACGCTGTTTACGTGGACATTCAAAAGGCATTTGACGGAATGCCTCATAGAAGACTCCTGAGCAAACGTAGCTGGTTCATGCCCACTGCCACCGGCGGGAACCAGCCACCCAGCCTCGCTTTCTATCGAGGAAGCGAGGCCGGATGGCTGCTTTCCCCACCATGCCTCCCCAAGCCCTGAATGGGGGTTGAGCGGGCAGCACACAGCCGACCCTGGTGCTTCCCCCCTATCAGAAGAACGCATCTCCTCTCCCCCCTGCCCACCTGCCCATGCTGGGCTTGGGAAGCCAGCGCGTGGCAAGGAAACCGATGAAAGCCACCCACACTTTGCAGGCGGCTGTCATCGGTGCTTGCCAGCACAGGGATTGTGCGACTCTTGCCAAGTGGATCACTTGTTGTGGGGCTTCCCCCCGCCCCCCCCCCCGTGGGCCATGTTGTCCGGGTTCAGACGATACGGCAAGCCATGGAGGGCTAAGCAGTGGGGTGGGTTTGGACAACATGCTAAGCCACCGTGGCTTTGACACTACCATGTCTTAGTGTGTCGTGCAAACTCAGTCATTATGGCCTCCACCAGTATTATTTCCACTATCAGAGGCAGTATGCCTCTGAGTACCAGTTGCTGGGGAACTCCACTGAGCTTCTCGTTGGGGAGGTGGGGACAAAAGATAAAGGCAAACTCACAAAAATAGCAGGGGCACTGCCAAAAATAGATCTACTGTATGTTACAACATGAGCTTCTAAGGGTGTGATTTAATGGGGATGCCTGTAAGCCTCCAAACTTATTTATTTATTCATTCCTTTATTACATTTCTAGTACCACCCAATAGCCAAAGCTCTCTGGGTGGTTCACGGCATGGTGAAACATAAGATAAAACCTGTAACATTCTAGAATTTAAAACAGTTAAAAACAATTAACAACAAAACTACCAGGACCTGATAAAAAATAGCTACAGCCCCCCCTCCCCCCACCATCATATGCTGTCAAATGTCTGGGAGTAGAGGAAAGTCTTAACCTGGCACCAAAAAGATGACAATGTTGGTGCCAGACAGACCTCACATGGGAGAGCATTCCATAGTCAGGGGTGGGGCCACCACCCAGAAGGCCCTTTCCCTTGTTGCCATCCTCCAAACCACCCTTGGAGGAGGCACTTAGAGGATGGCCTCAGGGCCAAATGGAACATTCTTCTATCTAGCACATATGGTGCTCGGCATTTTTTCTTTTACCTCCATGTAAGCACATGTGGCCCCCATTCAGATCGGGACCATGGCACTCTGGGAGGCCCACCTGTTTTTTCACAAAATTCCACCCCCGCAGTGGAATTATCTGCAGTCATCACCTGCCTGTCTTCTGATGCTTGGGTCAGCTTGAGAAGAAAGTCTTTGAAGCTGATCTCAGCATGCTTGACCCCAAGATACAGACCAAGATACTGATAGCTTCATAAGGGAAAAGGCAGTCCTTCAAATCCCCTGGTCCTAACCTGTTTAATGCTGGATAAAACCACAATCTTGAGTTGTGCTTGGAAAGGAACATGTTTTAGAACTGCTGAGATATGTTGTGATCAGCTAATTCCCCAGGCAGAGCGAAACTGCTATATTTTCAAATCAGTTGAAGTTTTCCAGTAGTCTTCAAAGGCAGCCCCAGGTAAAACACATGGCAATAGACTGATCTGGATTTTTACCAAGGCATGGAAGATTGTGGCTAGGCTTTCTCTACCCAGGAGGGGTGGCAGCTGGCACCTCATGCCACAGATCCCATCTTGGCAACTAAAGTAAAGGCTAGATCCAGCACCATTATCCCCAAGCTGTGAACTTGACCCGTAAGGTGGAGTGCAACCCACTCAAGAACAAATTGAACACTCTTTCCCCGGTCACATAAACCACCTACCTACTGTACCTCTGTCTTACCTGGATTAAACGTCAGTTTATTAGTTCTCATCCAGTTTATTACTAACTTCACAACTTATCCAGCACTTCCACTGCTTCACCTATGAAAGAGAGAAACAGATATGGCTGTCATCAGCATATTAGTGACACCTCACCCCAAATCCACACACAACCTCAGTCAGTGGTTTCATGTGTAGACATTAAACAGCACAGAGGGCCAAACAGAGTCCTGTGGGACTCCATAGAAGACTGTACACATGCATAGTGCAGAGCAAAAGTCCCCCAGCGCCACCTTCTGGAAGTGATAGGAATGGAACCACCAAAGTGTAGTGTGCTGTGCGCGTCCCCAATTTCCATCCCAATGAAGATGGTCCTGCAGAAGGGTACTTTCAAAGGCTGCAGTTCCAGCTAAAGGAATGATCAGGGTCACACTGTCTGTCCCTGCCCTTCTTCAAACAACCAGGGTGACCAGAGCAGTCTTATTCAGTGTGAAACTTGGGCCAGATGTCAGACTGATATGGATCTAGATTAGCCTTCTCCAACCAGGCACCTTCCAGATGTGTTGGTCTACAACTCCCATCATCCCCAATCAGCATGGCCAAGGAGTTGTAGTCTTACACATCTGGAGGGTGCCACATTGGAGAACGTTGATCTAAATAATCAGTGTTATCCAAGAATGACATTAAGAAAAAGACTCTGTGACTCCACATCTAAACTCGGGAACTCAGTGCTTAGGGGGACTCTCTTTGCTCCCTCTCTGATGGTTTTCCATCACAATATGGAGATATTTCTTTTTACAAAGGAATTTGACATTTCTTCTGGTATGCTTTATTGACTCTCTCTGATATTTTAAATCTTTAAGCTGCTGCTCATTTGGATTGTAAATGCTGTCCTGTTCTTTGATATTATTTATTTATTTATATTTATTTATTTATTATATTTATATCCCGCCTTTTTTCCTGCAAGGAACACAAGGCGGCTTACATAATCATCCTCCTCCTCTCCATTTTATCTTCACAACAACCCTGTGAGGTAGGTTAGGCTGAGAGGCAGTGACTGGCCCAAAGTCACCCAGTGAGTTTCATGGCCAAGTGGGGACTAGAACCCGGATCTCCTGAGTCCCAGTCCAACACTCTAACCAGTACGCCACACTGGCTCTCTATTATTTATTATTATTATTATTATTATTATTATTATTATTATTATTATTATTATTATTATTATTATTATTATCTCTATTATTGTTAAGCTTACTGTTTTGTTGGTCTTAATTATCATTAGCCTCCTTGGACATTTCACAGACATGTCTTCTGTAAATAATTTTCTGCATTTGTGCAGCTACCACCAGCTCAAGTACTTGCCCCCAAAGGAAAGACATACTTAGCTCAGCTTTTCTGAATCTCCTCACATGCTTCTTCCTACTCTCGGAAGTTTCAGGGCTGGCCCTACCATTAGGCAGAGTGAAGTGGCTGCCTTAGGCAGCAGATTCTGGGTATCATAAAAGAACAGCAAATAGTTATTTGCTTTGTTATCATTGCATTTTTACGGCCAGGGATGGCTAGAGGTGCTCGTGGGATTTTCTGCTTCATGTGGGAGACAAGGGGAGGTTAGGGAATGTTGATCTGGTGCTGAATGGGGTACATCTACCCCTGAAGGACCAGGGCCACAGCTTGGGGATCATTTTAGACTCCCAGCTGTCCCTGGAGGCTCAGATGTCAGCTGTGAGCTGGGCAGTGCTGTATCAACTCCATCTGATATGGCAGCTGCGCCCCATCTTCCTAATCATCTGCTCCCATCAGTGGTTCATGCCTTCGTCTCCTCTTGCCTAGACTACTGTAATGCACTGTATGCGGGGTTACCCTGGAAGACGGTTCGGAAGCCGCAGCTGGTACAGAGCGCGGCGGCTCGCCTGGTTAAAGGCAGCTGCCAGAGTGATCACATCACTCCAGTGCTTAAGGAGTTGCACTGGCTACCAGTTGCTTGCCAAGCCAAATTCAAGGTGTTGGTTTTGACCTTTAAAACCCTACACGGCTTCGGTCTAGTTTATCTCGAGGAGCGCCTCCAGCAACATCAAGCAGGCCGCTCAACAAGATCTGCCATGGACAGCCTTCTCCTTGTCCCATCAGCCAGAGCAGCCAGGCCGGTGGGGACTAGGAAGAGGGCCTTCTCTGTGGCGGCCCCAAAGTTATGGAACTCCCTCCCTAGTGACCTTCACCATGCCCCCTCTGTGATGAGCTTCCGCCGTGCATTAAAACCGTGGTATTTCAGGTGCGAATATGGGGTGGGTTAGGATTTTTTTTAAAAAAAATTATACTGTTTTAATTGTGTAAATCTGTTTTATTGTTGGAATGTACATCGCCCAGGGTGACCGGCCAGATGGGCGATGAAAAAATGTAATAAATAAATAAATGTACCAAAACCACTTGACTGGCTTTGGATACTGTGCACCTTGACTTGGGTGTGTGTGCCATTTGCTGCTCTGCCTCTGACAGCCTAATGTCTTGGGCTGGCCCTGGGCAGTTTTATCATGCTTCTAGCATCCTGTATTAGCTTCACCTGGTGTTGTTGGGTATAACCCCGCCCCCCCAGAAGGCCCTTTCCCTTGTTGCCATCCTCCAAACCACCCTTGGAGGAGGCACTTAGAGGATGGCCTCAGGGCCAAATGGAACATTCTTCTATCTAGCCCCTGAAAATCCAAAGGACAGGTTTAGCCTCTTCTCCCAAATTGTAAAGTCTGCTCCCTGTCCCCACCACCTGGCCTACAATGAAGGAAAAGCCAAGACAGCCAGGAAAATTGGTGATAGACTGCTGACTATTCAAAGTTCTGGGCCTTCACAGGAAGTGTATCCTAAATAGATACAATGTCTGGATGGACAACTACCCAGGAAGGGAACCCTATGTACCTTGAATTCCATGATGGAAGAAATGTGGGCTATAAATGTAATAAAAACATATACCCATCAGACAAAAATGTAGCTGCTGAATTAGCACATCTAGAGAGCAATCCTATAGTCCCTGGGAGGGTGCCCCACCCAGGGGCCATAGGATATGGCAGATTTCCCCCTCTGTGGGTGGGATAGAGAGAGCCGCTCTCAGAGCGAGAGATCTGATCACAGGTTCTGCCCTCCCAGCCACCACAGAAACCTCTGCAGTGGCTTCCTCCCTGGGACTGGAGCTCATCCTCAGGGAGGGGGGAAAGGAGGCATGTTGTGGGTGTGCCAACTATGGATCCGTATGATCCACAGTCCTCCAAGCCCCCAACCACACCCCCAACATGGAGGAACATTTAGATCAGCCCTGGAGCTAAGTGAATTCCCTCTCATCACCTTTTTTTTAATCTGAAAAACTCAGTGGAGGGACAGGGAGTAAAAAACCTTGCTCTTTCATATATCATAGAGTTGGAAGGAGCCTACAAAGCTATCGAGTCCAACCCCCTGCTCAATGCAGGAAACTAGAGGAGGGGTCTCCCATCCAAGTAATAACCAGGCTGGACCCTGCTTAGCTTTCCACACTCAGCCTCAGACAAGCTGAGGCAGCGTAAGCCACAGGCCTGTATCTTTCATCACCTCCATCCTGACACAAGGGCATCTGAGGTGTTAGGAGAGATGGTAGGCTGCAATATCGGAGCACTCCATCAGAGAATTTAGGATTGCTCTCTTAATTCTATAGCTTTGGTGCATGACTAATCCAATCCTCTGCTTGAGCTTGTATAGAACAGCCCTATGTTGCTTGCTCCTAGACAGGAAACAACATTTTCTCTGCCATTTTCTTCTTCAGAATTCTTCACTGTGAAATTGGCAGTGAAACGTTCACCGGATATTTTTCTGAACATTTGAAAATTTGCCGGATTACTGTATCTGACATCTGATTGCATTTAATTCCAATATTTGATAGCAGTTGATAGCTGACATGCAATGGGATTTAGTGTTTATCAGCATTTGTCAGTTAGCATTCAAAGATATTTGATAGATGGTGTGCAATAGAAAGCATTTACACGCAACCACTTATGGGATTCCTTATTTAATGCTGGTCCAAATCAAAACAATGACAAAACATCAAGATCTAAGGTTGGAATGCTACAATGTGCACTTACATGGGAGTGAACAGTGCCTGCTCCAGGTTTTTTGGGAGGACCTTGGACAAGTTGCCCTCAGTAGGCCCACCTCTACCTCACCACTGTCACTGCTGCTCATTCTCTTTCCCTTTCCCTTAGGAAGGTGGCATATCTCAGTGGTAGAGCACATGCTTTGCATGCAGAAGGTCCTAAGTTCAATCATTGGCATCTGCTGGTAGTGCTGGAAAAAACCCCTGCCTGAATCCCTGGAGAGCTGTTGTCAGTCAGTGTCAACAATTCTGGGCAAGATGGACTCAGTATAAGCCAGCTTCCTATGTTCCCTTTGAGCCCATTCTGCACAAGAACCCAGAAGAGAGTGTACAAGGCAAGTGGAGGGTGCTTCTCTATCTCCTCACGCTTTTCATTGGTTACATGCTTGGAGAGGGGGCAGCAACAGCAAAGGTGAAGATCAGTAAGGCCAGGAAGCTACGGCAGTAGGCCCTTTGCTGGGATGTGGGCCTCAGCAGGTGCTCAGCAATGCCAACCCCTGATGTTGGCCCTGGAAGTAAATTCCACTGAATCCAGTGAGACTTACTTCTGAGTAAACATACATTGGATTGCATCGCCCACACTAATGTTTCAAACGTTGATGTGAAAATTCAGATTTAAATCCAGAATGTCTCTTTCACAGTTTGAGTGATAGAAATGGAAAAGTCAAACATTTGTATCAGTTCTAGTTATTTTAATAACTAGGCTTGGTTTCTAACTGTTAGCTGCAGTCATGGAAGGAGCTTCCATTCACAGAAGGCACATTGTATCTGGGGAATGGGTTTTTCCACGAGCAGAAGGGGTCCTTCCATGAACACAGTTCTCCTGTGTAACAAAGCTCCTTCTGATCATGGAATGAAAAATTAGGATCCATGCCATTACTTTCATTGTACAAATGGCATATTTTTCGCAGCCATCTTCCATTAGCTATTAGTCAAAATCTGCCTACTATACAATATGTCCGAATTCCCAGATTATAAACATAGATTTAGCATAGCTCTTTGAAAGGGCATTTTGCATCCATAACACTGACGGGATGTCCAAAGATAACATATGTCAGTCAAGCACTTTAAGCTTCTTCAGGCATCAGTGATGATAATCTTATTAAGGCTGTATTTGTCTGGCTAGAATCCAGACCTTCCAGATCTAACAATACCATGCATACTTTCAAGAAGGCTTCTGACTTAGAGGTGTTCAGGGATGGATTCATTCCCCATCCCTTTTTGCTGTGTGTGTGTTTGCGTGTTTGTGTGTGATTAAAAAACACACATCCAATAAATAGGAATATCATACAAATAATATCAAGAAAATATTGAACTGGGCATCAAATATATATATCTGAATACCATTCATAATGAATTACCAACACTGATTGGTAACTCAACTCTGGAACTTGGCATGTGTTTTTAGTTCAGGTCAGTTCTGCCAGGAAGGTCATGGAGGGCAGTGCACATCTTCACCCAGAACATTTCTTGATTTTCTTCAGGATTCCATTTTGATTCTTTTTCAGTCTCTACTTGAGGCCACAAGGAATGTTGTAGAGAGGTTTGAAGTTTAGCATCATCAATTTGTTGATGGAATTGATGGCTCAGTCTATGTCCAGTCTGTGTGATTTAATCATGTGTTCACCCATGAGTCTGCTCTATCCCATTGTTTCCACATTTAATCTATGGATTTTTTAAAATGCACAAAAATTCACTCTTACATTTAAAAACATGTTTCTAACCATATTTGCTTTCAAAATACTCTTTCCTATATGTATTTTCTCTCAAATTTTTGCTTTACAAAAATTGAAACAAGAGAGGTGTTGGAACGTTCTGGAAGTGTGAAAGCTGCTGGAAAGGAAAGGGTGGATCCACACATTGGTCTGAGCAGTGAGGATCAGGTCAATTTGTATCAGAATTGGCAAAGACTGAATTCCTCGGGCATCCCTAAAGACAACCAGAGTGTATCTCTTCTTGTCATCTGACCACTGATCTTGCAGTGCGAGTGCCCTCAATGTACGCTAGCAGAAACTGCAGGTAACAAGGGACGCCAATCGCTGCAGAGAGATGCATCATTTGACAGAAGTTTTATATGCAGGTGGAGCTGTGCGATGCAGAGAAATTCTTTGATATGCTAACAGGAGGCATATGGAAGTGTAGGGATTGCAGGCACGGTTCCCAGAATCGTAGCTCCAGCTTAGCACTAAGCATTCCTGATATTTATGTTGGCTTCATGTTCACTCGGAAAGTGGTGGAGCAAAAATAACTGCATGAGTTATCTCTTGATTTGCAGCTGCTCTGACAATTCATTTGGAGCTGCTGGGATAATACATTAATCTTGTACAGCTGCTGCTCGAGAACTGTGCAGACAGTGCAGGAGGGCGGCTCGCTGCAGCGAGCGCCATTCCAGTCATGGCCAAGCCTTTAGAGGCGCCAAATGTCTCTCTTTGATATGTGCATTTCAGAAGAGTGTGAAATGCCACGCACACAAGGGCAATAATCAGGCTTGCATTTTCGCTAATTGTCAACCCTTCCCAACAATGAGAGGACCATGGACCCACTGTGTGTGCAGCAAACACTGGGCCCGTTCGCAATAAATGCGGAGCGACGGATAGGATCACCAGTGAAATCTGGTTAGAAATGCTGCACTCTGCCTTTACCAGTACCATTTAGACTACAGAAACTGTATATTGATTAGATGTGTATCAGAATTGGCAAAGACTGAATTCCTCGGGCATCCCTAAAGACAACCAGAGCGTATCTCTTCTTGTCATCTGACCACGATCTTGCAGTGCGAGTCCCTGAAGGGCTAATAATTTAGTTAAAGTTAAGGGGCACAGGCGTGCCCCTTTACTTAAGGTGAGTCACCAAACAAAGGCTCCACCATTATAACCCTCAAAATTCTATTGCTTATAAAAATGGCACCTATTTAGCTAATAATGGGGAACGTGGCATCCATAATCTACTGGATGAGATCTACAGTTGTGCAAACTTTCATAGTGATCTGATAAAACCTGACACAGGTACAGCAAGTTAAAACGTGCTGAAAATTGACACATTTGTACTCTTTACTCCAACCTATGGCTCAGCATATCATATATTTCTTTCAAACTTTGGTGAAACTTACTGATGTACTTTATTCAGGTTTGTCAAGGAGATGTGCCTTTCATTGGTTTGATGAAGTTCTGAGCAGCGGTTCAAAAGTTATTAATGTTTTTTCTGCCCCATGAAAACCTATGGCAGCAACTGCTGGCAAAGTTATGTCAGGCATGCTCAGTTTCATTCTGAAGCTAGAATACTGCCAGTACTCCAGTGTTTTGAGAGGAATTCCAGTGTTCCCATCAACATTCTGACAGGGGGGGGGGGGTAGCAGAAAACTGTCAACTGAGATCAGAGTGAAGTAATTTTGAAGGCTGAAGGAATCACTCTCACTGATTGATAGACCACTGATGAAGAGGGGATAGGGATTTCATAGATTTCATAGATCATAGAGTTGGAAGGAGCCTACAAGGCTATCGAGTCCAACCCCCTGCACAATGCAGGAAACTAGAGGAGGGGTCTCCCATCCAAGTAATAACCAGGCTTGACCCTGCTTAGCTTTCCACGCTCAGACAAGCTGAGCCAGCATAAGTGTATGTTGGAAAGGGTATCCTGTGCAGGTTTACTCAGAACATACAGGGCCTTTCTGAACATACAGAGCAGAGCCTTTCTGAACATACAGGGGACATATTTATTCATTTGTACACATCTACTCAGTTAATGGCTTGTTAGTGTTTTTGTTTTTTTTTAGTTTGTGCTTTGTGTGTTTTTCTTCTTCATAACACTGTAATAATACATTTCCTTTTTAAAACCCAGTGAAATTCAATGATAAAAAACCCCTGCTGGTTTAAGACCAGATTTAAGACTATCTCATGTTGGCTCAAGCTCCACAAAGCCAGGAAATTTGAAGCTAAGCCTGATGCTGTAACAGACATGCCCCGTGATCAGTAATGATGATGTTGTGCAATGTCACAAATTGTGCTTGCTTACAAGCAACAAACACTCTAACCAAAACACCACACTGGCTCTTATTATTTACTTAGTATTCACTCAACCAAAGAGTTGAAGTGGGACATCTAAACGGCTGTGGTAATCAAAAGTTGTGATAAATGTGACTGCGTTCTCATACGATTACATTGATATGGGGCCACACGAGGGACCAGACATCCACAGATCCCTTTGTCAGGGGCAAGTTTCTATGCAGAGGTGTAGTGGTAAATCTGGAAGTCTGGCACTCATCATGACAGTTCCATGGCCCGGGAGAGTCAAAAAATGTAGGCAGCTGTGTGTTGATCCATTTTTCTCTCTGTATTATATATGTCTTTTGTAAGTCTTTTGTAAAGCAGATGGATCTTAATTGTCCTATTCAAGACAACAACACCCCAAAATACTTTGCATTACAACAGGGATAGCTCACAATAATATATTGTTGTTGAGAAGAGATCCTGGCCCTCCTCTGCGTGAAAGCTGAAAGGTTGGCACACAGAGGAGGGCCAGGATCTCTTCTCGACCATCCCAGAGTGCAGGACACGGAATAATGGGCTCAAGTTACAGGAAGCCAGATTCTGGCTGAACATCGGAAAACTTCCTGACCTAGAGCAATATGACAATGGAACCAACTACCTAGGGAGGTCGTGGGCTCACCCACACTGGAGGCATTCAAGATGCGGCTCCACAGCCATCTGTCAGGGATGCTTTAGCTTGGATTCCTGCATTGAGCAGGGGGTTGGACTTGATGGCCTTAGAGGCCCCTTCCAATTCTACTATTCTATGATTGTTGCTAGCAGTGGATCCAAGCTGGGTCGGCGCCTCCAAGTCAATTTTCGGGGTTGGCGCCGACCCGACTCTATCTTCTGAGCGCCGGGCCGCGCCACTCGATCGGGCTGCTCCGGCCCGTTCGTTGCTTCCGAGACACGACGGGACCCTGCGCAGGTGCAGAACGCGCCACAGGGGTCCAGCGCGCCTGTGCAGGGTTCCGTCGTGTCATTTCCGGACCCGGAAGTGACGCGACGGGACGGGACGGAACGGGCCGCGCGGGCGGCTCGTCACAGAGTGGGCGAGCCACCCTGAAGAAAAGGTAAGGCCTCGCCAGGCGTGAGCGGGGCCAATTTCGGCCTCGTTCTGCCCCGGCGAGGCTCAATTATACAACCCTAATTGTTGCTGAGAAGATCCATTTCCCCGTGGCTACTGTGAGGATTGCAGCTAAACTCAGAGGGAACAAGGGAATCTGAGGGGTGGTGGTGGTGGCAGATGATATCATCATCCCAGCTAATCAAAAAGTCCCAGTGTTTTGACCCTGTGAGCCCTGGCTCCCCTACACCACTGGTACTATGGCTAACAGGGTCATCGGTCATCACACAGATCCCTGACACAGAGGTCTCACTTCCACTGCACTTTTTGACCAGGGAAGAAAGAGCAGGAATTCATTCCAAGCAGTGGGACGAATGTCGGCTGTTTCTTATTTTGTTCATCCCCTGCACAAATGAGAGAAGACTTTGCCTCTGGCCTGTCGCTCACGCTGGCTCAGCTTGTCTGAGCATGGAAAGCTAAGCAGGGTCAGGCCTGGTTGTTACTTGGATGGGAAGACCCCTCCTCTAGTCTCCTGCATTGAGCAAGGGGTTGGACTTGATGGCCTTGTAGGCCCCTTCCAATTCTATGATCCTGTGATATCCCTCCTGAGCTCTCTGTGCCTGCCAGAGGAGGTGGGGGAGGAGGCTGCGGCTGGCTAGTAAGCCAAGCCAACATTTGTGGAGCCCCTGTGAGGGCACTTTGCAAGTGTGGAGAATGGGGATATAAAATTATACTTATTGAAGAATCATTTCCTCAGTCACCAGTAGGGCTGGCAATGGCATTGTCAATGCGGACTACAGCAGGAGTGCTGTTTAATTGAATTAAACATCTCTGGAGTTCATTTCCAAAAGTGGAACAAATGTTGCCTTCCCCCCAATGTGCCAGCAAAATCAAGCCCTTTGCAATCCTGCATTCTCTCACACTTCCCTCATACACGCAGTATAAACAGCTCTACGCTTTTTAAATCCACGAAGCATAAATAATCATGAGACAGCAGACTGAGCACAGGTTGTGATCTATTGTGTGGGTACAGTTCTGCAGTAACGCAGGCTGGAGCAGAGAGAGGTAAGGAACTGAACACAAAATTCAGGCATGCTGAAAAGGAAAGGTTTCCTTTTACCCATCTCCACAGTTACACACAACGGGGAGAAAGTCGCTGTATGTGTAGTGCAAGAATAACCCCAGAAATATATATTCTGAACATTTTCTTTCAAGAGCATGGGGAAAAAATGGAACACGGAAGAGACAAGGGAAGCAACCCCTATCCTATACAATGACTGGGTTCAGATAACACGATAACCCACATTCAAGGGTTGAGCGTGGGTTGTCGTTGAACTGTGGGTTGTTGCTAAAATGTGGGTTATCGTGTCGTCTGAACCCAGCTGCGCTGACAAGCCATGGCTTGTTAACCATGAACAACCCGTGAAGAGAACCCATGGTTTGTGGTTGGGTTGTAAACTGTGGGTTGTTCACCATGCTTTGTCATCTCGGCTGGGTTTAGACAACATGATAACCCATGTTTCAACAACAACCCCCAGTTCAATGACAACCCACATTCAACCCATACTCAACGGTTGAGCGTGGGTTATCATGTTGTCTGAACCCAGTCACTCTGTTTTATATGTTCCCCATGGAAAGCATTTTCCAAAGAGCAGGGCATTTTACTTCTTTCCACTGTTTGTGTGGGTTGGGGAGGGGCTCCCCCCCTCTCTTTTTTTTTGTCCTGGCTGAGGGTGCAACTTGTCATGGCATGAGGATCTGTGTTTAGGATTTCAATCAGCAAAATAGTGCTGGGAGGGGAATAAGTTAACCTCGCCTCCCCAGCACCACAGTCCTGATCCACTCACACGCGCGCGCACACATACACACAGAGAGCTGCTATTAATATATATATATATTTAAATTGTGGGATATACTAAGCAAATATGGCTGGCATCACATCTAATTTGGTCTCAAGTCTATGCTCTTTTCCATATTTTGCTTTGTTTGGTACATACAAACTGTTTCATATGTTAAAGCAGGGGTGTTGAACTTTAGGCCCATGGGCCAAATCTGCCCCATCTTGGATTCCATTCTCATCCTCCAGGGTTTCCCAGAAGGCTTTGCCCTCCTCTCCTGGCCCTACCCAGTTTGTTTTTGTTTTGATTTTTTGAAACTCACAATAAAAAAATTAATTAAAAAAACGTGTTACTTCTTTCTCAAAACAGGCCCCTTTGCTGTGAAAAGTAACGGAAGTCTATTATTTTCCCGTGTATTTTCACCTTGGACCCCTGTGGCATTGTAAATGGCTGAAAATATCTTGGCAGCCAATTTCCACAGTGTCTTAAACAAGAACACTAAGATTTATTTTCTCCCCCATTTCATGCACTGTCAGAATGTGAATTGTTTTGCCGGCGACTAGTAGTAGCATATTTCAAAAAGCACAGTAAATAAATGGCAGAAGCAGATTTTAGACGGTTAAAGGAAAACACACCTACAACAACTCTGGTGCAGTGACCCCAGCTCCTGAGAATGTGGCATCTATCCACATGCACAAAACTACATATTTTCAAACACAGTGCAGGAGGTCTACATTTCCTGCTCCTGAACCACAATTAAATGACAAAATTCAGGGCTTGGCTATCTATTACTGTAGGGCAGGCAGCTTCTGCCCGGCAGACTATATAGCATTATCTGCCTCTGCAAACATTACATGTTACTTTTGGTATATATGTATGGTTGCTACATTTATATCTTGTTATCTGCAACCTTTATTTCTACATATCAGAGACAAGTAAGTAGTTCACTAGCAGTATACCTCTACCAGCTGCTACCAGCCTTACTATGAAGGAACAAGAAGCAGCTCATTTGGGCAGCATTTTCTGCCTCCAGCCAGGGCCGGCACTACCACTAAGCCAACTAGGCGGCTGCCTAGGGCGTGTGGCTGAAGGGGGCGCAGAAAGGCACCACCAGGTCAGTGTGGGGGGATTGCGGGCGGGCTCGGTGTCGCGCTCGGCTTTCCTTGGCGGGGGGACTCCGCCCGCCATCATGAGCCGGGGCACCCGCTTCTCCTCCAGCTCGCCGCCCTGCCTGCTCTCCCACGAGGCTGCCGCAGCAGACGCCCCGCCAGGCCCGGCGCTCGCCATCTAAGCCTCCGTCCCCGGGCAGGCACAGCCGACAGTGGGGCGGGGAGGAAGGCGGAGGCTCCGTCCCTTCCTCCCCGACGCCTCCCGCGGGGATGCCCAAGCAGGGATAGCATGGCCCAGCGCCCACCCGGCCATCCTGGACGGGCCCCGCTGAATGCACTGCTGCTGGCCGAGATGCTGCTGCCGCCGCTGCTCCAAGCGGGCCGCAGCTGCCCGTCATGCTTCTGCTTCACCACACAGTGGAGCCGCCCGCCGACCTGCCGCCCGCCGTCCACAACCTCACCATTGGCGGCGGCAACCACGCTGGACCTGAGCCACAACCCACTGCGCAGCAGCGCGCCGGGCACCTTCGCCGCGTGCGCCCGCCTGCGCACGCTGCGCCTCAACCAGGCGCTGCCGGCGCGGGAGGCGCTGCTGCTCGGGGACCTGCTGGACGGCTGGGCGCCTCTTCCCAAGCTAGGCCAGGTCAGGAGCACGCGTGGCAGCGGCGACCGGAATGGAGATGCTGCGCGGAGCCTCCGCGCGGTGGGAACAGCGGGGGAAAGCGGCTGCCTGGAAATGGGTCCCAGAGGCGCTGCTGCCTCCAGGCCCGCAGAGGGCTGCTGTCCCCAGTGGCGGGGCCGGGGGGGCACTGGGCGAGCAAGCGTTTCCGGCTGCTTTGCTCCGGAGCCCCCCCCCGCATGAGGGGGGGCGCTAAATGTCTGATTTTGCATAGGGCACCAAACTGCCTTGCACCGGTCCTGCCTCCAGCCTGCATCCTTCTCTTCTGTCATTAAAAAAAATATATGAGTGTAAGAGATTTCTATTTGGCTTTTCGTGCCAGGGACATGGAACTGTCGAACACTGGTAATGTACAGGGGTCTGCAGGAGTCTAGATATGTCACACGACAAGGATTTAGTATAATCAAGGCTACAACATGGTATGTATCAGCACGGCCTTTGAGATCTTTAGAGGTAGCCCTGCTTCTGGTCCTGCCTATGGACAATGCCCAGAGAGTGGTGACCCAAGTGAGGGCCCTCTCGGTTGTGGTACCCTTATTCCCCTACCTTTGGAGTTGCATCAGGCATCTTCAGTAGCTTTGTTTTGTTGGTTACTTAAGATTCACCTCTTCACCAAGGCCTTTTGGGACCTTTTTGATGAGACCTTCAGGTCTTCTGTCTGTGGAACAGTCTTTGGCATAGACCAAAAGGATGATAAATTTACTAAAATTATTTCATCAGTTTAAGTTGGGATAATTTAGAAATTTTACAGCAGTTTTCAGTGCAGAAAATGCTTTCTGTTTCTTATCTATCATTTATTGTAAGCACGGCTTCGTGGGATGGGCAAGTAATTACATCTCAGGCCAAGACAACCCCGCTGAAGTAAAGGGAAGAAAGAAGACAATATCCAAGCAACTGTAGTGTCAACATCTGTAATGCATTGGGAGTGTTCTTCATGAGAGTTGCTCCACCCCCACATCATTCTTCTATACATCTGTACATTCTGTTGTAGTGCAATTCATCCCCTGACACTGCCAACCCAGCTGCAGGTTCACAGTCAAAAGGGAAAGAATATAAACTCCATTCAATCTAGTGTTTGAGCATGCAGGAGGTCACAGGGATAGGCAGTACTATCATACATGCTGTCTTGAATCGTTCAAGGAAGTAAACGACATCATATAAATCAATGGAAACCAGGGCCGGCGTTACCGCTAGGCAGACCCAGGCGGCTGCCTAGGGCGCGTGGCGGAAGAGGGCGCAGAACTCTGCGCCCCTTCCTCGCCTCCGGCGCGCTCCTGCCCTGCCTGCCGCCTCCGCCGCGCCTCCCCGCCTGCTTGCCGGCCGCCGCCGCCGCCGCACCTCCCCCCCGCGCGCGCCCGCGCGCCCGCCCGCCAACCACCTACCTTCCCGTCGTAAAGCACGGGGGTCCCATCGCGTCGGAAGAGGAGGAGGCGGAGGCGGCGGCAGCAGCAGCAGCAGCCAGCAGCCAGCAGCGGGGGCGGGGGGAAGGTAGGTGGTGGTGGTGGTGGCGGCGGCGCGGGTGTGTGTGTTGCAGAGCAGGGCTGCTTTGCTCCGGAGCCTCCCCCCCACGGCACGAGGGGGGGCGCTAAATGTAATTTGGCCTAGGGCGCCAAACAGCCCTGCACCGCTCCTGATGGAAACTAAATGAATTTAGGCCAGGTGACATCCATTTGGATTAGACTGCATTCCATTACAATACCACAAAATGTTGTGGGGTTTTTTTTTTAAATAATTTTTTTCTTGGTGCTTTTGCTCCAGAAACATTTAATCAAGATAGCGCTGAAACATTTGTAGCTGGCTGGATGGATCTCAGCCAGACAAATTTTTTTAAACACTTGCACATACAATAGAACCCACTGTTTTAAAATAAGATACAAAATACAGAAGACAATGTTGTTTTCCTTTTAATCGTGAACAGTGTGAGTGTTTAAGGAAGGAACAGTAGCTACTTCCAGGTGTATGTTGTAACGGTGAAGCTGAAACATGAAAATATCTGCCTTTCAAAGCTTGGAAACAATTTTCAGAATAAACTCCAGTAAGCCATTCATAGCTGGCGCTGCTTCTTATGTTACTCTTCCTGACACAATTCTTAAAATGTGGTTAGGGAAGCAATCCGCTCTCTGATCAAGTTATAGTTTGACCCATGTCAGACTGTCAACTCCACAAAGTACATTCGATCTAGGCCCGTTTAATTCTTATGCTTGACAAGCCATGAAGAGAACCATCTTCCAGTTGTTTCCTGACACATTTCAAGACAGCCTTCCCCAACCCAGTACCCTTCAGATTTGTTGGATTAAAACTCCCATCAACCCCAGTCAGTTAGGGAAGCTGTTTTAAGGTGGGATTATCTTTAGATGGGATGTGGAAAGCTGAGGCTGAGAGGCAAAGATGGGGAAAGAGAGGACTGACTGAGGACCATTACAACTGGTTGAAAACCATATATTAAAAGAGCAATACAGAGATGGAAAGGAAAGGGGATGCTTACTACGTTCTGCAGCCATTTTGAATATTCAACTTCCAATCAGGCCAATTTGAGGTTGCTATGTGATGTCCGAACCCAGACGGTATAGGTTAATCATGTGTTAAACAACCCACAGTTAACCTACAATTAGTAGTTGTTACCTGTGGGTTGTTTAACCCACAATTAACCAATAGTGTCTGGGTTCAGATGTCACGTAGCAACCCCTGATTGGCCCAATCAGAGGTTGAATATTCAAAAAGGCTGCAGAACATGCCCGGAATGCACCACAGCAAATCATGGGTTAATTTACCCATGATTTGCCACCATTACATGCAAATGGGGCCTGGACGTTGAATGCCCCCTGGGTCAGATCCCATGCACACAAAAAGATGCTTCATGTGAAGTCCCTGCATCCAGTTCTGAGGCGATCCACATGATGCCCCTTGTTTGATTGGATCAGAATGATTCAAGGGAGAGGGCCTTCCCACTGGTGGCTCCCCAATTGATCTCCCCATTGAAACCTGCCTGGAACCAACACTGTCATCTTTTTGGCACCAGGTAAAGACAGCCTTCTACTCCCAGACATTTAATGGCATATAGTGGGGCATTTGTCAGCTGTCTTTTTTTAACACATCTAGGATTTTTAATTGAAATTGTTTTTAGCTGCTTAAACTCACTGGGTGACTTTGGGCCAGTCACTGACTCTCAGCCTAACCTACCTCACAGGGTTGTTGTGAGGATAAAATGGAGAGGAGAAGGAGGAGAATTATGTAAGCCGCCTTGGGTTCCTTGCAGGAAAAAAGGTGGGGTATAAATGTAATAATAAATAAATAAATAAATAAATGGTTTTAAATTTTATATAGAGAAATTTTATGTTGTATTTCATTATCTGTATCTGTATTTGTGGTTTTTCATTTTATGAATTGTTGTGAACCGCCCAGAGAGCTCCACCTATTGGGCAGTATAGAAATTAAATGAATTAATAAAATAAAATAAAAATAATAATAATAATAATAATAATAAGGAATAGGAATAATAATTATTATTATTGTACAGTGCTGAAGATATAGTGCTGACAGCTCTGGCAACGGCAGTTGCTTGTGTGGGGTGGGACTGATTTCAATCACCTCCTTCCCCCCCCCCCCGCTCCCTTTACTGGGTGATCAGCTCCATCTAAGTTCTTGTCATGTAGCCATGCTCATGATTTTCGAACTGGGGTCACTGCAGAATGTGTCGGTGCATTCCATCTCCTGAGGTTAAGTGGGTAGGGTGGGTGGGGAGGGGATGCAAAAGGGCCTCGGCCCCTGCCTTGGAGACGGTGAGAACTTATCCTAAAGTTCCATGTCTTTGTGTATAACAGCCTTCCCCAACTCGGTCACCTCCAGATGTGTTGGATTACAACTCCAATCACCACCAGCAAGCAGGCCCATGCCGGTTGGGGATAATGGGAGTTGTAGTCCAGCACATCTGGGGAGTGCTGGCTTGGGGAAGGCTGGTGTGGAATATGTTAGGTTACTTAAATCTTCCTTGCAATTTGCTTTTCCTCATAGTGCATGCAGCATTGGTGAGTTGCAAGATCCAACCAACACATTTATCAGTGAGGAGAATCTTGCTTTATTAAAGGAACATTATGCAGGCAACAAATGGATATTTATCAGCTTTGGAAGGCATCTCTTTGATGGCACATCAATACACATTTACATAGGGGCAGATGATACCTAATCCTTCACATTAGGTATCATCTGTTTCTCATATGTTTTATTAAAGAATGAATAAGAAAGGGCAAATGTAGAGTATAAATTATTACAACATACAGATGCATATTTCAAACCAAAAGAGTAAATTAAAGGCTGGTCAAAGGCTACCAGGTGAATAACTTGCCCACATTCTTCTGTATTGCACTTGGATGGTCTGTATGGCTGGCACAAGTAATTGACTTGTAACTAGCCATGGTGGGTTGGCATGACATCCGAACCCAGACCACTTCCCACAGGGTGGCTTGTTTGGGGGCAAAAAGCCACCCTGACAACCCAGGGCTTGTTCTAGAGGTTGTTGTTGAACCCACGATGAGTTGTTGTGATGTCTGAAATCCAGGAGACCATCGTGGTGTTGTGGGAATTGGTAAGCGAGCCGCTCGGCAAGAAACCCTTACTGCTCTTGGCAATCTCACCTATGCTGCCGCCAGTGATATCCACTCCATGGATGCCCATTGGGAGTGACTGTCACTGGCTCATTACCCTTTTTGTATGGTGTGTGGCAGAAATGTGTGCAATCAAGACCGTAATTATTATTATTTTTTAAAAAAGGTATTGCGCAGGTGTGCACTTATGGCTGCCGAAATGTGGAGTCTTGCCTGGCCAATATCCTGGTAAGTGTCTGCTGTCAAAGCACAGTAGGCAACATCCATGGACATTGACCAAGCCAGGCTCCATATAGGTTAATTTGCGCTCACATGGCAGCTGTCAGTTGGCGAGCGCTGTCAGCCTGTCATATCATATAGTCAGAATAAATACAAGAAGGCAGGACCTCTGTACCAGAGGCAGTGTGGGGATCATGACTGGACTGTTGGCCTTGGATGTACAAAACAGGTTTAACACAGAGAAAAAAGGTGGCGTATAAATGTAATAAATAAATAAGTAAGGATGTAATCCATCTATGTTTCAGTGGGATGCACACTTGGATACACATCCCCATCCGGACACAACTACTCATGAGTAAATACCACTTTGATGAGTGGACCAGGCAGGGCATTTGACAGCACCAGCATTTTACATTTTCAGTTGGAATTCTGTGAAGAGGCTTGAGCTATAGCACTGTGCATTTTTGCACATCTCAGAGTTAATTATGCAAAGATAATGTATAATATATGAGGCTAAAATGGATCAGATGAAAAACTTGAACTAGTAAGATGGGCGATCTGGCATGCATGCATACTTTCCTCCCAGCCATTTATCTTTGAGGCAAAAACAATAAAATAGGTTAATTCTAATGCTATGCTTATTAGATCGGCCGCCATCATCCATGCCTTCCTAGCTTTGAAGGCAGATAACTGCAATGTGCTGTATTCGGAGGCAGCCATGAAAAATGTTAGGAAGTATCAGCGAGTGAAGAATGTCTGCTGCAGCCTCCTCCCACTTTCCATCTTTAGACTGTAACCCAATGCAGACCCCACGGCTTCAACATCAGCCACTCTCTCCTGCACCCCATCCCACCCCCACCTCCTTGCTTTGTTTACTGTCTTACCCAATGAAGAGTTCTGGAAAACCCAAAGGCTTGCACAGTATTTTCTGACCTTTCAGTTGGTGCAATAAAGGTTTTACAGTGGTAAGGATTTTGGGCATTTTCTCTTGAAATTTAATAGGGATGGGTTACTGGCTGCATCGCTACCACAGGGGTATTTTAAAGTCTGCATTGGCAGTAGTGGGCACTTCCCAAGACATTTAGGGTGTTTGCTATTAATTATTAAGCCCTAAATAGCTTGGCCCTTTCATACCTGAGGGATTTCCTCCACTGATATGTTCTGCCATCGCCTTTAATATCCATTCATATCCTGTGGTAAAGAGGACATTGCGTGGTGTTCAAAGAGGTATTTTCAGTGAGAGGACGCCACTTCCTTGAAAGCCCATTTGAGTCTACATCTGGCAACGTTTTGGAGACTGTGAGCTTTTCTAGATGAGGCTTTTTATTGTGCACTCACCTTTCCTCGCTCAAGGTCGTTTACAGGCGTTGTAGAACGACGTCATCCTCCAGTTTCACTCCTGTGTTTTCCAAGGACATTTTTGGTGGGTTTTTTTTTGGGGGGGGGGAATCCAGCATTTTTGGCACTGCAAAACAAAGTGCAGCTCTCCACCAGTGTAGCTGTATTATTCTGCTTTGTTCCACTATACTAGTTTGCCACCTAGAGGTTATGTATCAGAAAGTACAGAAAGGGGGGGAAAATGTTGTGTGTGGACAGGCTCATCTAGGAAAAAAAAAATCTATGTAAAACTAGTGTTTAGAGTTGCCTTTAGTGGCCAGGGATAGGGAGAAAGATCAGCCGTGTTGCCTTTATTTTTTGTTTTTTGCTTATGCTGTTTTTGCTGTGATACTTTATACACAGTTTTGTAATTATAAACACACACACACACACACACACTTACTTTTTGTATACCGGTAATAGCTCATAACTAAGCTGCACTAGATTGCACCCTAAGTTGTTTCAAAACATCTTGCACCAAGCAATACAGTAGTGGGCAACTATATTGGCCAGCCAGTCTAGAACAGAGCATGGAGCAAAGTACCATCTTGCTTCCGTCCTCCTTTTGACTCGCTCTCTCCTCCTGCTGGCTTCAGCATTCCACATGCTCATAGGTGGCTGAAAGACCTACAGGCATAAGCAATCTGGTGCCCTCCAGATGTTTTGGACTACAACTCCCATCAGACCCAGCCGGCACTAGATTGGATGGCACCAGACTGCCGACCCTGATCTAGACTGGTGTACTAGTACCCTTCCTGGGGGAGGGAGACAGTGGGAAACATGACATGAGGCCAACTTCGTTTGTATGGGCATTTCTACACAAGGTATTTATTTAGTGTGCACTCATCATTCCCTACTCATGGTTGTTTACAGATTCTTTAGATGACATTGTGACCCTCCCGTTTCGCTTCCGTGTCTAACCAGCACTTTTGGTGAGGTTTTTTTTTTTTTTTTTTTGGAGCAGGGAAAATGTGGCATTTAATTGTGAAAGCAAAAGAAAGCACAATTTCCTCTTGTGTCTTTGTGCTATTCCACTATACCAAAGTGCCACCTAGAGGTTATGTAGCAAAAGAGCAGGAAAGGAAACACTCCTTGTGTAGTGCTCGGATCTCAATTCTGTGACAGCACCGAAAGTAGATAGAACGGATTAACAGTCTCATGTTGACAAGCTCTATGTCTGGGATAATTTGCTCTCTCTCCACAGCTTGTTATTACAAGAAGGTCAGCTGAGGTAAAACAGTTCATGTGAGCCACAGAAAGGGCACAACAAGTGAGGGGTAGGCCAACTGGCAATCATCCCTACAATTCTGTGATTTAATTTCAACACAAATCCGACACAAATCAGGTGACCTATCAATGGTGCCCAATGGCTTTAATTAAGGGAATCTCTAAAGTTGCTACACTGCCAGAAGGAGATAATTTTACAAATGTGGATTCTTGGCAGGGAGTCTGCTTCATTAATATGCCCGATAAAAAGCATTTAATACTCTTTATTATTTCCATTCCTGTCAATTTCAACTGTGTTGCTTTTAATACTAGTTTGATGCAAGCCATAGAAGAGAGAGAGACATTTTTGATTGATAGAAATTTCACTTTACATCTGACAAGACTTCAAAATACAGTTACTGTGCAATCCTGTACATGTCTACTCAGAAGTAAGTCCCACTGAGTTCAATGGGACTCACTCCCAGGAAGGTTTGCACAGAATTGTAGGCTTAATGCATTGAAATACTGCTTTCACCCAGAATTTGACCCATTGATGCTTTTTCTATTTCCCTCACAAAGCTCACATGTAGTGTTTATATTAGAAGAGGATCCCCCCTTGTAATCCACAACAAATTATTTTCCTGTAAAACCCCCTACCTTGCCAGATGCCCTGTAATCTCCTTTTAACGCTATTTGGATCTAATCCCAGTTGAACTTCTGTATCCGATTCCACTGCACAGCTGCTATAACTGTCTTCCTTTCTCACTACAAGAATGAGGACCACAATGTTCGAATGTATACAGAAGACATTTTTGGCACGCATGGTAAAAAGGTCACCTGCCAAGAACTCTGCCCAGGAGGAGCTGTCAAGGGCCTACAATGAAACTCAATTTAATTTATTTTTCAACCAAAATTTCTGGGAAGCTCCTTGGAATTGTTTCTTCCCTTTTTGTTCAGTAGAATAAACATGGGGCTGGCAATGTGGTGCTCATGTCACCAATGCACCCTCCCTGGACCCTTACTTGGCACCGACCAAGTGCCCGGCCCCTCTCACTTCTTTTTGTTTTTAGTGAGCACATTTTCTTACTGTCAGCCAGGATCTCTGTGAAATAGGTTTCAGTTAGTGCTGAAAATTGTGGGTTCAAAAGGAGTTGTTTACTCTGTTGGGGCTCTGACCCCACCTCTGCCTTGTACTCAGTCTTTTAGGCAGGTGACTTGTCCTTTGCTTTACCTCCTATGGCAGCCATTTTGTGGTGGTGCCCAGGACAGTTTCTCAAATTGCCAAATGTGCCCACAGCCCAAAAGGGTTGCCTGCCCCTGTGACAGACTGAGGTAGGATACGTCTGGCTTTTCAGATTTTCATTTCTGTGGTTGTAAAAAAGGAAAAAGTAGCATACTGAATGCCTGGATTCTGCTTTGGGTCAATGCCGTTCATAAACTGCCCATGCCAAATACTTCACTGATACCTCAGCGGAAAATTTCCCAAGAAGATTAAATGACTGTCCAGTGCACAAAGCTTGTACCTATTATGTATTGCTCTGGAATGAAGCAGACAGTGAATTGCTTTTGCAACAGGAAAATTGTCAGTGAAAATGCTTCTTACAGGCTGATTTATAATACAATGTAAGAACATAAGAAGAGCCATGCTGGATGAGACCAAGAGTCCATCTCATCCAGCATTCTGTTCACAGTGGCCAACCAGTTCCCCACAAGTAGGGCATGAGTGCAACAGCACCCTCCTATCCGTGTTCCCCAGCAACTGGTGTACATTTATTTATTTATCTATTTATTATATTTATACCCCGCCTTTTTTCCTGCAAGGGACCCAAGGTGACTTACATAATCCTCCTCCTCTCCGTTTTATCCTCACAACAACCCTGTGAGGTAGGTTAGGCTGAGAGTCAGTGACTGGCCCAAAGTCACCCAGTGAGTTTCATGGCCGAGCGGGGACTAGAACCCGGATCTCCCGACTCCCAGTCCAACACTCTCACCACTACGCCACACTGGCACACATTGGCATACTGCCTCTGATACTGGAGATAGCATATAGCCTTCACGACTATGTGTTTTATTAAAGGGCTTACATAAGGGTGACTGTCCAAAGGAAGGCGAGGGGAGCACCACCCTGCAATCCTATATGTATTTACTCAAAAGTAACTCCCACGGAGTTCAACGGGGCTTTCTCCCAGATAACAGTGTATATAGCAGCCTTCTCCAACCTGGTGACCTCCAGACGTTTTGGACTTCAGTTCTCATCAACCCTAGACAGCATGGCCGATGGACAAGAATGCTGGGAATTGTAGTCTAAAATGTCCTGAAGGGCACCAGTTTGGAGCAAGCTGGTGTATAGGATTACAGTCTTAGTCAAATTGGCCAAATTGGGGGTTGAATATTCAGAAAGCCTGCAGCAGGTGCTGCCCCCGGCACATGCCACGGCAAAACATGGGTTAATTAACTAATTGACCCATGATTTCCCACCATTACCTGCAAATAGCCCCATAGTCCTCCACTTGTAACTTTCCCTTGTATTACCAACACTTATTTGGTCTTTATTCTTACTGTGAAAATCTGTTAAAGAAAGAAAGAAAGAAAAGATGGAAAGGCTGCACGCTGCCTTCTGCCTATTAGGATCAGGACCCCTTTGTCTAGAAGCGCATAGACGGCTCCTGGTACTACTAATAAAAGGCATTGTGCAGCTATTCCATCTTCTCTTCCTTGATGAAAGAAAGAAGACAGAAGCAGTGGCAAAACACAGGAGCGGTACCAACTGAATACGATGTCTGGACCCCAGTTATAACTATCAGGCAGAGTGAGATGGCCGCTCCAAGCAGCAGATTTTGTGAAAGGATGGTAAATTGTTAGTTGCTTTATTTACCATGGTTGTATTACTGCCAGAATGAGGGAGATGTGCTTGTAAGATTTTCTGCCTCAGCTGCCAAAATAACTTGACGTGTGTGTGTGTGTGTGTGTGTGTGTGTGTGTCAGGCAGCAATATTTCTTAGTCTGGCCCTGCTTGCCTCTCTAACATTAAGGGAGTTCTGCTCAAATTAAACCATCACCTTAGTTCACGGCACCTCCCGTTGCAGAACCTTATGTGGTTCTGAAGCTCACATTATTAGCTCTAAAATCACACAGCTCTGCCCTGCAATGCTACTATAAATACCACTAGATGGCAGTATAAGCACCTTCTAAAAGTTTTTTTCTTCTTCCTCAACATGATTGAGCGAAACACCTCCGCTACCTCTCTGTCAAGATTTCATTAAGATTTATTAGGCTACTTCGCCGAAAGTAATGTGGTTTTAAACTCTAATTCATCATGTTAGGTCACATGCATATTCCAGAGGAATAAAGGCTTCCAATTTACTCAAACTTCAGGGAGATGAAGCATGGTGATTAAGTATGAGGCGGTATCTTTGCATGTGTTGAAAAATAGGCAGTGGTCTTCAGGAGCATCTCATGAATAGCCACAGCTAGTTGTTTACACACCACCATTTCTATACTGAATCATGGGACAAGGCATTCTGTTTTTCTGACTTAACAGCATATGGGTATTCCCAATTTGGACCTTGTGAACTCTAATTTCAGGCTGTTTTTAATTTTATAAAATAAAAAACCATTTGGGCTCTGCCTACCTCAACAATGCCTCTTCGCTAGGCATCACATGTTGATTTTTAAAATTTATTTTTACCTACTGATTCTTGAGAGATTTGCACCAAATCCCATATCCTGTCCTAATGTGTGTTCATAAAACACACACCAGTCTTACTACACTCTCCCATCAGGCTATGCTATGAATGGTTATTTAGAAAAAGGTTTCCATAATGTCCTTCATCCTGGTCATGATCCAACCCCCACCCCGTTCTTCCCTTTCCTAAAACTGTAATTCAATTACGCTCTCATCCTCCCACTCACACTAGATGGGTCATTCCACATCTAGTGAACGTTTGCAACCCTGGCTAAGGCAGTCCCGTGGAGGTGGCACTGTTCCCCCTCCTTCCTCACTACGCCAGGGCTGGGCAAGCTGCGGCCCTTAGGCTGCATGCAGCCTTCAGCCCAATTTCATGTGGCCCTAGCCCTCTGAATGCAAGCAGTTCAGACCTCTGGCAAGAGCAACTTGTCCCTTCCTTGGCAGCCCCATTGTGTGGGAAGGAAGGAGAGAAAAGGGGTGACCCACCCACTCTTGGCTCTGGCCCACCCCACCACTGGCTTTGGCCTACTCAGCACTGACATGTCCCCGCCAACAGATTACCCATGAGGGAATGGCTGGAGCAGTCAGTCTGGTGCCCTCTAGATGGTGGACTACTACTGTATCATCCCTAGCCAGCATGGCCATTGGCTGTGACGATGGGGGACGATGGGATATACAGTTCAACATGTCTGGAGGGCACCGGTTTGCAGAACACTAGGTTAGCATGTTGGATGAGGACTTGGGAGACCCGGGTTCAAATCCTTGCTCAGCCAGGCAGCTCATTGGGTGCTCTTGTCCAGTGTCTATCTCTCAACACATCCGTAGGGCGCCAAGTCAGGGAAGGCCATTTTAATTCTCATTGTTTAGCAGTGTGGTCTGCTGGGGATGCACCACAACCCAGAGCATCTCTCACTGAGGGCTGTTTGCTTAGGCTGGCTCTTGATGGCCGAGGTCAACTGAATATAGAATAATTTGACAAAATATTTTAGATTTAGAGGGTATTTTGGTCTATCAAAGTTGCTGCTGTTGTCGTTGTTGTGACCCAGTCAAAGCTTTTGAGATATGGTGGGATGGCAATCAAACAAATGACCAAACCAGGTGGATCTGCTGGCATTTGTCCTGAGCACACAGCTGGAGCAAAGTAGCTCAATGAGAGCTGTTAATCCAGCAAAGGTCTGGGAAAAGACTGAGGGCTTATCTCAGGGGTGGGCAACTTGTGGCCTTCCAGGTGTTTTGGCCTACAAGTCCCATCAGCCTTAACCAGTGTAGCCAATGGTAAAGGATGATGGGAGTTGTAGGCCAAACCATCTGGAAAGCCACAAATTGCCCACTCCTGCCTTATATACTGGCCACCCCTGATTCACCTGTTGCAGCTGGGTCTACTTCTTCCATGGATACAGCTGGGTCTTTCTCCTCATGAGTAGACCCTTCCTCCTGAGTAAATCCTAGGTGAAAGGTGGCCAAGCAGGCACTACCAATGACTTTGAGCATCCCACCCGATCCGTGACCATTCCAGTGAGCTGAGGGATAAGGGAGGAAAGTCAGGGACCATGGCCAGGATTAGGATGGAGCTGAAGTGGTTCTATGGGACCTCAGGCAAGGCATCCCTTCAATGAGACCGCTCAAGTTGCCCCATGTCTTCTGTGGGAGTGGGGTTTGCTGAGGAATCTCAATCTGTTGGTGTGTGTGTGCGTGAGCAGCAGAGTGCGTGTGCGCATGGGAGATTTAAAATCCTGTCTCTGTGTTAGCAGAGGCCTGTTATTCCACACACAGATCTTCCAGATCTCAGCTCCCCCCTTTTGCAACGTGCAGCGTGTTGTGAAGATGCCAGCCCAGCCTGCCTGTAATCCAACTTGCTTCCAGCTTCCCCGTTTGCAGATTAATCCATGGAGTCAGGAAACACTCTGTAACACCACAGGTCTAATTCTACCTGTTTATTCACTTAGCAAGTAAAGTTCTACAGAGTATACATTTCCTAGTTACAGTCCATGTGCAGAGTATAAATGCATAGCAAGCATTACATCCAGTGGAGTAAGTTGAGCTTCACTCCACCTCAGCAAAGGCGTTACATTGTTGCAGTAACAAAGTCCAGCAAGAAGAACAAGAAGAAGAGAGAAAGCAGTCCTGCTTCTCTCAAAGATGGCTTCAGACAGAAAACAAGTTAGCACGTCATCAAAACATACAAACCATGTGACTAGTTCATAATGCTCCCACGGTCTAGCTTCCCATGCGAAAAACACGGGAATCTAGAAAGACATATTAACTTGTTTACAGCCATTCTGTTCTTTCCATGTGTAAACAGTGTGCTACAGCTGGTGAAGTGATACATATCACAACATCCCCCACACAAGCTGAAGTACATCTTGTTTCACATTTGCTCAATGAGGCCTAGCGCTGTCATTAGCTTCCTGTGTCTTACTACAGGCAATGGTTTTGTGAAAAGATCTGCCACCATGTCCCCTGTTGCACAGTATTTGAGTGTTACCCACCCTTTCTGCACACAGTCCTTTACATGAGAGTAACGAACATCAATGTGCTTGGTTCTTGGCCTACATTTGTGCGGTTTGCCACTTTGGCCTGCCTGTGCGCAACCTGGGAGTTATATCCGTACAAGAGCTGAAGAGATCGTGTGACCCTATTGGCCCCAAACTGCAGTTAACTGATCATTCTGCAGTTAACTGCAGCCTACATTTTTCATTTTGAGCCATGCTTATACAAGCCTGGTTGTCTTCAAAAATTGTAACAGCCTTGTCTACTGGTATTTGCAAATCAGTAAACAGTTGTTTGAACCATTCATTGCATGCTTGAGATAAACTGATGAATTCAGATTCTGCACTAGATACAGCCACACAAGATTGTTTTCGTGTATTCCAGTCAATTAAACTTTTATCATACATGATCACAGTCCCACTTGTGGACTTCCTATCTGTTGCAGACCCCCAATCAGCATCAGTGTACACACAAAAACCTCCCTCTGTGTGTGATGACAATTTCAGTTTGCAATTCATGGAACCTTTTAAATATCTTAACACACGTTTCACAGCTAGCCAATCATACATAGAAGGATTTTGCGTTTTCCTGCTAAGTATGTTCACAGCATTGCTGATGTCTGGCCTACTCACATTTGCCAAATATAGCAGGCTTCCAATAACACTTTGATATTTTCCAATATCTTCAAATTCAGTGTTATCTCTGTGTTTTTGATATTCAAGAGTCATTGGAGTGGTAACTGGGTTACAATTCTCCAATCCATGAATTTCCAGCAATTTCTGAATTTTTCCACTTTGTTCAACCAAGAAAGAACCTTCCTCATCCTGGGATAATTGCATGCCAAGATAGTGTTGTACCAAACCTAGATCTTTCAGTTCAAAGTGTGCTTGCAAATCTTTTGCAATTTTGTCTTTTTGACTTACTGATTCTGTTATCAGCAATATATCATCAACAAAGACTAACAAATACACTCAATGTTCCAATTCTGTGTGACATGTGTACAGACAGTGATCAGCCTTGCTTTGTTTGAATCCCAAACTAATCAAAACTCTGTCTAGTTTTTGGTTCCAGCACCTTGCTGCTTGCTTCAGCCCATATATGGATTTGTGCAAACGACATACAAGACCAGGATTTTCTACAAAACCTTTTGGTTGCATCATGTAGATTTCCTCTTGTAATCACCATATAGGAAAGCAGTTTTTATATCAAAATGAAATGCCATCATTTTTCTTTGTGCTGCCAATTTCAACAACAATCTTACAGTTGCATACTTTGTTGTTGGTGCAAACACGGAATCAAAATCTATCCCATGTTTTTGTGCAAATCCTCTTGCCACGAGTCTTGCCCTGTACCTTTCCACCTGCCCCTGGTGATTCATTTTCACCTTGTACACCCATTTACAGGTGATGGCCTTTTGCCCTACAGGTAAAGATACTAGACTCCATGTTTTGTTAACATGCATTGCATTAATTTCATCCTGCATGGCTTCAAACCAATCATTTCTCACCTTTGGTTCCATGCCTTGGATTTCCTCAAAACTTTGAGGTTCTAAAGCTATTTAGAGAGCTTTATGTACAACAGTTTTCCCACTTTGGAATTCATCCTGATATCTAACAGGTGTTTTACGTTCTCGGGTTGAACGCCTTAGAGATTGTTCACCTCCCTCCTGCTCTCCAGATATCTGCCCAGTGGCTTGTTCTGTGTCAGAAACCTCCTGCTGTGTTTCAGTCATTGCATGCATTGGCAATTCCACCAGCTGTTTCTGTTCCTGTGTTTGCTCGTGAAAAATCACATCTCTGCTTAGAATTACCTTTCTGTGTTGTGGTGACCATAACCTGTAACCTTTTGTTTGTCCATCATACCCCAGCAGAAAACATTCAAAGCTTCTGGGTGACAGCTTTGTTCTGTTTTGAGCCTGTATATGAACAAAACATTTGCACCCAAAAATTTGTATGTGTGCTATCTTTGGTTTCCTCCCATGAAACATTTCATATGGAGTTTTCCCAATTGTGGTGTTAGGTAATCTGTTCAGCAGATAATTTGCATTTGAAAGTGCATCCCCCCAGAAATGGTTTTTCAACTTTGAGTCAGCTAATTGAGCCCTCATCATTTCCTGGAGTGTTCTGTTGCGTCTTTCAGCTACGCCATTTTGAAACGGTGAGTTTGGGGCTGTGACTTTGTGCCCAATGCCCTCACTTTCCAAGAATTTCTTAAATTTTGTACTCATGTACTCCCCCCCACCATCTGTGAGCAGTTCACCTATGGGGTATTGTTTGAATCTGTTACCAGCCCATTTCACAAATGATTCAAATTTCTCTCGTACCTGAGACTTATGCTTCAGAAGATAAACAAATCCAAATCTAGAAAAGTCATCAATGAGAGTCATGTAGTACCTATTTCCCCCATAGCTTTCTTCAAATGGCCCAGCAACATCAGAGTGTACTAGCTCAAATATTCTTGTGCTCACTCTATCACTGCGTTTCTGAATGTTAGTCCTGTGCGACTTTGCCTGACTGCATACTTCACATTCCACATAATTAGAACAAGGTTTCATTTTCATGCCCTCACACAGACCCGGCATCTTCTCGATGCTCCTGTAATTAGCATGTGCAAAACGTTTGTGGAATAAATGTATACAATTATCATGAGGCTTACAATTTGCATATTTCACACTCTCATCATGTGTTACAAATGGATTTATAACATACAGAGAATTCTGCAAATCACCTTTTTGCACAGACTGGCCCTTCACGTGAAATCACACATTTGCTGTCTGAAAAACACATTTCATAGCCATTTTGAGCTAATTGGGAAATACTTATCAGATTTGTGTCCAGTTCCGGAACAAACAATGCTCTCTGTTGACCCAAAGTAGCAAATTCAATTGTTCCTGCTGCTGAAACATCTATTCGTTTCCCGTCAGCTAATTCCACATGCTGACCTGTACATCCATTTTCTTCCAGAGATTGAAATACATTCCTGGAGTTAGTCATGTGATGAGAAGCTCCAGAGTCCAAAACCCAACAAACATTAGAAACCCCCACCCTTGCAATCAAACTTTTGCCCGTTTTAACTGCCTCCTCAGGTGTGTTTGTTGTTTCCTGTTTGTTTCGTTTCTTTCTCTGTTTGACCTTACAATCTTTTTTCAGACGATTTGTAGATCCACAATTAAAGCATTTTTTCACTTTTAAAGCAGTGGCTTGGGTAACTCCCTGCTTGTTGCTGCTCCCTTGGCTGTTTATCACATCAGCCGAGCTGTCTGCAAATTTACGGCCAGAATTGTTTTTCTTTCCTTGGCGCTTTTCCCACTCAGAAAGAAGTTTGCCTGACACATATTCCATTTTCAGATTTTGATCTGGCTGCCCCTCCATCAATGTGACAATTGTGTCATATGATGAGTCAAGACTAGATAACAGAATAGAAACCTGGTTCAATGGATCAATAGTCATCCCATGAGCCCTCAGCCTGTTAAACAAGTCCCGGATCGTACTCAAATGTCTGGCATAGAGCCACCTGGTTGCAAGCTTAATTTGTACAGCTTTCGTGCCAGCATGATTCTGCTACCCGCTGTTTGCATTTGATATGTGTTCTGCAATACATTCCATCCAGATCTCCTTTGCAGTGTTTTGAAACTGGATAAATGGCACTTGTGAGCTTTCAACAGATAAACAAAGAATTGCTTTGGCTTTATCGTCCCGCTCCTTCCATTCATTGTATGCCTGATCCCCCACTGCAATTGGATCCTGTGTTACTACAGTCCAAAGTCCCGCATGGGTTAAATAATGCTGCATTTGGAAATTCCACAGCAAATAGTTCGAGCCAGACAATTTTTCCACGATTTGTGGATTCAGGGATTGTGCAACAGCCATTTCTGTGACCGGGGGATTTTCTTCCTCCTCCCCTCCAGAAATCTCAGCTTCGCTTTCTCCTTCCAAGCTTCCGGCCTTGAAACTTGTCTTCAAACTGTCTAAGTCAGCCAGCCGATATCTCCCCCTTTCTTCCCCCTCCTTACCGGTTGAAGGACCAGGAGATTTTTTTTCTTCTTTGATGTCTTCCTCCTCTGCCATTAATCACTGCAATCACGGAGTCGAAGCTGCTGCTTAGCTGTGTTAGAAAACAGGTCCTGCTGCTGGAGCTGGTGCCAACCTGGTTCCGGTCCGGTCCAATCTGGTTCCGACTGGTTCTGGTTCTGTTCTGGTCCAATTCTGGGCCCATAAACCTGTTGGTGCGTGTGTGCGTGAGCAGCAGCAGAGTGCGTGTGCGCATGGGAGATTTAAAATCCTGTCTGTGTGTTAGCAGAGGCCTGTTATTCCACACACAGATCTTCCAGATCTCAGCTCCCCCCTTTTGCAGCGTGCAGCGTGTTGTGAAGATGCCAGCCCAGCCTGCCTGTAATCCAACTTGCTTCCAGCTTCCCCGTTTGCAGATTAATCCATGGAGTCAGGAAACACTCTGTAACACCACAGGTCTAATTCTACCTGTTTATTCACTTAGCAAGTAAAGTTCTACAGAGTATACATTTCCTAGTTACAGTCCATGTGCAGAGTATAAATGCATAGCAAGCATTACATCCAGTGGAGTAAGTTGAGCTTCACTCCACCTCAGCAAAGGCGTTACATTGTTGCAGTAACAAAGTCCAGCAAGAAGAACAAGAAGAAGAGAGAAAGCAGTCCTGCTTCTCTCAAAGATGGCTTCAGACAGAAAACAAGTTAGCACGTCATCAAAACATACAAACCATGTGACTAGCTCATAATGCTCCCACGGTCTAGCTTCCCATGCGAAAAACATGGGAATCTAGAAAGACATAATAAACTTGTTTACAGCCATTCTGTTCTTTCCATGTGTAAACAGTGTGCTACAGCTGGTGAAGTGATACATACATTGCACGCTCAACAAGACTCCTCCATGGGAAGTGCAGTAACCCATCTGAAGACTCCTTGCAGGGGCAACTGGGGGAGAATCCTGCAAACCACATGTTCACCCCAGTGCTGGAACCATGTGACCACTCAATGCAAAATAAAACACAGCAAAAATGGATCTAGTCGATTTCTCTTCTCCCCGCCCCCGTGATTTTCTTTGTGGTCACCAGGAGGCAATCAGGGCACTCTGCAGATGCAACAGCAATCCAGGCAGCAAGGGGCTGGAAGAGCTTCCAGAGGAGCCTGTAATTGTGCCATCATCGCCTTGCCTTATTCCTCATGGGATTTTACAGGGGGTCCTGATGACAGTGTCTTCAATGTGTAGCCCTCCCATGTTTTCCCATTGTTTCTTCCATCTTTTTTCTTACCAGAGAAAATCCATTGAGGAGGGAAAGATGGAATAGCTGCACAATGCATTTTGATTGGTGGTGCTAGTGAAGGAAACGAAATAGTTAAAAAGGAAAAACTTAGCCAAGCATGTAGACAGATTGCCAGGGTAATGACTGTGGCAATGACTGACAATGGCCGACAATGGCTATGTTGATTCAAAAGGGTTGAGGTGTTTTGCTGTCTCACCCTGCCTACGTGACCAAGATCAGATAATACCTACCAGCTGCTTGATTGTAAGATCATCCTCCTGTCTCTTGTAAGGAAATCCCCCTCCCATAATAAAGCCCCCCTTTTGTCTTGTACCTTGCTGACCAATGTAAAGAATTGTTGCCAAATGACCAGACTTATGTATCCTATAAAAGTGGTTGTAAAAGCCCCGCCTGGGGTTCTGCTTTGCGACACAGTCCGCAGGACCTATTGTGCACAATAAACCTTTTTCCAATAACCCAAGTTGGTCCTCGTTGTCCTTGTCTGAGGTAAAGGGTGACCACTTCATCTGGCAAACCACGAAGGGACAGCAAGGAAGCTTTGTAGCACAGCCCACCGCTGCCCCCTAAGGAGAGGCCTTGCGGAGCTCCCAGTGCGCATCACAGCACCTGGCTGTGAGGGAATCCGAACAGGGGGCCTGACGGAGCAGCGGTCGGACGGTGACTCCAAGAACCAACAAAACTCGGTGCGGAACTAGGACCAAGGAGGGCCAGACCGGCGGAACAGGCGAGTATACTCTAGGGTTCCTACAGGAGAGAATAGGAACAAAGGGAGGAGGATTGGCCATCCTCCGGGGATTGGACCTACGAGGCAGCTGGAAGAAGCTGAACTGGTTCTTTCCCTTTTGGTAAAGGAATATAAGAGATCTCGGGAGGGAATGTGTTGGTATGTGTGGTGAAGTGTGAATGCCGCTGCAGTTCCCGTAGGTGACCGTGGAACGTCCGGGACCGCGGGTCAGCGGAGCGTGTGTGTGAAATCCCTTAACGTCTAACAGGAGAGACCCCTTACTCTCCTGTCTATACCCCACCCTTCTGTTTCTGTCTTTGTTGTTGGTCTCAGAATTAGGAATTAGGAAAATGGGGGGGGGGGAAGCAGCGTCCCACGGACACAGCTTCAATGTATGGAGAAGAATTTCAAA
Source organism: Shinisaurus crocodilurus (assembly GCA_021292165.1). Taxonomy (NCBI): domain Eukaryota; kingdom Metazoa; phylum Chordata; class Lepidosauria; order Squamata; family Shinisauridae; genus Shinisaurus; species Shinisaurus crocodilurus. Next base: position 214,829,012 of record CM037879.1, read on the forward strand.
GCAGGGTTCGGGAGAGACTATGGGCGAAAACTCAAACGCCAAACTCTCCGAACCCTATGCGAGGTAGAGTGGCCATCCATGGGAGTGGGGTGGCCAGCACAAGGCTCCTTCGACCTCAATATCATTGAGCGAGTACACCAAAAGGTGACTCAGACTCCAGGAGGACACCCAGACCAATTTCCCTACATCGACCAGTGGCAACAAAACGTTATGGAACAGCCGTTATGGAAGATATGCATGGCTGAAAAGATATGCAGGCGAAAGGGCATTGGCAGTTTTCCAGAGACAAAGAGCAGGAAGATCTAATGTCTTGCCATCAGATCCTGATGCATATGTCCCTCTTCGACCCCCTCCATACGTGCCACCCAGGGAGCGGCCACAGCCGCGGGCACCCACTCCCCCTCCCCGTTTAGAGAGTAGTAGTGAAGAGTCAGAAGAGGAGGAAAGGACTCCCTCAGCACCCGGGAAAGATCAAGATGAAAAAGGGGAGGTGGGAAGCCCAGTGGCAGACCACACTAGAACAAAGAAAAAGAAAATAAAAGACAAGAAACCTGTCCTCACTGCACCGCTTAGGCAAGTGGACCAAATGGTGGAAGGGCCACAAGGGCTGGAAAGGCAGACCCTGTTTCAGCATGTCCCATTCACCTCTTCTGACCTCTTGAATTGGAAGAAACAATATGGGCCATTTGCAGAGAAACCAAGTGAAATGACAGAGTTAGTGAGCACTATCATGACTACCCATAACCCAACGTGGCATGATATCCAGCAACTGGTGGGGACTCTTTTGAACCCCGAAGAGAGGGAAAGACTGAAAGCAGCAGCCACCGAAGTGCTAAAGCCAACGTGTCCACAAGGGACGCGGGTGGAAGACCATGTAGAAGAATTCTTCCCCTCAAGAGACCCAAGGTGGGATCCCTACGACCAAGGACAAAGTGCGCTATTGCGCATGTATCGAAATAGAGTAGTAGAGGCCATGAGGAAAGCGGGGAGGCCAGCTGTAAACATGTCCAAACCGTCCCTTGTGATCCAGGGCCCAACAGAAGCACCTGAAGCATTTTATTCTAGACTCATAGAAACCTACCGAACCTACACCCCCATTGATCCCACTGCCCCAGAAAATGTGAGAATGCTGGCACTGGCGTTCATATCCCAAAGCGCCCCTGACATAAAGAGGAAGTTGCAAGCAAAAGATGATGCGCTGGGAATGTCCATGTCCCAGTTGATGGAGACAGCAAGAAAGGTGTATGTAAACAGAGAGACAGAAGAAGAAAAGAAGAAAGAAGAAAGGATGCAGAAGAAGGCAGAACTGTTAGCGGCGGCCCTTGTCACTCAACAAAGGGGACGTGGCCGAGGGCGAGGAAGGGGCCGAGGAGGAAGAGGGGGTGGAGGCACCAGGCCCCTGGGAAGGAGCGAGTGCGCCATCTGTCGACGGGATGGTCAATGGAAAAATGAATGCCCGGATAGAGAAAGGGGAGGAGCCACCCATGGAACGTGGCGTGGAAAAGGAAGAGGAGGCCAGGGGAGAACACCAACAGCACAAGAGGAGAGAGAAGAAGGGGCCATGGGAATGGCCGCTGTAGAAGGATGGGGAGCTGAAGAAAAATGAGGGTCACCTGGCTCGAAAAATCTTGGCCCCCACGAGCCGGTGGTTACAATGGAAGTAGGGGGCCAACTAATGGACTTTCTTGTGGATACGGGGGCCACCCGATCCGTTGTCACCCAGCCTGTTAACAAAAAATCAGGGACAAAAGTAAGAATTCAGGGAGCCACAGGGTCTCCAAGGCCTTATGATTTGTTAAATCCAGTCACGTGTAATTTAGCCAAAAAAACAGTGACACATCAATTTGTCTGGCTTCCTGAATGTCCCATCCCACTTCTGGGACAGGGACCTCCTAAGTAAACTAAGGGTCCACATATATTTTGATGAGGACAAAAACATGAGACTGGAAGTCTCAGAGACCCCACGCCTACAATTACAACATCCCCAGGAGGAGGTGTGGCGGCTAATGGTGGCCAGAGAAAAACACAGAGAAAGCCTAGACTGGGAAGAGTTTGGAGTGCCTGGGGTCTGGGCAGAAGACAATCCACCTGGACATGCAGCACACCACCCACCCTTATTGGTCACCCTGCAGCCACATGCACAGCCATACCGCCAGAGGCAAAGGCCATACCCCAGGCCAATTATGAAGGAAATACAAAATACCATTAATAAGTTTGTAAAACATGGCATCGTCAGAATAGCCACCTCCTCCTGGAACACGCCGATTCTGCCAATCCCCAAACCCGGGGGAAAGTATCGCCCTGTCCAAGACCTGAGGAGAGTTAATGAGGCTACAGTAACCCTACACCCAGTGGTCCCAAATCCGTATGTCCTTCTGAGCCTGCTCCCCGCATCGGCTGAGTGGTTCTCAGTAATTGATCTGAAGGATGCATTCTTCTGCATCCCCTTGCACCCAAAAAGCCAAGAACTGTTTGCCTTTGAGTGGGAGGATCCTGAAACTGGAAAAAAGGCCCAGTATGTGTGGACAAGATTGCCCCAGGGGTTCAAAAACTCACCGACCCTATTTGGCACTGCGTTAGGAAAAGATTTGGAAGAATACTACCCATGTCACCGCGATGAAATTTTGCTGCAGTATGTAGACGACCTGCTAGTGACAGGAATGACAAAAGACACGTGTTGGGAAAATACAAGGCACCTTCTGCAGCTCCTAGAAAAAAGAGGGTACCGGGCATTAAGAGAAAAGGCCCAGCTTGTAAAGAAAATTTATTTATTTATTTATTATGTTTTTTAATTGCCCATCTGGCCGGCCACCCGGCCACCCTGGGCGATGTACAATTAAAATACAGTAAAATACAATAAAAAATAATGATTAAACAATATAAAAAATTCTTATTAAAAACCTAACCCACCCCATATTCCCGCCTGAACAGCCATGTTTTTAATGCACGGCGGAAGCTCATCACGGAGGGGGCATGGCGAAGGTCACTAGGGAGGGAGTTCCATAATGTGGGGGCCGCCACAGAGAAGGCCCTCTTCCTAGTCCCCACCAGCCTGGCTGCTCTGGCTGATGGGATAAGGAGAAGGCCGTCCGTGGCAGACCTTGTTGAGCGGCCTACTTGATGTTGCTGGAGGCGCTCCTTGAGATAAGCTGGGCCGGAGCCGTGTAGGGTTTTAAAGGTCAAAACCAACACCTTGAATTCGGCTCGGCAAGCAACTGGTAGCCAGTGCAACTCATTAAGCACTGGCGTGATGTGATCACGCCGGCGGCTGCCCTTAATCAGGCGAGCCGCCGCGTTCTGTACCAGCTGAAGCTTCCGGACCGTCTTCAAGGGTAACCCCACGTAGAGCGCATTACAGTAGTCTAGGCGAGAGGAGACCAAGGCATGAACCACTGATGGGAGCAGGTGATTAGGAAGGTAGGGGCGCAGCTGCCAGTATCAGATGGAGTTGATACAGCGCTGCCCGGCTCACAGCTGCCACCTGAGCCTCCATGGAAAGCTGGGAGTCTAGAATGACCCCCAAGCTGCAGGACCTGGTCCTTCAGGGGTAGATGTACCCCATTCAGCACCAGGTCAACATCCCCTAACCTTCCCTTGTCCCCCACCAGAAGTACCTCGGTCTTGTCGGGGTTCAGTTTCAGCATGTTCCTTCCCATCCAGCCAGCCACTGACTCCAGGCACTTGGACAGGGTCTCAACGGCCAACCTTGGTGAGGACTTAAAACAGAGGTAGAGCTGCGTGTCATCTGCATACTGATGACACTGCACCCCAAACCTCCTGATGATAGCTCCCAGCGGCTTGAGGTAGATGTTGAATAACATCGGGGAGAGGATGGAACCCTGCGGCACTCCACAAGTGAGCAGCCGAGGGTCAGAAGCCTCTTCCCCGAGAACTACCCTCTGATACCTTCCAGAGAGGAAGGACCGGAACCACTGCAATACAGTGCCTCCCAAGCCCAACCCCCCCAGATGGTCCAGGAGGATACCGTGGTCAACGGTATCAAAAGCCGCTGAGAGATCGAAGAGGACTAGAAAGGAGCATTCGCCCCTATCCAAAGCCCTCCTCATATCATCCACCAAGGCGACCAAGGCCGTCTCCGTCCCATGTCCAGACCTGAAGCCCGACTGGCATGGATCTAAATAATCGGCTTCATCCAAGTGTGCCTTCAACTGAGCACCCACCACCCGCTCGATCACCTTGCCCAGAAATGGTAAATTGGAGACTGGGCAAAAGTTGTTTAAATCCTGGGGATCCAAGGAGGGCTTCTTTAGAAGCGGTCTTATTACTGCCTCCTTGAGGGCTGATGGCAGCACTCCCTCCTCGAGGGAGGCATTAACCACCGCCTTGATCCCCTCACCCAGTCTCTCCCTACAGCTCATGATGAGCCAGGACGGGCAAGGGTCAAGCAAGCAGGTGGTCGGCCTCACAGATGAAAGCACCTTGTCCACTTCATCAGAAGGAAGAAGCCGAAACCGATCCCACAAAACCGGTCTGCCATTGGCCTCCTCCCGCTCACTCCCTGTGTCCACGACGTACGATATCCCACTCCTAATCCGATCGATTTTATCTGCGAAGTGCTTCGCTAAAGCCTCACAGGAGGCTTTTGACTGTTCCAGTGGGTCCGGAGCGACTGGACCGACCAGACTCCGGACCACTTGGAACAGCCTCCTGGGGCAGCACTCCGCAGACGCAATGGAGGCAGCATAGAAATTCTTTTTTGCTGCCTTCACCGCCACCCGGTAGGCTGAAGATGCAGCTCTAACCCGTGTTCGATCGTCTTCGGAGCGGGAATTTCGCCATCGGCGCTCTAACCTTCTCACCTCTTGTTTCAGAGCTCGCAGCGATGGAGTGAACCATGGCGCCGCGCGAGCTCTGTTTAGGCGAAGAGGGCGCTTCGGGGCAACTTGGTCTAATGCCCTGGTGATTGCAGCATTCCAGTCATCCACCAGGGTCTCGACCGAGCTACCGTTTGTGTGCTCCAATTCCCCAAGCGCGTTCAGGAATCCATCCGGATCCATAAGACGCCTGGGGCGGACCATCCTAATAGGTCCCTCACCCCTGCAGAGGGGTTGTGGCACCGAGAAATCCAACCCCACCAGATAGTGATCTGACCATGACAAGGGGGTGGTGGATATACCCCCGATTTCCAGATCATTTCCCCCCTCTCCAGAAACAAAAACCAAGTCCAGTGCATGACCGGCTACATGGGTAGGTCCAGTTAATACAGGGTGCAGCTCCCAGGAAGCCATGGTCTCCATGAAGTCCCGAGGTGCCCCCGTGAGGGCAGCCCCCGAATGCACGTTAAAGTCCCCCAACACCAGTAGCCTGGGGGACAAGACACGCACATCAGAGACCACCTCCAGCACCTCGGCCAGGGAGTCTGTCGTGCAGCGGGGTGGACGGTACACGAGCAGAATCCCCAGACTGCCCTTGGGACCCAACCTCCAGTACATGCACTCAATAAACTTGGTCTCCCGGAGAGGGAGTCTGGTGAGGACCAAGGACTCCCGGTAGATAACAGCCACTCCCCCTCCCCGTCCCCCAACCCTTGGCTGCTGGGCATACGAGAAACCAGCCGGACACAAGGCCGCCAGAGTTGGAGCAGCAGCCTCGTCCAGCCAGGTTTCCGTAATACATGCCAGGTCCGCACCCTCATCCAGGATCATGTCATGGATTACAGATGTTTTTTGGGTAACGGACCTGGCATTACACAGCAGCAAATGCAAGGGTGGGGAAGGAGCCACACACACCCCAGTTATCCCTTGGCTCTGGGCAGGCCTGGAACAAGGGATAGATATTAAGCATCGATCCCCTGTTCCCCTTAATCGGCATGGCCTGCCCCTAGCACTCTGCCAGCGTCTGCCGCTCAACAATGGTATATTTTGCCCACCGGAACTCCCCCCATCATCTCCCTGAGATGAACACATGCCCCCCCCTGCTTCCGCCGATCAGGCGGGAGACCCACCCCTAAAACCAACCCCTAAAATCCCTAAAACCCCAACCCAGCTCAGACAGGGGGGAGGGCCCTCGCCCTCGTGCCACCCCCCAAGTGGCTCCACCAAAGGGGCGACCCCTTTGGCGTCGTCCCCTTTGGGGACGTTGCTGCCAGGGCGTCGCCGCCCCGCTCCGCAGGCCGGCAGATGTAGCAGTGGGCTCTGCTGGGGCAGCTGGCACCACTCCCCAATCAGTCCAGTGCAGAGGCAGGGCCCCAGTCCAGCAGGGAACCACCAGGGAGGGGAAAAAGCTGGCTGCAGGTGGTGGAAGTCACCAGCTTACCTCCCTCCCTGGAGAAGCCCAAAATGCTGGCTGGGCTGCAGGTCTTCAGGGCAGTTGCCCCACTCCTCCGCAGGCCGGCAGATGTAGCAGTGGGCTCTGCTGGGGCAGCTGACACCACTCCCCAATCAGTCCAGTGCAGAGGCAGGGCCCCAGTCCAGCAGGGAACCACCAGGGAGGGGAAAAAGCTGGCTGCAGGTGGTGGAAGTCACCAGCTTACCTCCCTCCCTGGAGAAGCCCAAAATGCTGGCTGGGCTGCAGGTCAATGTCAAATATTTAGGCTATGAGGTGGCACAAGGACAGCGATCCCTAGGACATGAAAGAAAAGAGGCAGTATGCCAACTGCCCACCCCAAAGACAAGAAAAGAGTTAAGGGGATTCCTTGGAGCTGCAGGATTCTGCAGGATCTGGATCCCAAATTTCAGCCTGATAGCTCAACCCTTGTACGAAGCCACCCGAGGAAGAGAACACGACCCGTTCCTCTGGCAAGAAAGAGAAGAGAAAGCATTCAAACAGCTTAAAGAAGCCCTGATGCAAGCCCCAAGCCTGGGACTGCCAGACTTGGAGAAGCCATTCAGCCTCTACGTGGATACTAGGTGCAACATTGCAATTGGAGTCCTGACTCAGAAGTTAGGGTCATGGCAGAGGCCAGTGGCGTATCTCTCCAAACAGTTAGACAACGTAGCAAAAGGATGGCCGGCATGCTTGAAAGCAGTGGCAGGAACTGCTTTGCTCGTCCAAGAAGCAGCCAAGTTGACTTTTGAACAAGAGCTCATAGTGTGGACCCCACACTCACTCCGAGCTGTCTTAGATGCAAAGGGGCATCTCTGGCTCACCAACACTAGGATGCTCAAATATCAAACCATGATAGATTTCACAGACATGCCAAAGGAAAAAGGCTATACCGCCATGTTGGTGATAGTCTGCAATTACACTGGGTGGCCAGAATGTTTCCCAACCAGGACTAAATGGACCCAAGAAGTGTCAAGAGCCCTCCTAAGAGACATTGTTCCCAGATATGGAATACCCTCCTATCTCTCTTCTGACAACGGCCCAGAATTTACCAATAAAGTAATCAGAGAAGTGGTAGGAGCGCTAAAAATAGACTGGAGACTACATTGTGCCTACCATCCTCAGTCAAGTGGCAGAGTGGAACGGATGAACCGGACTCTGAAAAACAAACTAGCAAAAATTTGCCAAGAAACCCAGTTGAAATGGCCAGATGCGCTGCCCATGGCCCTGCTGGCAATTCGGTGCGCACCCCGGCGAAATCTGAATCTCTCCCCTTTTGAGCTTATGTTTGGACGACCACCCCAACTAGTAAGACCCATAACAGCCAATGAGGGAGAGCTGGGAAAAACTCAAGTCTTAAAACAGGTGCAAGGATTAGGAAAAACAATTGAAGACCTACAAGATTATGTTATTTCACAAAGAAAGCCTTTGTTTTCCAGCTCCACCCATGGCTTTCACCCCGGGGACCAAGTCTGGGTGAAAGATTGGAAGGCCGAACCATTAAAGGCTCGGTGGAGGGGTCCGTATACAGTCATCCTTTGCTCTCCCTTAGCCGTGAAAGTTGCTAAAGTCAAACCATGGATCCACTGGACCCGAGTCAAGCCAGCAGCCCAGTTTGCTTCTACTTGGAAGGTGGTTCCAGGTCCAACCAAAGACCGTGGCCTCAGAGTCACCCTCAAAAGAGTGCAACAGAGGCCATAATAAAGCCTCCACCTCGGGGTGCAAGTGCTAGTAACCTCTCCCCCTCCAAAAGAACCAGTGTTACCCAGATCTACAGGCCCTAGCAGGCGTCACACCCGGAAGCTGACGTCCGTCGCTCGGGAGAAGCCTGAGGATCACGCCTCGCCATGTGGAAACAGATATTGTTACTAGCATAGGTGAGAAAAGTTGTAATTGCTTGTGCCAATAATTGTACAGCTTGTCAAAAAATAGTGTTAGAAGGACAAACCCTAACCACTACCCTGGTGTACCACACACACTATAGATGCACATCCGAAAACATAACTAAGTGTTGCTATAAAAATACCTGGTACTCCCTATGTGTAAATACAGGCCATTGTTTTGATCCTAAGGTAGATCCAGCCCAGACATGGTTGGTAGCCCGGGCACAAGGGTCTACCAAAGGACATGTGATAGCCCAAACACAATTAAAGTCAAAGTCTAGTCCAGGATCCCTCATCTTTGACCTATGCAGAATCCAATATTATGACCCAGCCTCATGGGCACAAGACGGCTCCTATGGGTACCGCACCCCAATTTATATGTTAAATCGTATTATAAGATTACAAGCTGTGGTAGAAATAATTGCTAATGAAACCTCACAGGCACTCAAAGTGATAGCCCAACAGCAAACAAAGTTCCGAGATGCCATATACCAGAATCGCTTAGCCCTTGACTACTTGCTAGCAGCTGAAGGTGGAGTATGTGGAAAGTTTAATATAAGCAACTGTTGCCTGCAAATTGATGACAAAGGTGAAATCATTGAAGGAATAGCTAACCGCATAGAAAAGGTGGCTCATGTTCCAGTCCAGACCTGGAAGGGGCTCGATCTGGGAGAAGCTTTCTCTGGATGGTCCCCCAAGTTACCAGGGTTGCAAGCAATAGTAGCTCTCATCGGGCTAATCGCGATGGGTTGCATCCTGCTCCCTTGTGTCCTCCCTATTGTGGTCCGGACAATCCAAAATAGCCTGAACCTATTAGCAGAAAAAAGGGCGGCTGCCCAGGTCCTGGCTATGTGGGAATATCGCCCCATCCCCCAGGTTGAAACACCAGATAGGTGTTGAAGTTTCAAAAGGGAGGAGTGAAGGAAACGAAATAGTTAAAAAGGAAAAACTTAGCCAAGCATGTAGACAGATTGCCAGGGTAATGACTGTGGCAATGACTGACAATGGCCGACAATGGCTATGTTAATTCAAAAGGGTTGAGGTGTTTTGCTGTCTCACCCTGCCTACGTGACCAAGATCAGATAATACCTACCAGCTGCTTGATTGTAAGATCATCCTCCTGTCTCCTTGTAAGGAAATCCCCCTCCCATAATAAAGCCCCCCTTTTGTCTTGACCTTGCTGACCAATGTAAAGAATTGTTGCCAAATGACCAGACTTATGTATCCTATAAAAGTGGTTGTAAAAGCCCCGCCCGGGGTTCTGCTTTGCGACACAGTCCGCAGGACCTATTGTGCACAATAAACCTTTTTCCAATAACCCAAGTTGGTCCTCGTTGTCCTTGTCTGAGGTAAAGGGTGACCACTTCATCAGGAGCCGTCCATCAGGAAGCACCCTCTGACAGAATATAAAATCGTGGGTTTTATATCTTTCCACGAATTCTTGTTGTGAGTTTTTATACCGTGCGCTTTAACACTAATAACTAAACTTCAGATTCCGTTAGCTCTCCTAAATCTAAAATGGGGGTGGTGGTGTGTGTGTGTGGGAAGAAATATGAAAAAGACATTGTGGATTTGAAAATATTAATCCCACAGCGTATTAACATTTTGTATGAATGAGATGCTTGGCCCTTGTGTTTTATGGAAGAAAAAAAAAAGTAGAGACTTTGCCTTTCATCAGCTCTAAGTAATTTTGTGGAATTAATAGTTCAGGCTTTGCAAAAGAATCTCATTATAAGGGTCATAAACTTAACTGGCCATGAGGCTTTGTTTGATTAGAGAGAAATAGCATTTCAAAAGCCATTAGAAGGAAGGTGGTAAAACCCTGATTACTCCCTGTGTTATATATTTTTTCCAATTAAAATACCAATCAGGTATACTGGCTTTTTGTGTGTGTTACTTTATGAATAAAGTTTGTGTTTTTCCTCCTAGTCCTAAATGAGTTTCATAGATCATCCTTCCATGGTTTTTATCTTTTGTGATTATTAATGGACTGTTGGAGTGCATAGTTTAGATTACATTCTGCCCTTTAGGAGAAAATACGGGCCCAGTTCGCATAATCACCATGGCTTAAATGGATCTGGGGATCCATGCTCGGATTCCCCCCCCCTCTACTCACAGCTGGCGTGAAAAGAACCACGCCAGCTGCTTCTCCGGGGTCATAAAAGTGACTTCGGAGAAGGGGTTTAGGGGGCATTCCAGCAGGAGCGAGTAGGGGAGGAGACTGGCACTGCCAAGATATGATGTATCCTGGTGGCACCTCAGCCTCTTTCCCTCCCCCTCCAAAGCCGCAGTTTAGATGGCTGAAATCGGCCATCTAGCTGCTTTGCATCATGGAAGAAGGAGCATGGAGGCAAACCACCTCCCCGCTCCTCCTACTCTGCATGGGTTGCCTGTAATCCTCCAAGTTCGGAGAACTATGGGCATCCCCATTGGATGGTGCCCTAAATTTAGTAAATTGAGGGCATAACCCTGAAAAGTGACCTAGAATCATAGATGTCTTTTCTCTTATTTACACCAGGGAAGACTCAGATATGGTAGTCTGTGGTTCACAAAAGTCTTGAGAACTACTGCTTTAGTTCCAGTTGTGAAGATGAGATTGAAATTTTTCTAACGACATGTGGATGATCTTATACAAATGGCTTGCTATGTGCAGTTATGTCTGCGTGATTCCATTTTAGGCAGCCAACCATGTGGCAGGGTCAATTGGGCCTTATGCACTTCATCCACCATCTTTGATTACCCCCTGTATAATTTCCCACCAGAGAATATCCTTCTGTCTTATTTTATATAGTTGTCCTCTTTCTTATCCCCTGAATATGTGTATCTGCTGTTCAAAGAAAAGGATATGATGTTTCTGTGCATATATTATTACTCTTGGGTACCATGACATTGGCCTAAATATTTTATACATGCTAAGCCAGATGGAATGCCTCCCACAAGCTGAAGCCATTTCTTCTCGCTTGCATAATGTTAACTCTTATCAGAATCCTTCTTTAAAATGAACAAACAGCACCAAATGGTATCTGTAGAATGTAACACTTTGGAAAATTAGCTCCATTCTATCTATAATCCTCAATGGGCAGGTTGGCACATCACACTAACCCATCCTGGCAACAAGCCACGGTGGGTTGGTTGTTTCGCTAACATGATCTCCGAATTGACAGCCAGGGACAGCCCTTCCAAAGTGCCCAAGAAGCACATTGGAGGGACAAGCACTGGCAGAGTAGTCCCATGTTTAAATCAGTGGGGGAAGCTGTGGCCTGCCAGATTTGTTGGATTCCAACTCCCATCTGCTCCAGCCAGCATGGCCAATGGTCAGGGATGATAAGAGCTGTAATCTGGCAACATCTGGAGGGATACAAGAACACTGCACCATTTCCAACATCTGCATCTACGCTGGCGAGGAACCAGAGACATACCTAACTTTCGGCTGTGATTGATAAATATAATATAATAATTACACTTCCATAGCTTTTGGGTTTCTCATTGGTGTTGTCCAAAATGCTTTTTGTTCTTAGACTAATGGCAGTGAAAACGGGGATTTGTGTATGTGAAAGCAGATATTTTTCTCTGTTTAGTTTAATCTTGCTGTAATGTCTAGTCTGTGTCATTACTACAAGGAAAAAAAACATTTGACAAGGAGGTGCTTACCACCATAAAACATTGTTTTATTTAAAGGTAAGGTTCCTTGAAGTTCAAATTTTACATTACTGATGATTTCACAAGATTTGGATCAAACCCAAGTTTTCATTGGCTGCTTTCCAGAGTCAAGACTGAATATTGTATTTACATCATGATTAGGTCCACGTAAACAGAAGCAAGGTTAATTATTTTAATATCTCAATTTTCCCATCTGTCTAGTTTTCTGTTTGCCTGTTCACAAGGCGTTTCTTGAAAAGCCAAGCTCAGCTACCAGCTCTCTACATTTTCTCACTGACAAAGATTCTGTTTTTTGAAAGAATGATTATGCCTACAAAATGGTGACCAGAACTGACAATTTGGGGATTGACAGGCGGTAATATGTTTTCCCCATTACACAGCCATTGCTGCCGCAATGGCTATGAATAGATTCTCATCCAAATGCATCCTGGGAAGAGGCAGAGAAGGGAAGGCAACTAATCTGTTCCCAGTCCCAATAATATTCCGTGGAATGCAGGAGACATATGATAGTGATCAATGCTGGCTTTGGGTTTTTGATGGCCCTTGGGCAGGCACCCTCAATGGGCCTCCTCTTACCACCTTTGTCACCAGCTATAACTTCTCCACATCCTCTTTCTCATCATTGCAACCATGTGCTTGCTGGGCAGGCATAGAGCCAATAAGCAAGCACACAGTGGCATCTAGTGCTCCCCCTATTCACCACCACTGTTGTCTGGGCCAGAGCAAGAGGCTGGTGAATGAGGAGGAGCAAGCCCAGGGGGCTCTTGTCAGTGGGTCCCAGGCCCGTAGCCAGCCAAATATTTCAGAGGGTGGGAGCCAAAAAAGTAGGGGGGGCAGTTCATCTGGTTTGGAGGCCTTTTAAAGACAAAATTGGAAATCACTTTTTAATTATTTGTTTGTAAAAAAAAAAAAAATTAGGGGAGGCAGGCCTCCCCTAGTCTATCCCTGGCTACAGGCCCAGCGGGGCCCTGCTGGGGTGTGAGCCCGCGGCAGGTCCCCAACCATGCCTACCCTTGACACTGACTCTTATACAGGAACGGTGCAGGGCTGTTTGGCGCCCTAGGCCAAATTATATTTAGCGCCCCCCTCTCGTGCCGTGGGGGGGGCTCCGGAGCAAAGCAGCCCTGCTCTGCAACCCCCGCCGCGCCGGTGCCGCCGCCGCCGCCACCACCACCACCTACCTTCCCCCCGCCCCCGCTGCTGGCTGCTGCTGCTGCCGCCGCCGCCGCCTCCGACGCGACGGGACCCCCCGCGCTTTTTTTTTTTGCCGGGGAAACCAGGGCAACAGGGCTGGTTCCTCCCAACAAAACAATGCCGGCGGGGCTCCGGAAACGACGGGAAGGTAGGTAGGTGGCGGGCGGGCGCGCGGGGGGGAGGTGCGGCGGCCGCGGCAGCGGCCGGCAGGCGGGCGGGGAGGCGTGGCGGAGGCGGCAGGCGGGGCAGGAGCGCACCGGAGGCGAGGAAGGGGCGCAGAAACGCTGCGCCCTCTTCCGCCACGCGCCCTAGGCAGCCGCCTGGGTCTGCCTAGCGGTAGCGCCGGCCCTGCTCTTATAGTGATGATGGACTTTTAAATGTCTGCCACAAATTGCGTCCAGCACCAGATAACACTGTGCCAGGAAGCAGGGGAAGTGCCCCTGCAGGGCCCGCATCAGGAGTCAGAAGTATCGGGCATTTGCCAAGGTTCACATCCCAGCAGGGAATCCACTCACAATCGCTACAGGAGGGTTAGGCAACCTGGTGCCCTCCCAGATGTGTTTGACTACTTCCATCAGCCCCTGCCAGCATGGCCAGTGGTCAGAGGTTATGGGAGCTGTAGTCCAAAACAGGTGGAATACAATGGGTCACCTACCGCTGCCTTGGAGCCTTCTGGCACTGCTCTTCCTCCTCCTAGCTGTTGCTGCCTGTTCACCAAATGAGCAAGCAGTAAGTGATACAAAGAGAAGAATCGACACCGTGTCCTCTTTCTCTAGGAGCTGGTGCAGATGCAGAAACAGGTGAATGGGCAACAGCAACGGCTACAGCAGCGAGGAGAAGGAGGGGGCCCATCAGGGAGGGGGCTCACTGAGAGCATCTTTGGAACATATAGGAACATAGGAAGCTGCCTTATACTGAGTCAGACCATTGGTCCATCTAGCCCAGTATTGTTGACACTGATTGGCAGCAACTCTCCAGGGTTTCAGGCAAGGTTCTTTCCTAGCCTGTCCTGGAGATGCCAGGGACCTTCTGCATGCAAAGCATTTCTCTATCATGGAGCTAAACAATCCTGGAACTGACACTGTGACTGGAAAAGGCAGGTGCTTTCTCCCCTCCAGGCCTGTCCTGCACTGTGCAAATGGAGCAAGATGCAACCTGAGTGCGGATGGGAGAAGGAACTGGAAGAGGGGGAGGGGGGAGAAAGGAGCCAAAGCTCTGTCTGTGCTCTGCAGCCTTTCAGAGATGTGATGGGCATGTAACTAGTATTTATCCTAAAATAGGTGGAACATGAAATATAACCATTTAATTAGGATATGCCACGGAATATTCTAGCATTAAAAAAATATGCTGACAGTTGAAGACACACTACTATGCAGATCTTAGAAACACATTATTTACAGCTGCAAATTCAGCTTCCAATCCAAACCAGAACATATTTCATTGAGTTAAATGGACACATATTTCAACATGGCTAATTGCTATATAGAGAGAGGGGGGGGGAGGGAGAGAGAGAGAGGCAGGCTGTGCTGGTGGCTCTGTGTTGCCTATTAGAAAGGGCAAATTCTTTTTTCCAAGTTCCCTAAATTCAGGTGTCTAACGAAATGACAAATTTTAATATGCCAGCTTTTGTTATTATACATATTGCTCTTATCGGAAGGATGCTGGGGGCTATGACGCCTTTTTGGGCAAAAATGTCACAAACATTCAATAAGACCTTGTAATGTTTGGGAGGGGAATCCTGCAGTATTTGAGAGCCTTAGGGCACAATCTTATGCAAGTTTAGATAGAAAAAAGGCCTACAGCTCCCAGCATGCCCCAGAATTGTAGGCCTTGTTTCCCGTCTAAACTTGCATAGGATTGCGCCTTTAATGGAATTTATTTCAGAGAACCTGCTCATGAATCTACTTGCTACTTATATGAGCAGCGTAACATCATCGGAAAGAACTCATGAAGTCTGGAGATGTTTCCATGGGTAGGTTGCACCAGCATGGTCTATTTGCATTGTCAGTCGCCACGCCTGGAGTTTGACAAATGAGGTTGACCAAGCCCTTTCTTCCTGCTCCAGGAGAGGGAAGGCCACATTCCAGGATTATGGTTTTTCTTGCCCTTCTTGTCAGTGGTGACTCATTGGGGCAAATGTTATAACATTGTTATATGCCTCCACCTTTCCCAAACAGCACAGCACTGTGGATGAGAGAACACCAGAGACTTATGGCTACTTGGTAACATTTGCTTTATTTAATACTTACGATTTACATAAGCAAACCATGAGTGAAGGCAAACAGGAATTCCTAAGAAGCAGATTTTCAAGAGGAACTCAGGTAATCATCCTGGCTGTACTCCCAGTTCCAGCAAAATCCGTCTAGAAACTCTCCTCTATTGCTACTTCTCTCTCTCTCTCTCCTGACATTGCCAACGTGTTTGTCACACACAATCTGTCAATCACTCTTCTCTTAGACTTCCCACTGCTGGTGAATTGCTGGTTCAGGGGATCATCCTTTATTCTATATCTAAGTTCTGAAGTTCAGAGGATATTGATGAATATCCTCTAACCTTAAGATAATATATGCATGATCAAGCTATATCAATGTAAGTACTACTTAGCAAGATTATATGTAAAAGAAGCACTGCTTACCCTAGCAAGTGGACCACTCCATCCAGAGCTGCTTACTCCAGCCTCCTGACTGAGTGGTAAGCTGCCTTTTAGACTTTATTAAGTATTGCCTTCCTTAGGATGGCTGCTACCTCACAGCCATCCCAAAGAGGTGCTGACTCCATCTCCCTCGTACGGTCATGGAGCATTGCTCTCCACGGGATGGCTGCTGCCCTACACCAGGGCCAGATTAAGGCCAGTCGATGCCCTAAGCACAGCCCAATAATGGTGCCTGCTCGGCCCTTCCATTGCTTAGCTGGCAAGACATTAAGACTCAGTAAGTGCTGAAGGTGACATAAGACATTAAAAACTCAGTTTTCTTCAGGGCCACCCCCCACACCAGAACACACAACTATATTAAATATAAACTTTTTTTAAAAAAATTATATTTAACACTAAATAGCAGCAAGCAATATAAGCCAATTCCTTGCCTATAACTAGGGCAACAGAAAGAAATACACATCTTCATCACCGTTTTATGCAGTTTTAAAAAATAAAACTGTTATAAGGGAAAAAATACAAATGCAAAAAAAAATAATACAAATGCAAAAAAAATTGCAGAGTACTCTGTGGTTCCCCCCCTTCCCTTGGTGCCCTGAGCACAGGGCCGGTGCTACCATTAGGCCAACTAGGCAGCTGCCTAGGGTGCAGGGCTAAAGGGGGCGCCAGAAACGCTTTGAAAAAAAAATACAGCGCTAAAATGCGTATTTTACCAAGTTTGTTTTACCAATCATATCTTGACTTGTAGTAGACTGAATTTCACAATTCTAGATGGCCTAGAATAGTGTAACACTAACAATGCCTACATAAAACAGCATGGCCTAATTTCAGTAATGGGTATTTTATTTAAGCTAGTTTAAATATATTTAATCAGCGACACAAAATGTGTTTTATTTCAACATAAAATTTACAAAGCGCACCAAAGATATAAAACAACATAAAACTGCCTGTGAAGGATTGAGGCCTACACAGGCTTAAGTTTGTTGAAGCCTGAAAGCCCAAACACTTCCCTAGATTAGCTGAAGCCTGAAGGCCCAAACATTTCAGGATGGGAGGGGGAGTTTGAGAGTTTTAGTTCACCCAATAGAAGTTAAAAATTAGTTCTCCTGATCAAGGTCACCTGATTATAACCTTCCACTCCTGGGAAGGCTATATATGTGTGGGGTGTGGTCAGCTAGCTGCAGAGAGAGACTGATTGCAGAGGAGAGAGGTAGTCTGAAGATAAGCTAGAGAACCTTGTATTGTTTGTTTTATTTTATCATACTTGCTTTTGAATTACAACTGCTCTATTAAGTAAATACCCTAATATTATAAGTAAAGTTTGTTGTGTACCCTGGTTTGTTGGAGTGACTTATTCACCACGTCTAAAGCCTACACCCATGCTACTGGAAATAGGCAAAGGATTTGATCTCCTGGAAGCCCTTTACTGTTGTATGCAGATGATGCTGTCCTGATGTCTTTATCAAAGGTAGGACTTACACGCCTAATGTGTGCATTTATGTCCTATTGCAAGACCAATCAATTGACCATAAATTTTGATAAAACAAAAATCATGGTCTTTGCGCGGCATGCATCATTAAGCAAGTGGAAAATCAATGGCCAGTATATCGACCAAGTTAAACAGTTAAAATATTTGGGTATTACGTTTCGTTATAATCTTTCTTGGGCTGCCCATAGAAAGGCAACTATACAGGCAGCTCAGAATACCACTAAGGTCATTTCTCGCTTTTTTTTTACCAAAGGGGGCCAATTTGTACCTGCTGCTGTCCAGGTATTTAAGCTTAAGATCTTACCTCAACTGCTGTATGGAATCCCAATTTGGATCCATGGTTTCCATCCAAGTATTGAGAGCGTTCTCTCAATTTTTTAAGATCTATTCTTGGAATGCCAAGATGTGTTCCTGCAGCAGGATTGAGACTTGAGGTAGGCATTGCATCATTAGAATGCTCCGCCTGGCGATACACTTTTAGATACTGGACTAAAGTAGTATATGCAGATTCTTCTGTAGGATATTTACACCTTCTTCAGAAAGATGTCTATACCAGCTCCTGGGCTAAATCTTTTGCCATCAAATTGCACTCACTGGGTTTGTCTATGGATTTTCTTAACGCCTATGATGTCAGGGTAGCAAGTTTTACTGTAGAAAATCGGATTGAGGATCTTGATTTTCAATATTCTATATCAAATGCCCGTAAAACTTGCTCACCCTTGCATCTTGGTCTCAATTTTGAATTTCCCAAAAGTGCTAGATATCTGAGTAATCTGTCCATCTCAAAATATCGGCAGGTCTTTTCAAGAGCCAGATTTAATTGCTTACCATCTGCGGTTTTAGATGGGCGCTATTATGGCGTTCCATACAAAAACCGATTATGTCCCTGTAATGAACAAGAAATTGAAACTCTGGAGCATATTCTTTTTGTATGTAATTTCTACAGGGACGAGCGTACGAGACTTATTTGCCCAGAAATGAGAAAATTCCCTGGAAGGTCCTTGGGATGGTATTTAAAATATTTTTTAACTGATACAAACAAGTCCATCACAGAGCTAGTGGCCAAGTTCCTTTTTTCTGCACAGAAAACGCGTAGGTCGATTATTGTGTCTGATTTAAAATTTTAAAATTGCTTTTAGGATATGTAACTGTACAAATTGGTTAAATTGTTTTATATGTTTACATGAGTTGTGTTGGGTCTGTGACCGCATAATAAAGATTGATTGATTGATCTCTTGGAATGGGAGAGGCTTTGAGAAGAGGCAGAGATCTTCCAAAGGCAGGTCGAGGGGTCCCTGCAGTAGTGGAACCTTGACAGATGGTTGCAGCGGTGGGATCCTGAACAGGGAGATTAAGCACTCCAAACAATAATTGGGCTTTTTACTAATAGAGCTGGCAAAAGCAGTGTATGTTTTTAACTTCAGGACTGCGGAATAGGGACCCAGTGAGGCAATTAAAATGAGCCAATATCTCTCTATGAACAAAACTGCCCTGATAGAGCAGTGTAAAAAGGACAATTTGCCATGGGAGGAGAAAACAGCAGAAGAACTGAAAGTTATGCTGATCTCCCAGGCGGCAATAGAAGGAGCTGCACCCTCTAGCCTTAGGGTAGCAGGACCCCAAACAAAAGAATGGGAGCTCCGTGAACAGGAACTGCGGCTAGTGGCAAAGCAGAAGGAAGAAGAGACCAGGCTAGAGTGGGAACGGCTTCGACTGCAGCAGGAGCAACTTAAGGACCAGGAAGAACAACGCAGACACGAGGAAAGGATGATGAAATTGAAACAGGAGCAGCCTGTTAGAGTTACCCCGAAGGACTTCACAGCATACACCCCAGAAGACCCACAAGTGTTCCTGACCACTTTTGAAAGGGCAGCACAGAAGTGGGGGCTGCAGGAGGGTGACTACGTGAAGTTTGTGCCTAATTTAATCAAAGGGGAGCTGGCAGAGATTTATAATAGCATGCCAGAGGGGGAGGCTGTTTCCTATGCTCAATTCAAAGAAACTGTGTTTAAAAGGTTCAGGTTAGGCCCTGAGCACTTTAGGAAAAAGTTCAGAGGGTTAACACCTCAACCTGGTAAATCTATGGTAGAGTTTGCAACAAAATTAAAAAACCTGCTACTAAAATGGGTGGATGAAGCAAAAGCTGACAACAGGGAAAAGGTGCTAGAGCTTATGGCTCTGGATCAGTTTTATTTTCGGTTGCCCAGAGAAATAAAACTGAAGGTTAAGGATAAAGATCCTGAAACTGTAAACCAAGCTGCAGAAATGGCTGACAAACTGATTGAAAACCGGGAAGGGTTAGGCCCCAGGATTGAGTCTGAGAAGAAGGGGGGGGGAAATGGGAAGCCCCAAGTAAAAAGGAGTTCAAAAAAACTCCTTTTGATCCTTCTCACCCCAGAGACCGTGCCTGTTATTCGTGTGGTCAGACAGGCCACATCAGGAGTAGCTGCCCCAAGTTACAAGCGATAACCCCAGCTAACCTAGGTAGTCCTAAACCCGAACAAACCAAGCCACAAGGTGTAGCAAGCATAAAAAAACCTTATAATTGTGGTTTTGTGATCACCAACAGGGAAGAGGTTAATAATCAGTTTAAAGAACCTGTTTATGTAAAGGATAAGACCATCATGGCAATGTTGGATTCTGGAGCTGATGTTTCTCTGATCCGAGCAGATTTGGTGACACCTGAAGATTTGGTACCAGGAATGTCTATTGAGATCCAGGGAGTGAATGGTCCCTCCTTTGAAGTCCCAGTAGCAAGGTTATCCATAGAATGGAGGGGACTGTATGAAGTTGGGGTGATGGAGCCTCCAACCCAATTTGCCCCTATCATTGTGGGAAATGATATAATGGGCCCAGAAGCTCAAATATGTGTGGTAACCCGCAAGCAAAAGGAAAGGGAGGAAACTTCAAGACAGGACCAGGCAAAAGCTAATGTAAAAGAAAAGGTACTAGAGCAGTGATGGCGAACCTATGGCACGCGTGCCACAGCTGGCACGTGGGGGCCGCTGTGTTGGCACGTGAGCCATAGGTCGCTTGAATAGAGATCAAGAGCAGGGGGTGGGGGGGAATTGGCCGCTCCTGGCCAGTCTCTCCCAGCGGACGTGAGTCAGCGTCACGCCGCTGGTGAAGGTTTTTTGCAGAGGAGGTGGAGCTGGAGCAGAGTGGTGAAGATCTTTTGCAGAGGTGGAGGAGGAGGACCCGAGTGGACCGGAGGCAGACAGGTAGGCAGGAATGCTTTACCTTCTGCAGGGGGAGAGGAGGAGGAGGAGAAGGGAGGCAGGGCAGGCATTTTTAAAAAAGTTTAATATAGAAAAAACGAAGCGCCGGCCGGGCCAACTCCCGTGCCCAGCCGGCAGAGAAGAGGGGCCTCTGCAGCCCCTTCCCTCCCTGGTGAGGACGCGCCGCCGCGGGCGGGGAAGACGCGCCGGCCAGGCCAACTCCAGTGCCGGGCGGGGCTTCCCCGTCCAGGCTGGCAGCGGCGCGCCCTCGCGCCAGGTTAAGGAAGGGGCAAAAAAGCCCCTCTTCTTCGCCGGCCGGGCACTCTGCTTCAGGCGTGCTTTACCTTCTGCAGGGGGGAGGAGGAGGAGGAGGAGGGAGGCAGGGCAGGCGTTTTTTAAAAAGTTTAATATAGAAAAAACGAAGCGCCGGCCGGGCCAACTCCCGTGCCCAGCGGGCAGAGAAGAGGGGCCTCTGCAGCCCCTTCCCTCCCTGGTGAGGACGCACCGCTGCGGGCGGGGAAGACGCGCCGGCCAGGCCAACTCCAGTGCCCAGCCGGCGAAGAAGAGGGGCTTTTTTGCCCCTTCCTTAACCTGGCGCAAGGACGCGCCACCGCCAGCCTGGGCGGGGAAGCCCTGCCCGGCACGCCTGAAGCAGCGCCGGCCGGGGCCAACCACCTAATTAAGCCTAACCTACCTAATTAAGCCTAACCTACCTCACAGGGTTGTTGTGAGGATAAAATGGAGAGGAGGAGGAGGATTATGTAAGTCTGGCATATAATCATATTACAAGTTGATCCTTATCCAAAAATACATGCCCCTTATTATTTAAAAGGTTTATCTAAATTACCTTCAGGCAATGTCATAAGCATGAAGGTAATTTAGATAAGGATAAGGGATTCTCAACTTGTAATAAGATTATATGCCAGACTGAAATTGTATGGGGCAAGCTTTACTCTGATGCTTCTACAGGTGTTGAAAAGGTGTTTTACAATTAGTAAAAGTAAAGTCAACCTGTACAATGTAGTACTATTTTTAAAAATCGAGTTGATGTTTTTTTCAATTAAAAGCAGTTTGTATCATTGAAAGCCCTGTTATTGTGTTTTTCTTTTAAGACAAAAGATGTTAATTAGTTCGGACAACTGTATGAGTTGTTTTTCTAAAACTAAAACCCCGATATTCAGGTTTAATTGCAGTGTTGGCACTTTGAAATAAGTAAGTTGGTTTTGTGTTGCAGTTTGGGCACTCGGGCTCAAAAAGGTTCGCCATCACTGTACTAGAGGTACAACCCACAGTGATTCCGGAAGGTCCAAAACCAACCCCAGACCCTCCCCAAACCGAAACAACAGAACAAGCCTCCATGCAACCTGTTGACCTGAAAGCCAGTGAAACAACCGAGACAGGTGGTTCTGTAGAGGAGAAGGCGCTAGAGACCCCTTTTCCTGATTTAAGAGGAGTAGAGGAATTCAAGCAGGGAGTCCTCAGTGATCCTAGTTTGGAGCCTCTGAAAAGAGTTGCTCTCCCTCAAGAGAAGCCCTTCTCTGAGGAAGGAAGGGAGCAGATTATTTGGGAGAAAGGATTGCTGTATAGGCTGTGGTTACCAAAAACCCAAGAGTTAACCTGGGAACCACTAAAGCAACTGGTAGTACCTAACCAATTCCGGCTAAGGTTGCTAGAACTAGCCCATGATGTGCCATGCGCAGGGCACTTGGGGAAAAACAAGACTAAACAAAGGCTCATGGCAAACTTCTTTTGGCCTGGAATTGCTAAGCAAGTAGCAGAGTACTGCAGGTCTTGTGAAACCTGTCAGCGTGCGGGGAAGGCAGGGCATCACAGTAAAGCCCCTTTACAGCCTCTGCCTATTATAGGAGAAGCTTTCTTCAGGGTGGGCATGGATATTGTAGGGCCTTTCACTAAACCCACCCGCAAGGGAAAAAAGTACAAACTCACAGTGGTGGATTTTGCCACAAGATACCAGGAAGCTGTAGCACTAGCCTCTATAGATGCTCCATCTGTAGCTGAGGCTTTGCTAACTATATTTTTCAGAACTGGATTTCCCTCTGAAATCTTAACAGATTGTGGGTCAAATTTCCTCTCCGAGATAATGGAGTATCTATGGAAGTGTTGCAGGGTAAAACACTTGAAAACCACTCCTTATCACCCCCAATGCAATGGAATGGTGGAAAGATTTAACGCCACACTCAAAGGAATGATTAGAGCTTATGAAAACACACACCCAAATGACTGGGATGACAAACTGCAACACCTACTCTTTGCCTACAGGGAAGTTCCACAGGAATCAACGGGATTCTCACCTTTCGAGCTGTTGTATGGCAGAAGAGTGAGAGGCCCTCTTGATCTCCTGAGGGAAAACTGGGAAGGTAAACTCGTAGAAAACAAAACCTCTGTGGTGGATTATGTGTTAAAACTTAGACAAACCCTTGATACACTCTGTAAACTAGTTCAAGCCAATGTAACCAAAGCCCAAGAGGTGCAAAAGTTCTGGTATGATCAAAAGGCACGCTCTAGAGTATTTGAGGTAGGGGATCAGGTAATGATATTTCTTCCCCTGCGCAAAGACAAGCTTAAGGCTGCTTGGTAAGGCCCCTACACAGTCAGAGAGAAAATGGATGATTTAACCTATGTGGTGGTTAAAGAAAAATCTGAAAAAAGACCCAGGGTAGTACATGTAAATATGATGAAGCCACACTATGAGAGGAGTGGAGTAGTTTTACAGGTGCAGAAGGTGCCAGAGGTAGTACACTTAGGGCACAGGGTTGGAAATGGTCATATCACACCATTATGGGACAAGGTTAAAGCTATCAGAACCTGGGACATACCTACAACCAAGAAACAGGTCAGGTCATTCTTGGGATTTGCTGGGTATTACAGGAGATTTGTTCCCCATTTTGGTGAAATTGCTGGACCTTTGACTGATCTAACCAAGAAATGTAAACCTGACAAAATTGTGTGGACTGATGAATGTCAGAGAGCTTTTGATAGACTAAAGGACATTTTAAGCTCAAGGCCTGTGTTAAGAGTACCTGACTTTGAAAAAACCTTTATTGTGGCTACAGATGCCTCTGAGACTGGCATAGGTGCAGTATTGTTACAAGACTATGACTCTGTTAAACATCCAGTAGCCTACCTGAGTAGGAAGCTTCTACCCAGGGAGAGAAACCTGTCTACGATCCAAAAGGAATGTCTGGCAGTAGTGTGGGCTCTGGACAAGCTCAAGCCTTATGTTTTTGGGCAAGAATTTACTTTGTGGACAGATCATCATGCCTTACAATGGATACAAACAATGCAAAATACCAACTCCAAGCTTCAGAGATGGTCTTGGAAATTGCAGGAATTTCAAATGAACATTGAACATGTGCCTGGGAAGGAGAATGTGATAGCCCATGCTTTGTCTAGGAAATAACCAAAAAAACAGTTGCCTTTTTGAGTAGGTTAACGTTTCACAATTCTCTTCTGTAAAAGGGAAATTGTTCCACTTGAGGAGAAGGGGGGGAAGATGTGAAGGATTGAGGCCTACACAGGCTTAAGTTTGTTGAAGCCTGAAGGCCCAAACATTTCAGGATGGGAGGGGGAGTTTGAGAGTTTTAGTTCACCCAATAGAAGTTAAAAATTAGTTCTCCTGATCAAGGTCACCTGATTATAACCTTCCACTCCTGGGAAGGCTATATATGTGTGGGGTGTGGTCAGCTAGCTGCAGAGAGAGACTGATTGCAGAGGAGAGAGGTAGTCTGAAGATAAGCTAGAGAACCTTGTATTGTTTGTTTTATTTTATCATACTTGCTTTTGAATTACAACTGCTCTATTAAGTAAATACCCTAATATTATAAGTAAAGTTTGTTGTGTACCCTGGTTTGTTGGAGTGACTTATTCACCACGTCTAAAGCCTACACCCATGCTACTGGAAATAGGCAAAGGATTTGATCTCCTGGAATGGGAGAGGCTTTGAGAAGAGGCAGAGATCTTCCAAAGGCAGGTCGAGGGGTCCCTGCAGTACGGAACCTTGACACTGCCACAGTCTAAAATAAACATTTATGTTATATATTACATGACATTTTTATTGTAATTTAATTTAGCAAAGAAATCTGTAATGTGTTTCTGTTTTGCGTTTGTAACAGAACCTTAAATGCATTTCTCATGGGCTTGATTTATTAGTCCAAATAATAGAATGTTATAAAATGTATTACAACAACTGTAGTGAAATTATATTTT
The DNA here is from genome assembly GCA_021292165.1 of Shinisaurus crocodilurus. Lineage (NCBI taxonomy): Eukaryota > Metazoa > Chordata > Lepidosauria > Squamata > Shinisauridae > Shinisaurus > Shinisaurus crocodilurus. The sequence goes on from CM037879.1 coordinate 214,853,621, forward strand.
TTCAGTTTATTATGCTTTCTCTCTTTACTTAAAAATACACATTTTTTTACGCTGACTCTATATCTGAAACCTCAGATATACTGTACTGTGAATTTCACCCTTTACAGAGATATGGATAATAAAAAGCCTTCAGGGGCACAATACCGTAAGAGAAGGACTGAAAAGGCCAAAGAGCAAGCAAAACAAGAGGGCTCTTTCCTAAAATACCTTAAAAAGCAAGTCATCTACAGAACTGCCAGAAGAACCTGGGACCCAAACTATTGAAGTGGAAGATTGTCCAGATGAGCAAGATAAAGAAGTCACGGTTCCACTTCCAACTAAAGAGGAAAACCAGGCAGAGATAAGTGATAATAATCAATCAAGACAATACAGTTCAAGTTGTGTAACAAGTTGAACCAGAGTTGGATTACAGTGACCCTGCCACATGGCCCTCTGATAATATTGGAAACCAGTGCTTTTTTTCTGGAGAAAAGGGTACCGGAACTCTTGGATTACATTTCCTCGGGAGTAGATGGCGATTAAATTGTAATGCAATTAATAGAAGAAAAGGTGCTGGAACTCAGTTCTGGTGAGTTCCACCAGAAAAAAAGCCCTGTTGGAAACATTACTGCACTTCTAGTGCAAAGGGCCTTGCACTGGCCCTGCCTGAGCATGTGCTTATATTGCTTAATGGTTAATCCAGGGCTGCCCTACACCCATCCGAGAAGGTGCTTCGCACAGCTGCCTCCGAGAAATCTCACTCATATGGCTGCCTCCAAGATGGCAGTTGCTTCATACACATGTCACCCACCGCGTCATTTCTTGATAACTTATATAAAGTTACCAAGCAAGTGCAATTGGCTTAGAAACCTTTTTAACATTTAAGATATATGACAGAACCAAAAAGAGGCAGAGAAAAGCTCCAAAAGGATCTCTCTAAAGTGGGAGACTTAGCATCAAAATAGCAAATGCCGTTCAATGTAAGCAAGTGTAAGCTGATGCACGCTGGGGCAAAAAACCCTAACTTCAGCTGATGGGATCTGACCTGGTAGTGGGTGACCAGGAAAGGGAACTTGGGGTTGCGGTGGATAGCTCAATGAAAACATTGACCCAATGTTGTGCTGTGAAAAAGGCAAATTCCATGCTGGGGATCATTAGGAGAGGAATTGAAAATAAAGCTGCCAATATCATAATGCCTTTTATACAAATCTATGGTGCAAAATTACACTTGGAATACTGTATACCGTTCTGTTCGTCGCACCTCAAAAAGGATATTTTACAGCTAGAAAAGGTGCAGAAAATGGCAACCAAAATGATCAAAGGACTGGAGCAACTCCCCTATGGGGAAAGATTACAATATTTGAAGCTTTTTAGCTTAGAAAAAAGGCAAATTGCCATTTGGGGAGGGGTCTTGTTTCAGAAATAGAGCACATACCTAGCATGCAGAAGCCCCTGGCATCTCCTATTAAAAAGATTCGGTAGCAAGTGTTGGGAAAGATTCTTCTCAGAGACCCTGTAGAGCTGCTGTCGGATAGCTCTATCCGATGTTGGAGGATATGGAAAGGAGTTGGTCTTATACTGGTTAGGACGAAGAAGAGTTTTCCCCCTTATGCGCAGCCTGGTTATTGAAACTGGTTATCATGGGTTGCTAAACCCTGCTAAAAAAGCTCTTAAAAGGAAACGGATTGTCCAAACAAGGTTTAAAACTAATAAATACATTTATTAGTTTTACTTACAGTCCGTTTATTCATATATGCAGGATGCATATAGGCAGATTAGAGTCTTGGGTGTTAAGAGTCTGCCTCATCGGAGATCACTGGCTGGAAGCCAGCTCAGACCGTGTGTTCATCAGGTTGGAGAGGGAGAGAGCGAGAGCACTGGTGGAAGTAGGGAGTACAAAACATGCATCCTGGGGAATTGTTCAATTAACCCTTTCCTCCCCACTCTAACTAGTGGTTATATTACCTTGTTGATTTAAGCAGGCAATATTACGATTTCCATCAGTGGACTCTATAGGGCTAGATGGACCTGCAGTCTGACCTGCAGTGCTTGCAGAGGAGGGTTTTATTGTGCCATCGCCTTGCCTTGTTCACGGAATTTTACAGGGGTCCAGGCAATGTCATCTTCCATCTGTAACCCTCTTGTGTTTTGCACTGCTTCTTCCATCTTTTTTTCTTACCAGAAAAAAGGAGGGACAGAATAGCTGCACAATGCCCTTAAATGGACAGTGGAACGAGTTCAATGGGACTTACTCCCAGGTAAGGGTACATAGGATTGCAGCCTTTATCTGTTTCGTTTTTGTTTTTAAATTACGGAAGTGGGGATTAATCATATAAATGAACGGAGGGGGGAAGAAAAAGAAAGAATGCTGCTCAGTGGCTATGAATTCTTTGTCGGAACAGCATGTCCGGGAACCACGGCGCTAGTTTTTCCGGATGGGGCTTTTCCCGCGGAAAAAGCACTCTGCACATGGTCAGAAGGCAGCGCTCGCTCTTCTCCTCCATGGTGAACGAGCTTCGGCACTGACCAGCCAGGGCGTCTTCCTCCGCCCACGCGCCCCGCCTTAGCCACGGCGACTGCGTGAGGAGGGTGGTGGCGCCCATGCATGCTGCTCCCAGCGTCTTCCTGGTCCAAAGGCCTCCCGCACGCCCGGTCCTCCAGCGCTAGAGGGCGGGCGCGCTCCCTCCGGCGTGCTGTCACGGCTCTAGCGGTTTCGGCGGGGTTACACAGCAGCAGCAGCGGCGACGGCAGCAGCGAGAGCCGGCGTGAGGGTCAAAGCTGCTCTCTCGGTTGCTTCCTGCTCGGCCGCCGCCGCCGCGTCGCGTCCGGTAGGGCAAGGCGCAGGCGCCGTCGGGAAAGCGAGAGAGGCAACGAGGGAGGCGCTCGCTGCTGCTGGGCCGCCGGAGACCGCAGGTAAGGCGCCCGGCGGGGGCGGGAGTCGAGCGGCTCCCTTCCTTCGCTCTGCATGGCGGTGGCCCCTTCCTCGCCTCTCCCTCCTCCTCCTTCCCCTCTCTGCTATTTGCAGTCGAGCCATCCCCATCCTTGCCTTCCAAGTGTAGGGCTCGCTCCCTTCCTTCCTAGACGGTGTTACACCCTCCCCGCCCCCTTTCCTCTCTTCTCTCGCCCTAAGACAGCTTAGTCTACCTTCCCCCATCTTGGCGCCCTCCAGATGGGTTGGGCTACCACTCCCACCCATCATCCCCAGCCTGACCTGGCTTAGCTGGGGATGAAAGGAGCTGCAGTCCATCTGGAGGTCGCCAAGGTGGGGGAAGGCTGCCCTAACACTTCGTCCCCTCTCTCGGGTTCTACGACGTGTTCCCGCCTCTGCTCTACTTCATGCAACCTTTTTGTGACTGCTTCAGATCAGATCTTTTTGCCACCAGTCCACGACGACGAAACTCCTCATGGAAAGCACAGCAACGTGCTGACGTAGTGGCTGTCAGTCTGTGCGGAAGTCCCCGGTTCTAGTCTCGCCTCGCCTCTGTGTCTGAGCTCACTTAAGGTGGCCTTAAGCAAGCCCCCCCCCCGCCGCCGCATTTGGAAGTGCAATATAAATGTTAAGTCTGTGACAACTGCATTTTTGTATTTCACTGTTTGTATATGTCCTGGGAAGCTGTTTCTGTCTGAAGTTTCTATCACACGATGACCGATGCACACGTTGCATGGAGTTCCTATGTGAAAGTGATTTCTGCACAGAAGTTTTTGTTACAGTTGGAAACTCTTACACCAAGACTCAGCCCTGTAATGTGTTGAGTGAACATCCCTGAGTATGTATAGAGCACATTTCTTCCAGTGCTGATGAGCCACAGCCTGCTTCCATGCACCTGGAATTGTTTGTTAGGAGTTCCAGCTTGAAGGATGTAGCCTCCAGAAAGTTTGATCCCTGACACTTCTTCTGTGGAAATCTGAAATGCTGCTGATCACTTTTAATATCCTCTTATATACTCTTGTCAGACAGGTTGATGTGTGGTAACCGGGAGGATTTTCAGCATGCCTGCTTATGAGTTGGAGGTTCTGATTTATATCAGTGATTATAGCAGTAGTAGAACAAAGTAGTTGTGGTGACTGTTTTAGATATAGGATTGGTGGGTATAGACTTTGACCCTTTTTGTTTCCTGCCACTATGTAATGATTGCTTACTCAAAATAACTTCGCATGATATAATTGCCTCTTTCTCCTCTCAACATCACTATTTGGAGTGGTAAAAGTCCTCCAGGAGTGCCTTATTTGTTTACCTCAGTGACCGGGAAGGCTGGTAAGGGAGAAGACACTTTCTTAAATATCCTGGTCCCAAGTTGTTTAGGCCTTTATACACCAATAACAAAATCTTAAACCTGGCCTCATAGCAGATAGTGTAATTCTCTCAGTACAGGTGTTACATGCTGAAAAGAGGCATCTCCCGACAACCGTTGAGCTGCTGCATTCTGCACTAGCTGCAGCTTCTGCTCCAACCTTAAGAGCAACTCCAGTCCACATAGAGTGCATTGCAGTAATCCAGTCTTGAGGTTACTAGCAGCTGTACTAATGTGGCCAAGGTATTTTGGGTTAAGAGTAATAAAAAATCCAGGGTGAGATTGTGTGTGTGTGTGTGTGTATGTATATATATATATATATAATATGGTATAGTTTCTGTATCTAACTTTTCCTAGTGTTGCTTTTTCCTCCTCCTCTTCTTAGACTATGCTTCTTTCTCTTATCTTCCTAGACCACTGCGCCAAGTATTTATTGTTTATGCCTGTTGAGCAATCCTGCTCACATCACCATTGCATTTCTCTATGTATCATTAAAATTCACAGACTTTGCAGGGTAGAGATCACTGGTATACTTCACTAGGCCTTTGGTCCAGATTAGCATTGTTGAGTGAAAAAACTCTAGAGTTTGAATAGCTGGCAAGACTTTATATGTGGCTGGGAAGGATTTGGAACAATTATTATAATGGATTTGGATGCACATGGTAGATGATGTGTATTTAGAGTAGTTCTTAAGATGCTTCCTTGAAGTGCCCGACAGTAAAGATTTTTCAGAAGGGCAAGCCTTCTCTGTTGTTTTGACTGTAAAGAGTTTCAGAAGAATCTTCCAGACATGATAAACGGGCAACAAAATAATAAATGTTCAGTGTAAAAAAGTTGATGCGCATTGGGGCAAAGCATTTTTAACTTCACATATAAACTGATGGTGACTGAATTAGTAGAGACTAAGTAGGAAAGAGATTTTGGGATTGAGGTGGGGATAGCACAATGAAAACATAAACTTGGTTGGTGTACGGTGGGGATGTTCCATATTGGGGATAATTAGGATAGGGATTAAAAATAAAACAGCCAGTATCATAATACCTTCATACAAATCTGTGGTGGGGCCATACCTGGAATACTGTGTGTAGTACTGTTCCTGTCTGTCTCCAAAAGATATGTAGTGCGTGAAAAAGTGCAGGAAAAGGCAACCAAAACAATGAACGGGTTGTAGCACTTCCCCTACAAGGAAAAGTTAAACCACTTGGGTGGGTTTTTTATTAGTTTAACCCCCCCACACACACACACAACTAAGCATGGAATTGATAGGGATTTATGAAATTATGCATAGTGTAGAGAATGTGGAGAGAGAATTATCCCTCACTTCCTCACTAGAACTAGTAGGCGGTGTAGCACCCGTGGGCACCTTTCTTGATGTCCGTTAAGGTGCTGTACACTACCTACTTTTTATTTTATTTAACAACATTTCTTACTGGCAGCTGGGATCTCTTCAAAGCAAGGTGAGGGCCTCTAGCTGCTTCCATCTTATTTTCCCATGAATGCTTCTGGGCTCAGATACATTGTTAGGATATGAGGATGGCAGGTTGCTGCAGGCTGATGTTTTCATCTGTGGTGTGTCCATTTTGTGGTGCCCAGGACAGTTTCACAAATTGCCAAATGCGCCCATGGGCCCAAACAGGCTGCCTCCCCTTTACTACAACTTGGGATCACCTACGTAATTGGCAGTTGCGTCAGGTTGGGTGAAAGCAAGTATTTTGTCCCACAGTATATACCAGTAGTTGTATAATTTGTATTGCTGGCCAAAGGTTTAATCAGTCTTCATGCTGACTGGGGATGACGGGAGGTGTTGTTCAATACATCTGGAGGGCACCAGGTTGGGGAAGGCTGGTTTCATTTGTTTTAAAACATGATTAAGCCAATTCATGCAGGATAGGTCTGTGATGGATTGAGGCCTATTCAGGCTTAAGTTTGCTGAAGCCTGAAGGCCCAAACACTTCCCTAGATTAGTTGAAGCCTGAAGGCCCAAACACTTCAGGATGGGAGGGGGAGTTTGAGAGTTTTAGTTTACCCAATAGAAGTTAAGAATTATATCTCCTGTTCAAAGTCACATGATTATAACCTTCCAATCCTGGGAAGGCTATATATATGTGGGGTGTGGTCAGCTAGAGGCAGAGAGAGAGCTAGCAGCAGAGAGAGCCTGACTGCAGAGAGAGACTTGACTGCAGAGGAGAGAGGTAGTCTGAAGTTAAGCTAGAGAACCTTGTATTGTTTGTTTAATTTGATCATACTTGCTTTTGAATTATAACCACTCTATTAAGTAAATACCCTAATATAATAAGTAAAGTGCTGTTGTTTACCCTGGTTTGTTGGAGTGACTTATTCACCACGTCTAAAGCCTACACCCACGTTACTGGAAACAGGCAAAGGATTTGATCTCCTGGAACGGGAGAGGCTTTGAGAAGAGGCAGAGATCTTCCAAAGGCAGATCAAGGGGTCCCTGTAGTAGCGGAACCTTGACAAGGTCTATCAGTGATTATGAGCCACGATACCTAACTTGAACTTTAGTTCTCAGAGGCAGTATACTTCCTTGTACCTGTTGCTGAGGGACAATCAAGTGGGAGGGATCTTGCTTTCACACCCTGCTTGTGGGCTTCCCAGAGGCATCTGGCTAGCCACTGTTGGGAAATAGGATGGTGGGCAATCTAGAACCTTGGTCTGATTGGCATAGCTCTTATGTTCTTAGAAATAATTCTCCTGTTATGACAGATAATTTGGGTGTTCGATTCCCTCAAAGGAGAGAGACTAACCCCACACTCTCACGAAAGGTTTGGTATCTTTGGCTGGGGTAAAGACACGCGCAGCTGGGTGAAGTGTGTATGCCCTTTAACACTAAACACATATACACACATGCTGAGATCAGAAACAAAAGAGTTGTTTATTAAAGATGAAATATAGAACAGGTACAGTGTCTTACTTCTGGTGGTACAGTAAACCCAGTGCTTTCAGGCAGCAAAATACCCTTACGCTATTGTTCAAACACACACTATAATTCTGGAGAAGAAAGAGTCCCCTTTTTCCCTAGAAGCCTACAGCTAGAACGGGGGTGGAAGAAAGGCTTCCTTCTAGAAGGATAGTGTGGAGAAAGCCAACCTAAGCCCACAAACACTCACCAAGGAGGGGGGAAGGAGACCCAGGGGGGGGGAGACAGCCAGTCTCCACAGATGCCAAAGGGGACAAACAACATCTGCATAGAATCACCCCAGGGGGGGAAGGCAGGAAGCATCACCAGGTTTGTCAATGCTCTCGCATATCAGCCCCATCTACATCACCCCAGGGGGGAAGGCAGGAAGCATCACCAGGTTTGTCAATGTTCTCGCATATCAGCCCCATCTACATAAGACTTGAATACCTCTCCAGAGCAGACACTTCGGCACCCCTAAGAAATGGCCACTCAACACCATAGGCTGGGACCATTAAGCAAGTGGCTTCAAAGGGACCCCATCCCACGGGGGGAGGGTGTCACCCCACCTGACCCAAAAGGCTGCCCCTCAGGGAGGGTGTCAACCCACCTGATCACGGAGGGGAGGGCTACCTGAAACACCAAGGTATAAAACACCCTGCGCAAGGGAACTGGTGACTGTCAGCAATCTTGCCCATGGCTGGGGTAAGGGAACGAAGGATCGGCAACCCCGGGTAGCAGCACCCTGTGCGCTCCAGCTAGCTGGAATCACTGGCCGCTTGGGTTGACCGGACCCCCGGGAAACCAAGCTGAAATCACTCACAAGCCGTTTGGGTAGACCGGGCCCCGCCGGGAACCCAGCTAACCGCTTGGACAGACCGGGCCTCCGCCGGGAACCCAGCTAGCCGCGTGCGGTTGACTGGGCCTCTGCCGGGGCCCGAGCTGAACTAACTAGCTGAGAGCCCTGAAATCACGGTGTCCTTGAGACTTCTTGCTTGTTACTTTGTACCGTACTGATAAGCTGTATTGCTGGCGTGGGTCTGAGTTTGTGAAGGTAATTTTGTAAATAAACTTGTTTTCTAAAAGATACTTTTGTGGCTATAAGTTATCCCTTTGTTCTGGGCTAAGGGTGAGACGCTGGGGACCTCGGAGAAGGCCCGTCCCAGGACTCGCTACCCCCTTAGCACTGAACCCGCGCAGAAGACCAGGTTGTCGGTCTTCCACTGATAGTTAGAGAAAGGAGTTCCAGTCACTACCTTGTCCGTTGGTGGTCCCTGCAGTAGGTTCCCCAACCATAGTCACGTGGAGGCAGAAGGTGATCAAGAGGTCTGCGTCTCAAACATGCCAGTGGCCCTCTTAGGATGACTCTCTCGACTCTCTCCAGGCACTCCTTCCCATTACTCAAACCTCAGTTCTTATACCTTTCCCTGAGTTCCTGGCTACATGAGGGGGGCAAGGGTCTCCTTTGTTTTCCTGATGGTCTTAATCACCGCTAATTGCTCTGGCCCTTGATGGGTGTCATAGGAAAAACCTTTTGTGGGTTCTCCGTACTTGATGAGCTTAAGTTTCTGGTTGAATCCTTCTAGGGGGGGGGGGGGGAGCCATCCTTTGGCAGGGCTGTTTTTAGTTTATTTTTAGGAAAGTCACTCCTGTGCCTTTAGGCCATGCATGTTAATCATTGCAAGATCTGATCATTGCAAGACTCTCAGCTAGCGATGCTTCCAAACCTGAGTCGGGGGCTCTCCACGCCCCCGACTCGATTCTCCGCGGGGGCGCGCCCCCAGACCCAATCTTCTGAGCGGCGTGGAGAAGTTCTCTGCGCCACTTGATCCACCTTCTCCAGTCCTGTCGCGTCACTTCCGGGACCGGAAATGACGGGACGGGACCCTGCGCAGGCGCAGAACGCGCCTGTCGTGTCATTTAGCGTCATTTCCGGTCCCGGAAGTGACGCGATGGGACCGGAGCGAGCTGTGCAGGCGGCTCGCCGTGGATAGGCGAGCCGTCCCGAAGAAAAAGGTAAGGCCTCGCTGGGCGTGAGCGGGGCCAATTTCGGCCTCCGTTTTGCCTGGCGAGGCTCGTTTATACAACTCTACGGAGTCTCAGCCACTGTCATTCATCAGGTTCTCAATCACTTGCCATTCAGGCCTTCATTTGTATCCTCTGCACCAGTTCAGCAGCTGAGACTGTTCATTCCTCCTGAACCCAAGCTTACCCAGGCTGCTGTTGGGGCCTGCTGTGGCCTTCCCTGTGAGCTATAGTCCTAACCAGATGATTATGGCTATATCCACTCATAACACTCCCTCTGGATTACTTGCTGTACGAGTCCTCTTGGCATAAATGAAATATACCCACCAGGGCCGTCCACTGAGAAAACAAAGCGTCTGGTCAGGGCCAGCACCAGGGATAGGCACTGTCAGTCAGCGGCTGAGGCCCCAGCGTGCCAAGAGAGTCCACCAGTGTGGCTTGCTCTCCAGCTGCTCCTGAAGTGCAGCAGCCCCTGGAATGGTTGGGCCACCATGGGGTGCACCATAACGGCAACATCGCCTCCTCATCTCTCTCTCCTTCTGGCCAGATTCAGAGGGTAGTGGCACTGTCAGGCCTTTGATGGTGGTGGCAAGGGTCAGCTGCCGCCGCCTCCATTTCTTTGCCTGTCCTTCAGATGGGGTGTGGTGGTAATAATGGGTGCATCACCCAGAGAGAGAAAAAGCAAAAGGAAGAGGAGGCTTTCCCTGGCTCTGAACTCTTGCCCCCTCTCTCTGGGAAGCAAAGCAGGGGATTGGGATCAGCGAGACTGCCTGGAAAGAGAGCGAACAAGCAAGAAGAAGCAGAGGCTGCAGCGACCGCTACTTCCTCTTTCTTGCTCATCGTGCAATGGAGAGGATTGGGTCCTGTCTAGAGAGAGCTGCCAGAGAACTCCAATCTCTGCCACCACACTGTCCATAAGGAGAACAGCTCTCATGCTCTCGCCTCCACACCCCCTGTGGGTGGTGTGGCAGCAGAGGTTGGGCCCACCGCCACACCATCCTGGGAGAGAGGGGGGAAGCAGGATGAGGTTGCCCCTGCAAAAAGCAACCACCACCGCCTCTTGCCCGGTTCCTTGCTCAGGGTGGCCCTGCTGGGCCCAGTCCTACCTGCCATGCCATCCAAAAGAAAGAGGATGAGCGAGCAGGCAGAGGTAGTGACTCCCTCCCCCACTCTCTGCACAGCGCCACAGGGCTCAGTCCATCACACCATGAGTCCCAGAGAGAGAGAGAGAGAGAGAGAGAGAGAGAGAGTAAACATGCAGTCCACCATTTCTGCCCACTTGCTTGCCCTCTTCTGTCTTGGCGGTGTGGCAGGGAGGATTGGGTCCACTTGGGGAGTGGGGGTGATGATGGGAGCGCACCAAAGGCATGTTGCCGAAAGACTCCCATCACCTGGAGCCAGGCCTGTATTTGTGATCTTTCAAAAATAATTTTGCCATCAAATCTTGCAGCTCTTATTTAATTGATTAACCCTTGGAAGTGACTATAGGTTTAATCACAGATTAGAGTTTACTTCCTAAATAACCAGTGTTGGCTGATCACAAGTATAGGATTTGGAGACTCTTGGAAGTTGAAGTAAATGCATATTCTTCCCCCCTTAACCCCTACAACTATTTCTCTCTCCTTTCTCTGTGTCTCTTGTTTTGGATTTAGATTATAAGCTCATCAGGGCAGGAGTCTGACCTCTTATACTTAATCACAGTGGAGGCAATAAATAAATAATGCTCCAGTTCCCTCCTACCAAGTCTTGCATTCTGATTTTTAAAAGGAAAGATCACTGTGCTCATTTGTTATTTTTGTAAGTGCGTAACCTCAGATTTGGCATTTAAAAGCAGTATATGTCATTCTTAAGTTGTTTAATTAATATGTGGGTGTTTTAATTGTGGTTTTGGCTCTGCTGTGCCCCTGTAATAGGAAGTGTTCTACTTTCCATGTTTCAACTTTAATGAAGAGATGAAGTTACTTTATAACAAGCATTGGAAGTTTTTCTTCATTAGAGTGTCAATAAGTTTAACTTAATACAGGCTGGGCAACTTGTAGGCCAGATATTTTGGACTATAACACCCATCATCCCTCACCATTGGCTACTTTTATTCACAAAGTACAAACCAAATGTGGTCTTGCATACCTCTCAAATAAACTGTACACAAAAACAGTTTCAGTCTATTTGCTCTTAAGGCAGGTGCAGCTCCTGCAGCAAATGGGAGCAGCTGATTAGAGTTCATGACATTCCCTATGAAGAAGAGAAAAACTCCTTCCAAAGACCAGACTTGGCTTTGATTAGGAGGAAACTGAAAATAAACAGTGATGTGGTTTGCAAAGTGAAGCAGAAAGCATCTAGTGAGAACATACTGGTTCAATAATTGACAGAGTTCCATTGGCTGTGAACTGAGCATATTCAGTGATATTTTTATTTTCCATTATTACTTTTTATTAGAGAGATGTGTGCTGTAAATCAGGGACTCTGATTCACTATCTAGTCGCTTGGGGCAATGTATTATCACCAGTGGTGACCAGGTGACAGGATAATGACAAGCCTGAAGTTGTACACCTGAAGTCCCAACACCTGGCAGAACTTCTCCAAGGCAAGGCAAGGCAAGGCAAGTATCATTACACAGAATTTGCCTATCATTCATGATTTACAGCACACATCTCCCAAGTGACCTCCGCCATGCCCCCTCTCTGCTGAGCTTCCGCCGCTCATTAAAAACTTGGTTATTCAGGCGGGAATATGGGGTGGGCTAAGATTTTAAAATTTTATACTGTTTTAATGTATTTTAATGGAGAAAAATGTTTTAATGTATTTTATTCTGTTTTATTTTCTGTACATCGCCCAGGGTGGCCGGTTTGCCGGCCAGATGGGCGATAAATAAATGCAAAATAATAAAATAAATAAATGTTGAGGCCCTTTACACTGACATCCCCTATAAAGATGAACTATAAGCCATCAGGAATAGCATTCCAGAACATCTGGAATCTGGAAAGAACATCTAGTCACCAAACTCTGCCACTTTGTACTCACCCACAATTACTTCAGTTTTGGAGAGAACATAAATCTTTAGATCAATGGCACAGCCATTGTACCAACATCTTCATGACTGACTGGGATCGACAGATTCTCAGCTCCTGACCCCAAAAGCCTCTGCTCTACTTGAGATTCATTGATGGCATCTTTAATTCATGGGCAGGCGGCCCTGACAAAGTCCCAGAAGGACTTCAATAACTGAACCTAGAACAGTCCATACAATAGGGTCACTTTCTAAACATGACAGTGCAACTACATAATGGACTTACAAGCACCTCTCTATATCAGAAGCCTACAGACTGTTCTACGTACCTACCTGCTTCCAGTTTCCAACCAGAACACACCACAACATCCATTGTCTACAGCCAGGCCCTACAATACAGCTGCATCTGTTCAGACTCACCAGACAGAGACTCACAGCTTAAGGATCTAAATCCGGGATTTCTCAGACTACAATGCCCACCCAACAAAGTGAAAAAAGAACTCCAGATCTACAGGACCAGACTGATAACCAGGAATAATCTACTACAGGACATACCCGGAAGAGAAAACAACTGTTGCCGGCACCAAAAGGTGTCCTCTCCCGGCAAAGTGATTCGGGCCTCAGTGTGTATGCCCTGCCCAATAAACACACTGATTTGGAGAAGGGAAACCAACTTTATTTAAGGCCTTAAATAGGCTCTAGGAGTCTGTGACTCAAATCAAGAGCCCCCTTTCAAGTTCTTCCTGGATCTTTTATACAGCATGGAATCAGATACAGGTTTGCATCACATACAGTCATTTTACATACAGTTGCGTAGAAAAACATTCTTATCATGACCTCTTTCACATACATTCAACAACTTCCTTTGCCTTCTTTGGTACATACATTTCCTCCTGTTCCTTGTCTATCAGTTCAATTCTATCTTGTCCTGTTCTTTGGAAAGTACATGCTTCAGTCTGATGCTAGCACACACACCCCACTCCCCCACTCCTCCCGCCTTTCTCTGTCTCTTTACTTACTGCATACACACACACATTTTATTTTGCTTTTCCCTTATCAGTGCCCTCTGTACACACTTTGCCAATTCTCCGGCCTCTTCCCCCTCCCATTTACTGCAGCCTTGACCAAGGCTGCCTGCAACTTTACTTTTCTCTCTCTTACATTTCAATTCAGATTTCTTTGCAACTTTAGCAAGCAGTTTCACAGAACAGCAAGAAAGCAAGAAACAATTTTACAGAAAGCAGAAAACAAGAATGCAAGATTCTCTAGTCAGGCCTAGCTAAACATTAGAACAGGAGTACAAATTCACATGGTCCCCAACACAACAGAACACAACTTGTTGTCACCTCTAGTTCCCAGCTAAGAACACTCAAACATATCATCAGTGATCTACAACCTATCCTGGACGGTGACACTTCCCCCTCACAGGGATAGGATGGTAGGCCTGTACTTGGTCACAGATAGCTGCCCAACCTGAAAAGGATACTTGCCAGCAACAACAGACTCCGCAACAGAGACACAGGAACAAGAGCCTATGGCTGACACAGATGCCAACTCTGTCCTCCTGTCTACTCTGGCAACATTACAGGACCTAATAATGTTGGCACGGAAACAGCTTTGGTCGCCCTGTATGATGACCTTTGTCGGGAGAGAGACAGGGGAATGTGACCCTGTTGATACTCCTAGATCTCTCAGCGGCTTTTGATGTATTGCAGTGGTTCCGCTCCTGCTTGGATGGCCGGCTCCAGAAGGTGGTGCTTGGGGAATACTGCTCGGCCCCATGGACTCTCCAATATGGAGTCCCACAGGGGTCGGTCTTATCTCCCATGCTATTCAACATCTACATGAAACCGCTGAGTGGGGTCATCTGGAGTTTTGGAGTGCGTTGCCATCAGTACACTGATGACACGCATCTCTATTTCTCCTTTTCATCCTCAGCAGGTGAGGCTGTGGATGTGCTGAACCTGTGCCTGGCTGCGACAATGGACTGGATGGGGGCTAACAAACTGAGGCTCAATCCAGACAAGACTGAGATGCTCTTAGTGGGTGGTTCCTCTGACCGGATGAAGGGTGTTCAACCTGTTCTGAATGGGGTTGCACTCCCCTTGAAGGAGCAGGTTTGTAGCTTGGGGGTTCTCCTTGAGCCATCTTTGTCACTTGAGGCTCAGCTTTGGCTGGTGGCCCAGCTACGCCCCTATCTAGACAGGGATAGCCTGGATTCAGTAATCCACGCTCTAGTAATCTCAAAGTTAGATTACTAGGCTGCCCTTGAAGACTGTTCAGAAGCTGCAGCTTGTGCAAAACGCGACGGCCAGACTAATCACCGGGACCAGAAGGTCCGAACATAAAACACCTGTTCTGGCCCGCTTGCACTGGCTGCCTATATGCTTCCGAGCCCGATTCAAGGTGCTGTTTTTGACCTATAAAGACCTACATGGCTTGGGACCACAATACCTGATGGAACGCCTCTCCCAACCACAATCTACCTGTACACTACGTTCAACATCTGGGGCCTTCCTCTGATTGCCATCTCCACGTGAGGCTCGGAGGGCAGCGACAAGGGGGAGGGCCTTTTCTGTGGTAGCCCCCTAACTGTGGAACAAGCTCCCCCCTGAGGCCCACCTGGCGCCATCTCTATTATCTTTTCGGCACCAGGTTAAGACTGCCCTCTATGTTGAGGCTTTTAATAATTAGATGGTATATGGTGGGTGGTAAATTGTTTTTAGCGCTCGTGTTTTATTAACTTGTTCAGTGATATTTTTAAAATTGGGTTTTAAATTTTTATAATGTTTTTATTGTTTATATTTTAACTGTATTTTTTTTTAATTGATTGTTGTACACCGCCCAGAGAGCTTTGGCTATTGGGCGGTATAGAAAATGAATGAATGAATAAATAAATAATGCCATCCACAACATCAGGGGTTCATCTTCCAATGTAATATGTGCCATTGGAGAGGAGGAGGAGGATTATGTAAGTCGCCTTGGGTTCCTTGCAGGAAAAAAGGCGGAATATAAATATAATAAATAAATAATAATTGGCCAGCAATGCCCTATTGGTATTCTTCACTGGACAAACAGGCCAGTTTCTATGCTAAAGAATAAATAAGACACAGATACGACATCAGAAATGGCAATGTTCAGAAACCAGTGGGGGAAACATTTCACCCTCCCAGGGCACACTGGGCTAGTTCGCATGATGGCTGCAGCCCACTGTGGCTTATTTAAGCTGTGGTGTGTGCTGGCAGCCATTTTGAATAATCAAGCTGTGGTGTGACAGCCAAACCAGCGCAGGTTGGGTAATTGGTGTGGTTAACAAACCACCTGCAACCCTGAAACAACCCATGGGTTATGGGTGGTTTATTAGCCACGCCAACAACCCACCCTCGCCGGGTTCAGACATCATGATATGCCATGGCGGCCACCCGCTGCGGCTTGAACATTCACAAGGGCTGCGGTGATCATGGGAACTGGGCCTCTGTCACTGAGCTTAAGACAGCAATTCTTGAACAAAGGAATTTCAAAGACAAATATTAACATTAAATTGCTGAAGAACAATTCATCAAGAGATTCAACTCTATTTCTTGTGGTTTGAATTAAGGACAACGGTGTTTGTTTTTAAATACGCTACGAATGTTAATCGGCTCACTATTGCAATGATGTCTCTGTTACCACCCAACAATGTTTTGCACACATACCTCCAGATTAAAGAGACAAGACACAAGTTTGTTGGGGTTTAAAAGAGCAGCAACTTTATTTAAACCTATTCAAGTTAAGAGATCTGCAACTGGCAAATAGCTTAACATTTGTAGATAGCTTAACTCACTCACTCTAGTGTGGTTCCCTATCAGACTGTGACAGAGGAGCTTCCCTCCTCCTGTCCAAATCTTTTTGGGGTGAGCTTCCCAGCCTCAGGACCAATGATTAGCCTTTCTCCTACCCAAGGCCTCTCACATCCCGCACATTTAAGTGCTGACAGGGGGCCTCCCTGCTCCCTCTCAGGATTCATTGTTTTCTTTGGGTGAATCCAGCAAACCTCAAGTGGGGGACCTGTCTCTGTCCTTGCTACCTCATGTGGTCTTGAAATGGACAGGTCTGAGGAAGCCTCCCCTTAATCTTCAGGGTGCTCACCGGATGTTACCTTTGGCTTTCCTTCCCTTAAAGCCCCACACTGTACCTACCAACCTAATACAGTAATACCTTGGATTGCAAGTAACTTGGTCTGAGAGCGTTTTGCAAGACAAGCAAATTTTTAAAATAAATTTG
This sequence comes from Shinisaurus crocodilurus, assembly GCA_021292165.1. Lineage (NCBI taxonomy): Eukaryota > Metazoa > Chordata > Lepidosauria > Squamata > Shinisauridae > Shinisaurus > Shinisaurus crocodilurus. Next base: position 214,870,104 of record CM037879.1, read on the forward strand.
ACTTAATAAACAAGCGACGTCTTGCAATACAAGTAGTTCGTAGGGATGTAACTGCTCGCCTCAAGCGGGTGTAGCGGGCCGAAATCAGCCCCGCTCATGCCCGCCAGAGACTCACTTTGATATAAGAATGTTTTGGATTACAAGCACAGTTCCGGAACGAATTATACTTGCAATCCAAGGTATTACTGTATACAGAAACATCCATCATGCAAGCAGCCTCACCAGCAGGTCAGTGTGATGGAGGTGAAAAACCCCATTAGTCACTCAGCCAATCTGGACCAGTAAGGGAGAAAAGTCCTACACAGCTCTAAAACCATCAACCAGTGGTTGATGGGCAGGCAGGTGTCAACCGAAAAGGCGAAAGAGATGGCAAAAGAGGGAAAGCAGCATACATAACGCCAATTCTGTTCCGCTTGCATTGGATGTCTATGTGCTTCCGAGCCTGATTCAAGGTGCTGGTTTTAACATATATAAAGCCTTATACGGTTTGGGACCACAATACCTGTCGGGGTGCCTCTCCCAACCTAAATCTACCCAGACACTACACTCAACATCTGAGGCCTTCCTCTGAGTGCCACCTCCGAGGGAGGCCTGGAAGGTGGCAACAAGGAAGAGGGCCTTTTCAGTGGTGGCCCCCCAATTCTGGAACGAACTCCCCACTGAGGCCTGCCTGGCGCCAGCTCTTTTACTCTTTTGGCACCAGGTTAAGAGCGCCCTCTGCTCCCAGACATTTAATGGTATTTAATGGCTCTTAATGGTGTATGGGGGTGGCTTATGTCAGCTGTTGTTAACAGGTCTAGTGTTGAACTTGCTTTACTTGTTTAAATTGTTTAAATTCAGTTTTAAATTTTTATTGTGAAATTTTATGATGTTTTTGTATTTGCATTCTGTACTGTATTTTATTGTATTCCATGAATTGTTAACCACACATAAAGCTTCGGCTATTGGGCGATATGGAAATGAAAAAGAAAGAAAATGTATGAAATGGGAATGGGCATGTTTTGCTTTCTTCCAGGGGTGCATATATGGTGGTTACTCAATACTAAATTAAAAACAATTAAGACAGGCTGGTATTTTTAATAGTAGTACAGCTGCTGTGTGTAATTGTAACCTGCTGTGTGTGTAAGAGGTTTCCATAAAGATTTTAGCAACTTGTTTTTTAAAAAATCTCATGCTTAGTAGCTTTTGGGAACTTTATTTTGAGCAGATTCAAATGGGCATTCGACCCCCCCCCCCCACTCCCAAATAGCTCTTACTTTAATTTCCTGCTTCTGTAGAGTGGATGATAAAGCTCCATCAGAACTGATTTGAAAAATAGGTTTTATTCCATTTTGTCTTTCATTAACAAAATAGTGGATAGGTCCCATGGAACTTGGTGGGATTTGCTTTTTTAGTAAACATGCCTTGGATCAAGCTGTAATGTAAAAGGTGTTCTTGAGATTTATGAAAGAGCTGTTTCCCAGGGTTTGGACTTAGTGCTGCCAGAGGCAGATTGTGAAGAGAGGCTATCACCTAACCTTGGGCAAGCCTTTCCTCCCCCTCAAGGCAGTAACCCCCCCCCCCCACACACACACATGAAAGGATGCTAACAAGAATAATGTTTGTTGCTGGAATATTGGGAGGAATGTGGATTCCCTATCTGTCGGATATCATCCACCCCTGTAAGAGCCCTGCCCTATCAGCTAACTATACCTGTGTTAGGCCTGTGAAGTTTTCTTTTTCCCATCAACAAACATGTTCCACTTCACTATTTATTGCTCCATGTCCACAGTTTGTGAAGCTTCAAGCCAAGATACTATCTTCCCATAGTTTCTTTAACAACACTTCTTTCATGGTCAAAACCAGTTTATCCAGTTTTTTGTTTTGTTTTTGTTTTTAAAGAGAATGCTCTGTGAAACAGAACTTCTTAAATGTTGGGTTTAGCCCACAATTACTTCAAGCTGGGGCAAGTCCTGGGGTGTTGGGCTGGGATTGAGGAGACCCAGGTTCAAATCTCCACACAGCCATGACATTCACTGGGTGACATAATAATGGGTCCCCCAAGCCCTGTTGTAAGAATGCCAGATAAGTGGATTTGGACAAATATTCTATTCTTTGTCCATGTAATGGTCTTGCCTCTCTGTCAGGAGTTTGAATGTGATGTTCAGAGGAATCAGGGGTGTGTGTGTCCTTTAGACTAGTGTGTTGGCAGATGATTCCTAATCTACATTATTATGTTTAAAATGGCATCACAATGGCAGAAAACATGAAAGTTAGATGCATGCGTGTTTCCCATCAGTAAATCATGAATGTAAATCACTGGGCATAGTATGTGATGAATGCACTCTGGAGGCCTTTATGTGCAG